>JAFBMS010000743.1:0-63613 GCA_019788955.1 Albula glossodonta
AAATTGGAGTCTTGTTTCCCATTGGTGCAGATCCTACACACCTCAGGCAGGCGTGGTGGGAAGGAACTCACTGTCAAACGAGAAAGTATGAGAAAGTATTGTTTTCATTTTTTTAATCGAGAACCTAACCTAATCGATTCTGATTAATCAGAACTGATTTGCATACTGCTACTTTCACACATTGCTGCGACTGGAGATGAGAGGAGTGTAGAATTCGCGTTCTTAGAGCACGCCTGAATGACCGGACGGATTCTGAAACCGAACCGGACCCCATCGGGGGTGAAGGAAAGCACTACAGGTGAGCAGGCTAGGTCCGCGTTTTGATGTGCCTGTTTGAGTGAAAGTCAGAACTGATGAACATTTAGTGTTTGCGAGCTAATGTTTTGCATTTAGTGGTAGAGGGGTACGCTGGTAACTTGAAAGAAGAAAGGCCGTTGAACCCAAAAGTTTTCCGTTCAGAGGGAGCGGAGGGTGGATTTGGAATATCCCAATGATCACCAGGCCCGAAGCATCCGAGAAACCGGACCGGTGTTTCTGTGGCGCGTCTCTGAAATCAGCTTAGGTTGAGGACGGGGATTCTGACAAGGCTTCGCGGGGGGTACAGGGACAGCCCGGAATGGTGATTGGAGATCAGGGATAACAGAAAAGACCCCCGGGCCCTTGAAAAACGACACCTCCACTGAAGGTAAACTAAGTGCTGCAACTGCTGTTAGTTAAAGGTAGGAGTCTGACATTCCATGTAGTAATAGCAAGAAAGTATCTCTACCTGGTACCGTAAGATTACACTGATACACGGTTACATGGATGGACGAACAGCTGTCTATTTGTGGCGGACTTGGCTATCGTTGCAAACATGTCAAATATAGCTAACGTTACCTACTCACCTACCAGGTAATCAGGGTAATGTTTAATAGCTAACAATCTATTATATCCGAGATCAGGTCGCAGTTCTTGCATACACACCATTGTATCTGATAATCACTGTCGGTTCTTTAACGCCAGTACGAACTTGATCTGATTTCAACTATCATTGGTAATCTTATGAAACGACGTAGGTGACCATAAAGGTTATCCATGTGGTGCTAGTTATGCGTCTTAGATAAGTGTCAGGGTTTCAACTGAAATTGCGACCCCTACTACTAGAACGCAATCACTCTCATTATCTCGGTTGGCCTAATTAGTTCTTACATTAATGAATATGTCCAGTTACAGTATTCTAACGTGGTGCTAAGTGATGGTCTTATTAGTTATGTTGTCGGCATGGTGCACAGCCAATAAACGTTACTCTTTGTAACAGTTAACTGAACAGGCTATCTATCTACGGCTAGTAGGCGTTCGGTAACATCAACCCGCTGGGAAGTTAACTCTGGCTAGCATGGTTGCCCGTTTTGGTTTGAAAATACTGAAACGTTGACAATCAACTGTAAATGCTTAAGTTTGGAAATTAGTTGGGGAGAAACGCTTGAATCAAAAGGGGGCGGGGGTGGGAGTGTGGGGTCGTTCTGTGTAGATCCCGCCACGCCAATTTTGCTGGCCTTACTATTTCCTGTGTTTTATTTTGTTCATTATTGTTGTTGGTTCAATACGGGACGCAACATTTTATCGTCAATTAAAGGACGATTCCGTAGCCTATTTGACAGGACCGGTGGCAACCCTGTAACGTCACCTATTTTCATTTTAGATGACAAGTCTAACAAAAACGTTTGCTAGTCAGCAGGTTTTATTCTGGGACATCAAGCAAAACCTATCTATCGGTACATCTCTAACCTTACAGTTAGCATTTGTTAATGTTATGTTAGCATTTTAACATTAAGCAGTTAACGATAGAGCAGCGACGTTGTCATAGTGATATGTAGATACATATGTCTGTAAAAGGAGGCTGTTTTAATAAAACTCTTACTTTGCTTGTCTTCGTTAGGTATCGTTAACATTACTTTTATTTCAAATATTGAAAATGTACTGCCTACTTGTTTGGCTAACACGTTTGCCAGTTTATTTGAACATCTGGCTTTGCCTTTGCAGTGGGTAAGCTGTGCACATTGCCTGATTCTGTTTTTAAACAGAAGCATCTGAAAAATATCTGCTGCTGGGTAGCATGTACTGGCAGACAGTGTGTTCCATTTAGCAGGTGAACTCCAATGCTGTCCACAATGGAGAAGGGCTGGTTATCAACATCCATGAAATCAGTAATACTTCTTATTTTCATTGCTCAATTCGTTCTCAAAAATGTCTGTAAGGACACCTGGCAGCATGTTGGCTTGTCATTCATAGCCATTTCGTTAGCTTAATTGTCCCAGTGCTCATTACTGTGATACCCCCTCAAGTGGCCGTTTGAATTACTAGTGTTGAATGTGTGAGTGCAGTTACTTGACTAGAGACAGTTTGCTTTGGAAAAAGCAATATATTTGCCTCCGGTACTTTGACATGGTGTCAAACAGTGCATTGCAACTCTGTGATGGATAACATTAACATAAAAAAATATCAGTTGATACGACTGGCCAAATGAAAAATGAGTTTTTGCAGCTGTGGACTTGGATTTAAAGTACACACTCTGTCCTTTTTGAGGTATTGATGATTATTTAATTAACTTTTAGTAGTAAATGTGTGATGTAGGGATGGGTATTTCAAGCAAAAATACTATTCAATATTCACTGGGAACTATTCGACCATTCTTCGAAGTTCGCCTCCCACACGCACAAACTGATACAATGTAAATTCAAATACCATTCAGTGGTCAGTGCTGTCCATGAATCTGTGGTTAGAGACAGTTTTTAACACTCACTAGCCGAGTGCGCAGCTCACTTGCATTATCCTCATATAGTTTCTCTAGTTTTGTGGTAATGATTTTTCTAGATGGGACTATAAACTCGGGCTCAACAAATTCCATCAAATTTAAAAATCAATCACCTTCAACAAAGCTGATGGGAATCATGTCTTTAGGTATCATCTTTGAGATGAGGGCTGTTTGCTCTGCCACGTCTAACATCAAACTTACGTCGTCTGGTGACAAAGCCAGCCAGTGATTGTTGATGCATCGTTGTTTTCATCGTTTTTTTTTTTTTTTTTTTTTTTTTGTCTTCGAAGGAGTTCCACACAGAACTTTTTGACAGCTGTAGTAGTCTTTTAATTGCATGTTTCTCCTGTTTTAGTAGCATCTAATCTCACAACGCCACACACGTTTTACCGGCACCTGTTAGTAATGCATTCTTCTTCTTCTTCTTCTGTTAATATTGGTTGGCAAACAGCTTACAACCAGACACCAGTAAAAACAAAGGAAAATATGTTTTTAAGGAAAGACAATAGTCGCTTAAACTATTCGATTTTTACAATTGAATAATTATTTTAAAATTCAAAAATCATGACCCACTAGTGTGATGTCATTCTATTAAAGAGATGGCTAAGTCTGTTTACAAAATTGAATTTTTTCAGTTAATATCTCAATATCTTATATTTTTTATATATTTTTTTATATTTTATATTATTTTTATATTACTGTCAATCAGTAATGCTAATTAAATGAAGCATGATTTGCGGCATTTCATCTGGCCAGCTGGGCTGCATGGGCATGGCCGTTGCTTGGAGTCTGTGGGCATGGACTCATTGACTGACAACTCCCTTAACCCCTTTTCATCAGTCTTCACTTGGCTACTTCCCAGCAATGAAAAGATGAACCCAGTCATGCCAAGTGAAGCTACATGTATTTATGTGCATTTTCAGTCCCTTTTTCAACCCATTCTAAACCTTCCTAATCAGAAAAGGTAGCTTAAAGCAGGCCCTTTAGAAATTTGTGATGACAAAATTTTACAAAAATCACCAAAGCTATATATAGTTTTGCAAGCAAACATTAAACAGGCTGTCAACATAAATTTAGTAGCCTACTATAGCAAAGTGTGCTCATAGTGACACAGAAAATGTGTTAGAAGTTTAAAGTAATTCAAATGTTGCGTGTGTCTTTTAATGCTTTAACACTATAAATATAAAATGCTGGAAATCTTTTTTCTGTGTGTCTAGCAGTCAGTTCAACCACAGATTTTTCACTGGGTTTGTTAACATTAATCATGCCATAGATATCTCAAAGCTCGCAATTAATAATGGTGCAAAGAAATTGGTGACGTTCTAACAGATAAGACCTGAACCAAGAGAGGGTCTGTCCTCTTAGGCTACCAAGATTTTCCTGTCCGTCTAATTGAGTGAGATGATCAACAGGACCAAAGGCTTCATTTACAAGCACAACTGGGAAGATACAGCCATTGTCAGAAGAGAGGAGCAAATCATTATGCACTTTGGGAAGAGCGGTTTCAGTGCTGTGATGAGGTCTAAACCCAGTATGAAAGACTTCTAGGATGCTGTGAGTGAAGAAAGTAGAATTGATGCTGTCCATGAGTTCCTTAATATTAGCCAGATTTTGGTTAGAACTTATGTTTTGGAGGCATAATTGCACATAATTAAATGTACAAGCCAGGGAGTGCATGAATAAATGTGTTGGCGATATCAGAAGAGATTGTCTGCCTATATGAAAGTTTGCATTCTGAGTTTATATAACAGGCCAGTGGTATTTGTGAGGCAAGATGTCACACCACCTATCTCAGATCTTTGTGATACTTTGCCAAATGATAAATCGTGATTTCAAAGATGATGTTTGAGCATTTTTATGTGAAAATATTGGTGAGGTGCAAAGAAAAAAATCATCAAATTGATTAAAAGTGGCCATATTGGTTACATGTGTTTTCTGTAAGTCTTCATATTTCAAAAACTATGACTTAGACAAGCTCATCTTCTCCTGTTAATTTCTTAGACCATTGATTTGTGCAGTGTAGAAAAATTGAGTATGTATTTTTTTTTCTCAAGTATAGAAACATTCATGTTCAAAAATGCTTCAGATAGAAAATGACTTAATACTGACATACCAGACTTACCCAGTAGAGGGTGGCAGCCTAATTAACAGGGTAACATATGCAATCAAATGTTTTTTCCTTAAAGAGAGAGATGAGAGATATTCAGCAGCATGGTAGGATGGCAGGGAGAACAAGTGTGTTTTTGGTCTTTAATTGGTTCATACAGCTATACAGCCACTTTCAAAATTATAAGTCTGGTATTGCAATCATATTTTATTAAAAGTGTTGTTGAACATGAATGTATTTAGATTGAAAAAAAATGCATACTCTACTTTTATCCCAATCAGCCATGGTTTGAGAAATTAGCTGAAGAATATGAGCTTGTTCAAACGTTTAAGTAATAGATCGTCGATTAATGTGCCAGATTAATGTAATTCTGTAATTGCGAAATACTGGTAAACACATATAATCAGCTTAAGGTTCACATTCAATGTAATAATGTCTAATATTTATAACAGCAATGTTCAGATTTCAATAATACAAATAGTATTACCCAGGAACAGAATAACAATTGTCACTTCATCCAAACTGCTATTAACTCTTGCTATTAAATGAGCTGTTATCATCCCTCTGGTATTCTAGTTTGTTTAACCAGTGTCATTTGTCATTATTATGATTATCAAGGGCATAACTAACCATTATGACTTGTATTTTCAAATTTATTGTGATGTACACAAGGCTTATCATTGTATTCTTATTTGAATGTGCCCCTGTGTACAACAAGCAGGGTGTATGCACTTAATGCAGCCGTATGTGTGCGTGTATCTTTTAGGGGTGTGAATCTTTGGTTTAACAACATAAAATATGTATGCTGTGTAGGATTGGCAACGCTGGCACCTGTGTTAAATTTTCGCTGAATGACAAAATAGTCAAATTAACCTGGCTGTGTTTATAATGAAATTCAATTTCTAATGATTTCATGATTTATTAAGAATGTTGATTCTTAATAAATGCTGGTAAGTTAACGTGGACACTTTAAAAAATGGAATATTGAGCCTTTACAAC
Organism: Albula glossodonta; assembly: GCA_019788955.1. Lineage (NCBI taxonomy): Eukaryota > Metazoa > Chordata > Actinopteri > Albuliformes > Albulidae > Albula > Albula glossodonta. Next base: position 5,901 of record JAFBMS010000743.1, read on the forward strand.
CATTGTTCCCTATGAAAATAATTCTTAATCTTCCTGTCATGAAGTGTCATGGAGTGAAATTAATTTATCCCTTAGGACTGTAAGGTTTAAGTTTAAGCAAAAAGTTGATGTTTTCAGTTCAGACAGGCAGTTGTGGTTTAGCCAGAGCTGTAGCAAAGTATTTTTCCCCAGTGGGCATATATGGGTCATTAGGGCTGTGCGATATTACAAGTATGACTATATTATCGTCATTTTCATGATATATAATAATTTAACCACGATAAATATTCGTTTAGCTTGATGCGTCTTTAAATGTGATTTGTAGCCTACTTCAGAGGATCTAGTCTATTGTCTCGTGAGAATTGCGGAAAAGTAACTTGTAGGTGAAAAAGGAGGGCGGGACAAGCGAAGTTGCAGATGGCAACGTAAACGATTTAATCCCAAAAAGATAGTCGTATTCGGTGATTTAGCCATAATTCAGTAAAAGAACACAAACATGTGTACTGACTGATGTGTATCATTTCTATTTGTATTTGTTGAAGGTCGGTCACGTATCATTCAGATTTGAGACCGAAACTTTTTATCAGGATACGTTATCGCTGTCACCAAAATGTCTCACTTTTTCTCTTTCTCAATTTTCCTCCCCACGTTTCACGCACGCAGCTAGCTTGGATTCCATCAGAGCGGTTTTATCCTTCGTGACAGAGGAGAGCTCATTAACGTGAACGAGCCGTATGTCGACTTGTTTAAAAACAGGGGCAACGAAAAGTGGAAAACTGGATTGCCAGTATATTGCCTGTTAAGGAATGATTGATATTCCCTTGTGTCAAATGTTTAAGTTAAGTTTACCCATTAAACCCATCTAAATCTGTTGTTTTTTTTTTTTTTTTTATAAGGGAGATCTGTTGGGAAAATGCAAGATTAATCTCTCTTTTGAAAATGTATTCATTAGTTCATGTATATTTTAGAATGTAAAATAATGATAATTTTAGAAATAAGTAAAAAGTCTGGCACCATTTAAGCCCATGTGTGTTCCACATGAGCCCACATCATGTTTTATTGACAAAATATGAAAAAAATACTGTTTTCAAAGAATTTAAAACAGCACCACCCTCTCTCTTTACTAATGCTTGTTGGCTCTCTCTCCTCCACCACTTGAACCAATAACCAATAAAAAAAAAAAAATGTATGCAGAACACTCATGAACAAGGGATAGATTGTAATTCCATTTAATGCAATAATTTTATTAGTTAGCTGACTTGATTGCTGTTAGTTTGTTTTGTGGATGGTCTCTATTTCCTTATGATTGGTGAGATAAAAAGGGCCAGTACCCTCCAGGTTAGCCTGGCAAATGATGAACCTGTGTTCAACACCTTTTACAGTGGCATTAAATGGTCTTAAAATGACAATAATATTGTGTGCTGCAATTATTTCTGGGACAGTGTATCGTCCAACAAAAGTAGTCATCCTGACAGGCCTGTTTGTGAGTAAATAATGATGTATTAAATGGGCATATCACATGGCTGTGATTTCTGCTGTCTTCTTGGAAACGCTGCAGTTGTAGGGGCATTTAGAGCATCATGATGATATCAATTATTGTAGTTATTTGCCATTGTCTTCAGAGTATTATATGATGTGGAAATTGGCTTGCACAATGCCCCCTTTTCTGAATATAAATATTATATTTTGAAAGTATCATAATTAGTATATGTCTTTATCGTTTCAGTTCACATATAGGCTACTTAGGGGACAAGTAAAACAGCTGTAAATTGATTTCTCCCATTGGTCAACAATACATCGCGTTGACTTTTCTGTTTGTGAAAACATAGGTAATTAAACTGAATGTAATGGTAATAGGAGGCATGTGTATTTCAAGCTACCAAACTGATAACCCAAGAGAGCTTCTAAGCACTTCATTAATCTGTTTTTAATACATCCATGATGTACAACTAGTCTACATTAGACTGCAGCTGTACTTTCACATACATTAAAGAGTGCATCCTTTGGCTATAACATTGTCAATCTCTGTGTAGTTTGTGCAGTCTTCAGTCCTTAGAGCCCTATCTGGGATTGAGATGAAAGTGATTTTTCCAAACAGGTCTCCTCCAATAACAAAATCTGTTTTGGCAAGTGACTAGGGCTGCACAAGATATCACATTTTAAAAAATGTGGCAAATTAATTTATCATGATAAGCATGTCGCAATATGTTGCAAGAATATAATTACATTAACTTAATAAGCTGACAACTGTATGTAAACGTGGAGAGCAGAGAATAGTCGTGCATGCACACCAATGACATCATGTGCAAGAAGAGCAGGGAGCAGGGAATCCAGTGTGAAGCCAACAACCTCTTATCGCACTAGTTTCCTTGTCGTTAAACTGAGTCGGCCTGCAGGTCATGGCGAGGCAGCCACCGCTGCTGTAGAAGGTGATCTGACTCCTTAATGAAGAAGCTCCTCCGTTGTGTGGCAGTATTTCAGTTTTCACATGATGACCACTCTCAAGTGATGTGCAGTGATTATGTAATGGTCACTGAGAAGTTGGGAGTCATTTTTCTTTAGCCATGAAGAACAGAAAGCCTGCATATTGGAAATGTCTTTATTTCAGGTTTTAAATATACTTAAAAAAATTTAAACTGATTAAAGACATCTTTGGGTTTTCTCCATATTGTGCAGCCCTACAACTGGCATATGTACAGGAAATGGGGTGGCAGACATTAAATGTTGAGGTGTAAGTAAGTGAATGAGCTGCCTTTAACATGGACATGTCCTCCAACAGGGTCCAGCAAATGAGTCATCCAACCAGAGTCTGTACAATGTAGGCTCCCTCAGTGACAAAGAGCTGGAGGTCAGTACCGGCAAACACCCTAACCCTGACCCCACCCACCGACTGAAATGTTCTAGGAAGCACTTTTGTTTTGCTCTACTTGTGTAAGATGAAATGGATGTTTTTATGGCAGACACCTGAAAAGAAAACAAATGACCAGAGAATGAGGAAAAGGAAAGGAAAGGGCACTTCTAATGTTTTCACCACTTGGCAGCAGGGCTTGCAGAGTTTTGATTAGATTTCATGTCATTCTCTTATTATCCTATTATTCTCTTATTATTCTCTTATTCTGTTTATCCTTTTTTTCTCCTATTTATCTCAGGAAAAGGAGGATCAAGAGGCAATAAAATTATTTTTAAATAAGATTATTTTGAGGTGAGAAATCGGTGTTTTGGATGTTCATGCTGCATGTCTCTCATAACCATGAATATGCATTTGCAGGGATGCTCTCCACAGTCTGTCACTTATTTCTCACCATCTTCCAACTTCCATTATTTAATGCTCTTTGTTATTTCACTTTTACGTTTTCTTGTGTCTGTTTCAGTTTCCTGGTGGTAGTGGACCTGGTACCAGTCCGGGTCGAAGTGTCCCACCATTGGTCCCCTCCTTCCCTCAACATTCCTTATCTAACACCCCTGCCACAGTGAGTACCCACTCCAGTCCATATAGCTTTACGCTGGTTCTAGCTCCTTCCCCCTAACTTCTCATAAAGGGATGGTGAACTTAAATATTTCATTTCCCATTTGAATTTATATTTTCATCATCTTGGGGTATGGTAAATAAGTAAACCTGAATGTTTCTGAAACTCTGTTCTTTGGACAGATGAGTCCAAAATTGAACTTTTTGGTCACAGTCAAAACCGCTGTTTGGTGAAAACCCGACACTGCCTACCAACAAGAGAACCTCATCCTAACAGGCATGGTTGTGGGAATTTCAAGATCTGGGACTGCTTTTTCTCCTCTGGACCTGGACTACTCCACATCATTAAGGGAACCATCAATTCTCAGGTGTATTACGAGATTCTTTAACAGAATATCATGCCATCAGTCAAGCAACTAAAGATGGGTGGAAAGTGGGTCTTTGAATAGCTAAGGTGAGGGAAGATTTGTGTTTTGGATTGGCCATGTGAAAGTCCTGACCTAAATCCAGCTGAGTTGCTGTGGCAGGACTTGACCCTAGAACAAGGTCATCTCACAGTCTATGCCATTCAGGCACCATGAACCTCAGCCACATTTAGTGGCACAGAATGGTCAGGTGGAGGATGGAAATGCCCTTAACACAGACATTTTGCCAAGCAATGAAGACCAAAACAACATTTCTGGTATCACAAGAAAACAAAATGAAATAACAATACTATTTATACAACAGCAATGTTGTTCTTTACACAAAACATAAATACATGTCTTCAATGGTGACCCACTACAATATTATACATTTGTGAAAGCCTTTGAAAATTGTTTAGAGAGGAAGACTGGTAGCTACAGTGATTGTCTCTACTTCCTTGCACAGCACACTGAAGTTCACCCCAGGGAACTTGTCAGCTGCCAGCATATTGATCCAGAGAGAGGATATATCTTTACTTCAAGAGCACTTTGGCAATTAACAGAAAGTTGCATCAGCCTAGATGGGTAGGGCTCATCCTGTCACTACCTTCGCCACAACTGTAGCTGTTGTAGACAATAAAAGTGAGTTTGAAAGATGTTTTCTACAGTCTCTGCTGATTGTGTCCAGTACATTGAAATTGTGATTAAGGGACTGGAGAATGTTTCATCAGCTAAGAAGGCATGTCTCAGCTGGAGGTGTCCTAGGTTGGGGAAAAGAGCTCACAGAGAGAAGATTGGTTTCTTTAACAAAAACATTTTTGTTTCTACTGTCAATGTACTGGACACTATCAGCAGAGACTGTAGAAAACATCTTTCAGGTGGAACGTGTGCTCTCAAGCATCCCACCCAACTTCATATTCCTCATAAAGACAAGGGAAAAGAAACAGGTCAAGCTGAGAGGAAATCAGACATAGCAGTGGACAGTACTCTCCTGTCTAGTGGCATTATTGGGGCTAGTGATTCCAGTACAAGTCAAGTCCTGCAAGAGTAACACAATTGTCACTACTAATGCTTTCTTGGATCTAGGGGTTGAGCCTGCTGATAGGGAAAAACATTCCAAAGACATTTGTGATTTGCAGTGTCAATGATGGACCCTATGGGTGGGATATGTTAGGCAGCAAGTGAACATTTTGTCCTCAACGTTGATTTGTTAGAAGCAGGAAAAATAGGCAAGGGTAAGGATTTGAGCGACTTTGACAAGGGCCAAATTGTGATGGTGAGACGACTGGGTCAGAGCATCTGCAAAACTGCAGCTCTTGTGGGGTGTTCCCGGTCTGCAGTGGTCAGTACCTATCAAAGGTTGTACAAGGAAGGGAAAGCGGTGAACTAGCAACAGGGGCATGGGATGGCCAAGGCTCATTGATGCACGTGGGGAGCGAAGGCTGGCCCGTGTGGTCCGATCCAACAGACGAGCGACTGTAGCTCAAATTGCTGAAAAAGTTAATGCTGGTTCTGATAGAAAGGTGTCAGAATACATAATGCATTGCAGTTTTTTTGTCTATGGGGCTGCGTAGCTGCAGACCAGTCAGGGTGCCCATGACTGGTCTGCGGCTACGCAGCCCCATGTTTTTTGTCTATGGGGCTGCGTAGCCGCAGACCAGTCAGGGTGCCCATGCTGACCCCTGTCCACTGCCGAAAGTGCCAACACATTTTCAATATATCTGCAATATATCAGACACATTTTCAATATATCAGATTAAATATCTCTATTTGGAAAGAAGTAGTCATTCTAGAATGATTGGGGTGGTTTTATAGGGAGGTTCATCTGCGTAGAAAATAAAAATAATTATAGAAAAAAAGCTTGAAAATGACTTTATACTCTGAAGTCGCGTTGCCTCGTGTTGTGGCAACAATTGCATGGCAATGCCAACAAAGTCTCTTCTTTTGGTCAACATCATCCTTTCTGTAGCCGAAATTAATTCCAGTCAACTGACCTTGCTTTTCTTTTAACAACAAAATCTTCCTTTACAGTGTTTTTCTCCTGTTCCTCACTCATTTTCAGGTTGAGGTCAATGACTAGCAGGGGCAGGGCTCACTTTAGTTGTTAATCTAGAATTTTGATCTAGAATGATTGTGATTGGTGGTTTGCTGTGCATGCAGAGCCTAAATGTCACTCACTAGTAATAAACTCTGTATCCAAGAACCCTTGAAAGGGGAGTAAATCAATTTATATAAGACAGACGTCTCTTTTAGATTAGTCATGGAAAATGAGAACCGTGTGAGTTTTCCTTTTGTATCAAACCCTAATAGTTGTAGCATGATGTATTTGAGTTAATTTGCATCACTTGACATTGCACGTCCTGCAATGTGACTATTGCGTATGCGCACATTGTGATTACGATGCTAAAATGATGTATCATGCAGCCCTAGTGTTTACCATTCTAGAAAAGGGGGAAAATGTGTTGTTTGACCATGGAGCAAGTTTTCAAGAATCTTTCAATACTCAGCTCTTACAAGGACCAGATCTTACCAATTCACTGATGGTGACTAGATTCAGAAAAGAACCAGTGGTGGTCATGGTTGATGTTGAATCCATGTCTCATCAGGTGAAGGTGCCAACAGGTAATGTGGATTTGATGATGTTTCTTTGGTGTCCTGATGGGAATCTAAATCAAGAGTTAGTTGACTTTAGAATGGTGTACCACCTTTTTGGAGTGATTTCATTCCCAAACTGTGCCAACTTTGCCCTCATGAAACGTACAGAACGTATCAGAGCAGCTCAGCAATGAAACAGTGGATTACGTCTTGCATTGCTTTATGTTGATGACTGCCTTTTGTCAGTGGCTTCAGAGAAGGAAGCAACCTGTCTTTACCATGACCTCGTATCCATCTCACACCGTGGATAAGCAACAGGCACGGAGTGCTGGCTGCAATACCTGAGAACCAAAGGGCAAACAACATGAAAGATTTGGACATGGACTAAGATGTCCTACCTGTTCATAGAATATTGGGCGTGCAATGCTGCACTCAGTCTGAGAATTTGAAGTTCAAGATTGTAATCCAAGTAGCCCTCTGACCAGTGGAGGAACTCTCTGTATGATTAGACAGATAAGATTACTGTTGTGTGTATCAAGATATATAAAACAGATTTCAGAATGTTTATTCATCATGTTGATCAGAATTAGAGATAACTGGTGTCTCCTTATTTATAGAAATATAGCATTTACTTGAAGCTATTTCTGTCATTGCTGCCATCTCATGAAATTTAAATTTCAAGAGTTTGACAACAAAGGTTAAAAAATATGATGCTCAAGTGTGTATCATGAGACTTGAAAAGTATGGCTGTGATGATGAACGGAACTGGTAAATTTTTTGATAAGTCATGGAAGTACATATCAACATTTAAACAGCCCATATTTAAATATATTCAAGAGGGGGAATTTTACTGCTAAAACATTAAGATCATGGATCAAATATCAGAATTATTTCTAAACAACTTTTTTCCCCCGCATTATTTCAAGACCATATAAGTTAAGCCAATAGCCTGGTGAGCAAACTGGATTGTACATTTGATTGAGAAAAAGTCCAAAACATTGACTACTAAATATAGCATTTTTTTGGACATCAAATTTTACATCACAGGAAATGAGGGTAGGCTCACTTCACCTCAGCGAGCTGCCCACTTTAACCTTGCGTACAAGCAGGTGCCTTTTCTCCCCAGTGAATCTGTTTCTTCCACTTAAAGCACAGTGCCATTAAAATAGCAGTAAGCCAATTACACCAAAACCTCACAAAATGATTTAATGTATATTATCAACTTATCATATTTGTATTTTGAAAAGACTTTGTAATTGGATTGTTGTTTATTAGGTGGATTTACATGATCACGGTGATTTTAGGGAATTCATGTCACATAGTTATGGGCGGTGATAGATGAATTGGAAATATAGTCACCTGGTCACCTGAATGGAGGTAGACAGTGAGAGGTGGTGAGTGGGGAGGCCATATTTTTTTGTTAACCACTGGACATTGTATGGCTTAATAGCTCTGAAATTACTGAATTAAGAACATTTGATTGAACAGTTGCTTGTTTATTATGTTTTTGAAGTACGGTAATAAAGAATAAGAAAATCTTTTTCAACTGAGTTAAATTCTTCACAGCGTGTCAGACAACTCCCTCATTTAGCTTCTCTGCAGCTTTTGGTCTGTTTTTATGAGTAGTTCCTTCTCTGAACATTATACAGCATATATGCAAAACTATTAAGCTATTTGGCTCTGTCTGTGTTTTACCCACCAGCAATAATGTGACATCACTTTGATGTCAGCTTGTTTACTCCTACAGCATATCTTTTAACTGTTATAACCATTGTGCCACATTCTTATTTTTTACTGGGGTTAGGGAAACCTTAGGCAAAGCAACAAAATCTTGATATTCTTTAGGCCTTTATTACACACTACACTCTTTCAAATGCGTATGAAATCAAGTATTTTGCAGAAAGTTTTGTACCAATGATAGCGAAGAGGAAAGAGGGAAACTGAGATAAGCACAGAGGTTATAGCATGACCATTGTTAAACCACCATATTAATTGTATTTAATAGCCAGCATTTTTGTTGTTGGGGGCAATGGGGGAATTAGGAGGTTAGCTCTCAATAACCATAAACTATTCAAAAATCATTTTGGCCTGTCGGGCACACCTCAGTACAAAAACAGTGCAATCATCACCATGTTATCAGTATCTTGCAACCAGCCATGAGTGTGGAGCTGAAGAAAATATGACATTATTGCTATTATTATTATTATTAATATGAGTAATACCTTGACAAGTTAAATATGCTGTTTATTACTTTACTATCGTCAAGTAAAACATTGGCTGTGAACCCGGGGATCCTGTCTGTTTGTGATTGCAGCAGAAGCACGACATTCCAGGCAGTCTGAGCACTCCTATGACAAGAGCAGAGGAAAGAGAGATCATGCCACCTAGTGAGTGGAAGTTCGCTCTAATGCAAGCTCATTTTAGCTCAATTTAATGTTAGGGTCTGGAATTTGAATGTTTAGTTATTTTGCTTATTCCTCTCTCTCTCTTTCTCTCTCTCTTTGTGTGTGTGTGTGTGTGTGTGTGTATGAGAGAGAGAGAAATATACAACAGGGCAGTCCCTCCTCCACAGGTTCTACCAGCTCAGATCAATCATCCTGCTCTCAGAAGCCCATATCATTCCATATGGTCCATAAAGTCACACAAGTAATACACACCTCCAACCCTGACCAAGCAGTCAAATGGGAGCCATAAGGAGCCATTTTAGTAATCAAGCAGTGCAATTAGTATTATGTGTAGTCTTGAGTTCTGACAAGCACATAAAAAGAATAGCCTTAAAGCTACTTCTTTTTTGGGCTGAATTTTACTCTTGCCTGTGAATATCATGTCAACAGTGTTAGAAAACTTAGAACAAGAAAGTTTATGACATAAACAGGCCATTCAGCCAATCTAAACCTTTTTCTGGTTGGGGGAGGGGGGGCATTACACAGTCCACAACTTTATAACCCAATAGCTGATAAATTGTGCAATGTGGGCATGAGAACTTATAACATGACATTATTCTGGGTATAGACCTACACCATGTTGTTCAGGGTACAGACCTAAACCATGTCATACAGGGTACAGGCCTACACCATGATATACAGGATACGGGCCAACACCATGCTACTCTGGGCACAGACCTCCATCATATTATACAGGGTATGGGTATGAAATGTTATTCAGGGTACAAGCCGATACTATGTTCGTAATTCTAAGACCTACGTTTGAGCACCATGTTAAGCTCACTTATGTAAATGGTCATTTGTCATATGGCCAATTTTTGGTCATGGAAGCTTGGTTTGAAGTCATGGGATCCCATTTGTCAAAATGTATCATTTCTGCTATGACACAGTATCACTTTTCCATGTCTCCCCAGTCTGACCTCACTACAGAGAAACTCACAGCATTGGAGAATAACAAGAACTCGGACCTGGAGAAGAAGGAGGGACGCATAGATGACTTGCTGCAGGTGAGAATCACGGCATTGCATCCCAGCAGTGTATTAGTATTCCTACAGCATATACCATTAGTAGAAAATGGCAGGGGAAAAAAACATCCTACTGATAGGATTTTCTTAAAGGTAGCATTGGCTCTGATATGTCATTTAATTTCATTAGCATAGTATGATTCATTTAATTAATTTTTTGAATGGATTAGTGCAGGTCTGTGACTCAGATTCTCTGTCTGTGTGTGTGTGTATGCACGTGTGTGCATGTGTGCATGTACCAGGCAAACTGTGATCTACCAAGGCAAATAGATGAGCAGCAGCAGATGCTGGCGAGGTACAAGGAGAGGTTGAACAAGTGTGTGACCATGAGCAAGAAGCTTCTTATTGCGAAGGTAAGGTGTGCCCCATTCCACCTTTATTCTTTACAACTGTGCCCAGGACTGATGCACACCTTAAGTACAGCTTCAGAACTAAAGTTTATTAGGAGTAGATTGCAGAGATTATTCCTCACCCTAAGTGCAGTGGTTGTGTAGAATTGTGTAAGAATTATCAGTTGCCATAATTGTCAGTGGCATTACAGATGACCGTAAGTGTGTATGAAATGTATGATCTGTTGAACGCATTCATTTCTGTCTCTTTGCAGTCCAAACAGGAGAAGATGGCTAGTCTGGACAAGAGTATGCAAGACCGGCTACGGCTTGGTCACTTCACTACTGTGAGGCATGGGGCTTCCTTCACTGAGCAATGGACTGATGGTTATGCCTTCCAGAATCTCATCAAGTGAGCCTGGCTATGCTCTCAGTCTGCCCTCTTTAGCTGGCCAAACCCTTCACTGCTTCTATGGTTGACACCTCAGTGTATTAACCTGTGACGGAGTTACCGCGAGGCGTAACCGTCACATAACCTCTCACTTTTTTCTGTGTGGAAGAGAACTGTTGAGAGTAAAGGATGCAGTGATTATTGGATTCAGATTCTGATCACTTGTTTAAATGAAATGAAAAGGTGAATGTTTCCTGGCTTATCTACAAGCCTCAGTACACAACGGAAAAGAGCACAGCAAGCCTTTAAGTAGCATTCCATACATACATTCCATACATAATTGTAATTTCCCAGATTGACCCACTGTGAGAAAATGACCCACTAAATCTTCTGTAGGTATAACTAAGAATTCATAGTATACAAATGTAAATTGTTTGCAAAACATTGTCTTTTATTTTCTTAAAATCAAAAAACACAGAATCTTAAAACAGAGCCCACTCCTCAAGAGGAGCACTTGCAAGGGTTTGGTGTTTTGGTGTTTTGATTCAAATTAATTGTTTATCACTGCATGCTAGGATGTTCTGCTACCGACCAAATAAATAATTCACTTTAGTAAATCCTGCACTCAGGATATTGGCCAATACAGGCTACAGAATCGTTACCACTGCTCTTTTTTCTTTCTTTTTTTCAAAACCGGTATACTTCACTGTGTGTGGAACTGACTAAGCTCATTCCTTTATATTTAAGGTAACATGACCATAACTAAAATCACTTCTTGACTATAAAAGAGATGGTAAACAGCAAACACATAAGAAATATTCCACAGTGTTCCATAAAAATTGTTTTATTATTTTTGCATGTGATGCCAGTATTTGTGCTGATAGTGATCCAATCCCAGAGAGTCGCGTTAGGGAATCCGTAAATGACAGTACATAGACAACATAGACAGCTAAGTAACACCACCTTCTGTTGGCAACCAAAAATAGCTCTCAGAATACATGAACCACTCTGCTAACTGCATGTGAAAGTAAAAACAAGTTGAGAGAGGTAATGTTCAAAGAAACACAAGGCAGTGAAATGATTAATTGGTGGGGAATAAAACTGGCTAAAGTTGCTTACCAACTACACTCTTAGCACGTATGCCTTACAGTTCACAGCACTACATTAGCCTTGGGGACTTGTAACCCCAAAGTCTGACAAGACTAGGCCCTAGTACAAAGAAGTTTGATAAAGGCTGTGTTAAGGAGTTGGGAAAACAATGCTTTCCTGGTCCTTCTGAGGGCCTTTTATGCTTTTTGGAATGGGTAACAGAGCATACTGTAACAAAGAGCATAATGCAGGTTAACCCCTCAAGGAATATAATGAAGGGTAACTATAGCTGTGTTGTAATTAATCAAATATGTGCTGTTTTTCACAAACTTAAAATGCCCCCTAAGTAGCCTAAATGTGAACTGAAATGATAAAAACAGACATAATAATTATGATAGACTTTCAAAATATAACATTCATGTTCTAAAAAGGGGCAACATGTCAGCCAATTTCCACATGTCATACAATAATCTGAAGACAACGGCAAATAACTGCAGCAGACGATATCATCATGATGCATGAAATGCCCCTACAACTGCGGTGTGTTTCCAGGAAGACAGCGGTGTCTTCCAGACATGTCAGTGAGTTACCCATTCACTATGTCATTATTTTTTCGCAAATTCAAGTTCCATCTCAGTGAAAAAATCAATCTCTTTGTGCAGTGTTTTGAGTTTAATTTACTGTCAGAGTATACACCAAAGGGCTACATATATCAGTGGTGGCTGGTGACTCCAAAAAATTGAGGAGGCCAGCTGTGAGGAGGAGGGCTAAGCCTTACAGTGTCAGACAATGTTTAGAAAACAGAAACATTAAAAAATGTAAGGGGAAAAGGCTAAGGCTAATATATCATTAGTTTCATGGGTATTGAAGTACATTGGATTGTTTCACCAGGAATTGTTTGCCAGTAAGTTTGATTCAAGAATAGTGTCATTTTTGCATGAGTATTATGTCTTCAAATATATGAGGTTATCATCTATGAGAACTACACAGAGAAATTAATTATAAGTACCATTAAAATGTAATTTCCCTTTATCAATTTTTATTGTTTTTGCAAAAATACTAGGTATGTGATATAAGTAATTTTTCATCATACAATGACATAAGTTATACAAAAAAGCAATGAAAATAATTACATAATTGTTACTATCTCTATACTCGAGACTTTTATATTTTTGTTCATATGTACAATATTCTTCTAAATAGCCAATATGAACACTTATTTTAAAATAGCCTAAATAACACATCCAATTATTAGTAATGCTAGTGTAACTATGTACACTTTTGAATGCATCAAGAAAAAAACCCTAAAATAGGCTACTATTAATGGATGTAATTCACTTTTCATATCACCGGTACACGTTTTCAAGATAACATCTCTGCCCTTTGCTTAATATGTTTTAATATGGTTAAATTAAAGACAATTTTCAAAAATCGGGAGAACAACGCTAAACTACGTCAAAGAATGCAAAGGTGTAATAAACACTATTGCCTATTGTCTGTATAAAGCCCTCTGTTTTTTCTTTCCTGTCAGCATTGGACAAAATGAAAAGTTTTTTTCACAGCTGGATAAAGCATCTCTAAGTAAAAACACTGATCTACTTTCAGTTTATTCTCTTGATTCACACTGGCAAAAGGGGTAGGCTGGTGATTTAAAACAGAGTCGGAACTCTTCTCAAGAATGCTTTGCTAGTGGTTGGACGTACACAGTGCCAATCATGAAGGGAGGATCACCTCCCTCGAAGCATCAAATTGTGTTTTGTGGCCAAACAGAGGCCGAGAGAGGAAAAACTGAACGCACAGAGTTAATCTGACTGCTCCTGTCTCCTATGGAGGATGAGCAGTGCTGTTCCCCACCTGAAGATTTTTCAGGGTTGAAATAAGGTTTTTATTAATGTAAAAGTGGTTTTTACTAACAACAGCACGGTTTTCCAACATTGCATTTCAAATACATTTTATTTTACAGTCTTCCTCTTTCCTCTCAAAAAAAGGGGAGGAGCATCCTCCCTTGCTTCTATGGACCAGCCTCTTCTGACATATATGGAGGACAGCACAATCAGAGTTGTTCTTTCTGCAGTATTTCACTCATGTTTTGCTGTGCTATTTATTATTAGCAATTTTGGATTGATGTTTTAAGCTTGACTTGAATTCATCAAATTAAAAAACAAAATAGTCTGAAATGATGCAATCCACTATCACTTGATCAACCCAGAATTTACACTTCTGTTTGGCCTATTTCTTTGCATATTTAAGAACAGATGGATATGAAGTGCTCAGCATGTTTCAGTAATTTCTGATTTGGAACTTTTACAGGAAATCAATAAGACTGCACTGAACAGAACCAATGAGTTGCAGAAAACTGACAGGTCCCAAGAAACTTTCTTAGGTGTGTGGACATCATCAACACTAATTTGTGTTAACGCTGTGGCTGACCACAGGGGTATGAGGGGCTAAGCACAGGAAAAAAAGGGAAGATTGAACATTAACTGTCAATCTTTCTTGGTTCTGGGGGAAAAAAATGATTAATTATTAATAGATGAAAAGGAACTCATTGACTTCTGCTGGATTATTTCAAAAGCACATTGACTCACAGTTGCTTAGCAAGTGGGCCCAAAATGTCTGACATGTAAATGTTAAGTAAAACAAGAACCATTCTATTAAGTTATTGCATCATCTCTTCTGAAAATCCCATGGCATTGCCATAGTAGGTCCAGGAAATGTAGGATCTTGTCATCACATCCCAAGCTAGACAGCAAGCAATGCAGTAGTTCTGTGTATCAGGACAATACATATGGTTATAATTACAAGACCACCTAAGGAGCAGGTTTTGAAAATCAGTATGGCAGAAAGCTGCACTCTCTTTCTGTATTTCTGCATGTTCACCTTTTTTCTCTATCTTGATCAGGCAGCAGGAGAGGATCAACTCCCAGCGAGAGGACATTGAAAGACAGAGAAAGCTACTGGCCAAAAAGAAACCAACCACCATGGGCTCTGCCCCGCCCCCCAGCCTGGAGCCAGTCAAATGCAAGAGCAAGGCTAATGGCACCGAGAACGAAATGTAGGGATCACACTTCATCTCTCATTGGCTCACTCCTCACAGGCGAGTCATAATCCACTCCCACCCTGCCCATCTCATTAGGATGACCTGACTCTTTCCTCCAAAGTTTTCTTGGGGAAAAAAAAGAAAAAAAGCTTAATCCATGGTAACCTCTGTAATGACAAGGCAAATGGGTCCAAGGGCAACAAAGCTTCCACAAGCTACAGTACTCCCATCACCATGAATATGATGAATATAACTTTTTAAATGTAAATATAAATCTTGCAAGCATGCATGCATCACATTTGCAGGCCCTAGTGAACAACTGACAGTTGACTGTTCAGCCTACTAGGCAGCAAGGTGAATAAATGTCTGCGAAAGGCAAGGCAGCACTGAGAAATGTTTCTTAAATAAATGAAATGAAATGAAATTTTCTTACATAAATAATCCAAGTGTATGCTGTGTTTAATGTATGCTGTTTTCCACTAATCATGTTGCCCTCTTCTTGAGACTTTCACAAAGATTTAATTGGATTTCAGTTTAAAATATTGTAGCAGCAGGTAAGTGGATGACAAGGCCAGGGATTGGGGGTTGAGGCAATGTGCTGCATTCATTATCACTGAAGAAGCACCTCACATACTGTGCTGATGGCACCCCCTTCCCACTCTACACATCCCACCCACAGTGTACATAACACAACACGCAACAGGACCATGGGTATACAAAATTAAACCATATGAAAATTAAAGGGGGCAGCTATCATAGAGGTGCTACAAACATATGGAGAAAACAGTGAAATAGCAAACAATAATCACAACACTAAACTAGTCAGCACTACAATGTATATATAAATAAATAAAGTTCATTGTAAAAAGGGGGTTCATATTGTGATTCATAATGTGCCACAAAGAAAAGGCTCATTGCCAATTGTGTCTGAAAAGGCACCCCCCTGACACCTTTCATTTTTTTTCTCTCCTGGAAGGATGATGCATGCAGAATATCATGAGCAAGAGGAAATTTTTAAACTACGGCTGGGCCATCTTAAGAAGGTACTGATTGTGTCTCCCATCTTAATGCATGTAATGCTGTGTCATTGTGTTTTTCCTGGCCTGGTTTTTTTTTTTTTTTTTTTATTATATAATCCGTCTGTCTGGGTTGAGCCCATGTTCCACTAGCGAGGAGGAGCTCTTAATTTGTGTGTGTGTGTGTGTGTGTGTGTGTGTGTGTGACTGTGTTTATGCAAGTGTGTGTATGTAAGTATATATAATACTTTTTGTTTTACAATCCAGATGATGTAGAGCAGTGGAAAGGAGGTAGATGGAGCTGGAGGAGAAATAGTAATGAGGGGCTGTGAGAAAGTTGGAAAACAGCATTTTTTTTATGTTCAATTTCTTGAAGTTTTCGTGATTAGTTTTTGGTGTCAAATAATGCCGGAAGCATACATTTATTGTGAAATTACACAAAAGCTTCCAAAACTAAGTATGTCAAATCTGTCGGGAGTTTCCAAAACTGTAATTGTCATTTTCCTCAATCATAGAATTTAGAGTTCCAGTTTTATCAGAATTAGTTTTTTATTTGGTAAACTTCTCAAATGTTGCTCTGTTAAGAGATTAATAGCTGAGTGGCACTTGTAGCCAAGTTTTAATTTTCTTTCTTCAACAATATTTGATTATATGGTGTGGAAAAACCAGAGAGGAACTGCCTCTTCCCAGATGAGTTCACATTCTTCATAAAGTGTTTGTGTTAATCTGAATCATAAAAGTAAGGCTGTTGAAACCAACCTCTTCAACAGACTGAAAGACTGAGCTTTCTTTCAAAGCACCATATATGAAATAATGAAAAATGAAATAATTGAAATGTGGTTTAGCATGTAGAGTTAAAATTGATCAAGAAATTATCAAGAATATCTTAAATGGGTTGATATGTGCTATTTATGAAGCAGTATAAACCACTTGCAGCTGTACTCATGCATGTATACCCATGGCAACCCTTACAAATCATGCCCCCCCCCAACAAATCCCAATTTAACCACTAATGATGAGCTTGTACGCTCATACAATTTTGTTTGATTGCATCACAAATGGTCACAAAAAGCATTCCATTGATCCCAGGCCTGAGACCCCCTGCAAGCAGGTCAGGGGCAACAGTGGATGAACTCAGGAAGAAACCTTAAGCAGATCCCAGCACGGACGGGATCACCTGCTTCTGGCCAGCGCTAGGCAGATGAAGAGTATATAATATATAATGTATACAGAATAATAAGTTGTATTGTTGCAATGGATTAATTGCATATATAGTAATATTAATTACCATACTAAAGTCTAGCTCTTAGCACAAAGCGTGCGGGACTGGTAGGATGGAAGGACTGCTTTACCAGTTGGGCTGCTATGCTTGAGCTTCAGCTGCATTACTACAGGGAGAGGAAAACAAAGCAAAGAATTGATTTGTGTGTGTGTGTGTGTGTGTGTGTGTGTGTGTGTGTGTGAGTGAAAAAAAACACTGATTACTCCATCACTGATTGACATTCAAGCATGTTTTCAGCACTACAATAATATTTCATTTAGTTTTGTATGAATTTAAATAGCCCATTGCTAACAAGTGCATGAAATCAAGCATGCAGCCATGCAGTCTCCATAGACAATCATTGGCTCCTAAGCCCAAAATATTTTGGAGCTAAATCAAATTTTTGGGAGCCAAAATCTCCTTACATGTCAAATGTGAAATAAGTTAAATATATATACAGTGCCGTAGATATTTTTTGTTTGGCCATTTCATTTTCTTGTCAATTTTCAGTGTTCCTTGACAAATATTAGGCTAGATAGCTAAGCAGTCATCTACAACGTGCGTGTTAGCTAGCACCTCACTGGGGGCGATTTTAAAAACTGCTGAGTTTAAAAATAAAAACTGCTTCTCTGCATCCATGTACACTTTTATCACTGTGGACAGAGCAGGACAGTACAGGAGTGCATGTGATTGTGTAGCAGGGCAGGTAGACGGAAGAGGAGATGAGTGTAACACAGAGCTACAGCTTGGCGCTATTTTTTTATTTTTTTTTTGATTGTGGGGGACCGTTGCAACTGGCAAGAAAAAATTTGTTGCAAAATAAAAAAGTTAGTCACTCTGGCAACCATTGTAGGCACCATCTGGAGCCCTGTGTAAGATACAAACCTGTAGGTTGCTCTGAATTTCAGGAGGAAGCAGAGATCCAAGCAGAGCTGGAGCGATTGGAGCGTGTGCGGAACCTTCACATCCGGGAGCTGAAGAGGATACACAATGAGGACAACTCACAGTATGTCTGCAATGTCTAACACCATCACACTTATTACATTTTTACCCAGATTCCAGCAAGGTTTGACTCTTTAAAAAGCAATGACGTGCTGAAAAAGTTACTTGAAAGCCTTCCCCATTGCTAGCTGAGCTGTCTACTCTGCAAAAAACCTTTCCACATTTGGAGCATCGCATCTGAGAAAACGCTTTGCTTAAGACAACTGACAAATTGATTTTTATATTAAATAAACAAGAATTTGGTTATTCATGCTTTTTGTCATGCAATTCATTACTCTTACAAACTTTTCGCCAGCAGAGATTAATGCCAAGCTTTTGTCCTTGCATATGAAATTCATGATGAATATAAAATGCATTACTTCGATATCGTCTACATCACGATATTGCTATATTTTGGCTAATGTGTATATGAATATGATTTCAATAAAGACACTTATAGAAGTGCAGTCTAGTATACTGCAGTATATTTAAACATATTGTGAAGATAATTGCGAGACAGTCCATTTACAGTAATGCATGTTGTTAGGGAATTAAGATTAATCGATGTGTAGGTGATTGTTTGTTGTAAGGTCATTACTGACTGTCTTTAGGATATAAAGGGTAAAAACAGTTTTTCACATACTCAGATTTAAGTTGGACAGCAGTCGCATAATTTGTAAAAAAAAGTTGTAACAGACTCACAAACAAACAGCATGGACGTGTTTCTGCACAGTCTTCCTCAGTGCTGAAATGCATCCGTGCTATTTGTTTGTTTGAGAGTCTGTCAAGGCATTTTAATGCTTATGTTGTCCAACCTTTTCATCAGTGATATATCCTTTTTAGATCCAGCACCTTATCATTTCATGTAGTATTAGGCCAGTCATTTGTTTTGTTTCCTTACGCATTTCCACAGTAACTCTATAGGATTACATTGAAGCCGTGTAGCAACAAATCTTCAAAATATCTCAGTACTAGACAAGACTCAGGTTTTTTTTCCTTTTTGTCTTCTCACTGCCGTGAGAGTAATTTTCACTGGTTGAACATCATCAAAACTAACATGGACACATTTCAAATGCTGTTTCAATGTATGTATGTATGTATTTCCTGTGTAGCTACTTAACATTTATAATAACCAATATTGTAATAAACCCCACACTGGCTATTTCCTTTACATTTTACTTGCCAAGAACGAAGTACACCCACTATCGTCTGAAATAAATGACACAATACCATACTTAATTGTTCCTAAATTTTTATTTAGTATTCACAGTTATTCCGAAAAAATAATAGTGAAAACACATATGATATACGATTAAACTAAACACAAAAAAGGGGGTGTGGGACAGGTCATGAACATTGAGAATCACAAGTAACCTGCTGTTAACAACTTGCAGGTTGTTTCAATGATTTTAATGGAGAACCCAAATTCGTTAAAAACTAAACAAGCATAGGATATTGTTAACAAACTGTTAGGCAGTCATAACGGTAATTGTTCCCGTTTTGGTATACTTTGCACGACAGGCACAAGGATTCTGCAACCCTGTAATAACCTTTCCTGCCTGTCAAGCCCGTAACTGTTGCCAAGCTTAAGTATTTCCGAGTTCGTCACATCCAGCTCTGAGCATGTCATAAGCTAATCGCGTTTCTGATGCATGAAGGGAAGACTTTAAACGAGGTTAAAGGTCTGCTTAATGTTGCTGCTTCTGTGTCCACTGCTCCAGATTTGAACACTGAGTTAGGTAATGCATTATCCTCCCTGGTGGAGAAGTGTCATATTGCCGACCATTTTCGGTGTGAATGCCAGAGTCCTGAGAACCTCAGAAAAGTCAACCAGCACCTCTTGACACTGAAACAGCCGACAGGGAACTTCCCAGGGGCCCAGTCGAGGAATGTCCTGACATCCCGGGAAGATATGTTCCACAAAGTATGACACACTGAAAGAGAAGGCTGCACTGCTTAGAGGCTTAGTAGGTCCAAGTTCTGTTGTCTCTGTACAAATTGAGGGCATCTATGGCAAAGCCTTACTTGACAGAGGGTCTCAAATAACCATTCTCTACAGCTCCAACAAGTATCTGAGGCACATGCTGTTAAATCCAATTGAAGATTTGGAAATATGGGGGCTAAGTCCAGAGCAGTACCCCTATGATGGCTATCTGTGCTTGAAGCTTGAGTTTGGAGGGAAAGTAGTTGGAGTAACAAAGACTATAGAAACACTTGTGCTTGTGTGTCCTGACCCGGCTATCAAAGGTGAAGTCTCTGTTCTTGTGGGGATAAACACCTCTGTGGTACGAAGACTGATGGAGGCCTGCAAGGAAAAAGGAGGCGATGATTTCCTGAGCTCTATGACAATCCATCCAGTGATGATGGTGGCCTATAAAAGGTTTTTACTCCCGATGATACTGATGAACTAAAAAGAGGCACTGTCAGGTGCACAAAAGTCAAGTCGTTAACATTACCTCCTGGGGAGCGGCAGTAGTCACTGGTATCCCAAAATTTCCTGGAAATCTGTCAACGCAAGCAGTTCTCATTGACCATCCAGAGGAAAGGCTTTTCCCTGAGGAGCTGCTTGTGATGACTGAACTGAAGAAGTCTGCTGCTGTTCAGTGTCCTAAAATCACAGTCAGAGTGAGAAATGTGTCCACTCAAGAAGTAACTCTCAAACGTAGAATGCCCATCGCTCATCTTTTCCCTGTTGATGTACTAACTACAGTCCCTGTTGAAAAGGCCCAGATGACTTGACTCTCTCTGCATTCAAATGTGGTGACTCACTTGTTTCTGAAGAATGGAAGGAACGGTTGATTCAGCAGATAATGGGCGAGAAAGGCAGTTTTCTCATGCAGTGAGTTTGATGTTGGATGTGTGAAGAGCACAGAACACACCATTCGAATGACGGATGACAAGCGCTTCAGAGAGCGTTTGAGACGCCTAGCTCCAGGTGATGTGGAAGATGTGAGAAAGCATCTAAGCAACCTTAAAAAAGCTGGTATCATCTGAGTCTATAAGCCCTTATGCTTTACCAATAGTGGTGGTGTGCAAGAAGAATGGGACCATACGCATGTGTGTGGATTATAGAACGCTAAACAAATGAACAGCTAATAAAGAAAAGACAGCTTTCGTCTGCCCGGCTGGATTTTATTGCCACTGATCCCTCTAAGGTAGAGGCAGTGAAAACAACATTTCAGCTCTCTGCTCGTTCCTGAGATTCTGCGGGTTCCACAGATGCTTTGTGAAAGATTACTCCAGCGTTAGCCACCTTCTCAATCAGCTGCTGCAGGGCTGCATTACTGTTGGGTGGCCAAGAAGAAAGCCTAAGGGAGACAAAGACCCTGAAAAGTTTTTCCACCCCTCAGAACCATTCAGCTCCAGGTGGGACGAGAAATGTGAGAACGCTTTTGAAACCCTGAAGAGATGTCTCACAGAAGCTCCAGTTCTCGTGTTTGCTGACCCAAAATTGCCATATGTCCTGCATGTCAATGCCAGCAAAAGAAGGTTTAGGTGGAGTCCTCTATCAAGATCAAAGTCCTACCTGAAGTATGTCAAAAACATGAGGCGTGAACTCTGCACTGCATACCAGCTGGCTGAGAGCATGACCGAAAAGAAGAATGATGGAAACAAACAACGGTATGATCAGAAGATTCGCTACTCTCACATTGCTCCTGGTGATAGAGTATTGATCAGGAATCTCAGACTTCAGGGAAGGCACAAATTAGCTGACCGTTGGAACTCAACCACTTACATTGTGGAGAGTCAGATGCCGGATTTGCCTGTGTTCAAATTGAGGCCAGAGAATGGAGATGGTCCTGTAAAAATCCTTCACCACAATCATCTGCTGCCTCTGGGACAGGAAGTATGTCTGGAACCTGAGATTGCTCCAGAGCCGGCACAGCTGAGAAGGAGAACCAGTCTGAGACATGAAGCAAAGGAAAAAGAGTTCCCTTGCCCACCCAAGATGAGCAATGGATAGGAAGAGAGTACTGAGCCTGACACCAGTTCTGTTGACGAAGAAATGGGTATATGTTATGACTTATGCACCTCACATCAGATAATGACTGTGAACAGAGGTGTTGAGAAATTTTCAGAACCTTTCAGTTTGGATTTGGACGTTGCAGTGCCTACAGTAAGTGAGGAACCTGAGGCGCTACTGGATTGCACAACACACAATGAGGAAGCACATGAAGATGTAGTTACAGAACCTGTAGATCCTGGTGAAAAAAGCAAGAGCCAGAGAGTGAGGAAGAAACAATGATGCCTCAGAGACTGAGGCGAGCCCCTGTAAGACTGACCTATAGTTCATTAGGAACCCCTGCATTAGCTGTCAGCATGAACACAGCTAACCCTTTAAAAGTCAGTACCAACACAGTTTCCCATTGCACAACACCCATCCCTGTCGTTAGGTACACTGTTCAAGTCGATAGGTTAATACATAAGGGTGCCTGGGCATATAAAAAAAAAATGAGAATGAAAGAAAAAGAGTAAGCATTTAATGTACACTGTTCGTGTTTTATTGTTTTATAATACAAGAATGTCATGGATTAAGAGTTTAATCTTATCCTCATCATGAGGATGTAGCCTCCCCCAAAAGACACCAGTGACATATACATAGGTATTAAGATAACCTCAGCTCTAACAGAGATACCTTAAAATGCATGGGAGGAGCAATGGTGGGGTGTATGAGAATTATACTTGTTGTCTAGGATCTCACTTAGGTGACTGAGAGCCCTCAGGTCGTGTTGATATAGTTAATATTTTCTATCCTGATATAGTGAACCTTAACTCCCATGCATAAACATAATCTGACTCACGAGCCCCCACTTTGAGCACAAACTCAAAGAATAAAATGCTATGTGTTTAACCTGTAGTTAATTTTAATTTAAAAACAATCCGCTAACCAAAAAAAAAACTGCTGCAACCGGTTCAGTTCTTTTTCCTCTCACCCTCTCGCTACAAAACGATTGGGAAAATTAAAAAGGTAACCTGTATAGCGATTGACTGTTGGCATGAACATTTGCTCTTTAGGAACATTCTCATTCGTAAATGTGTGTATTATGCCTCTATCACGTTTTCTTTCATGCGCCATAAAACTGACCAGTAAGGGGGAAAAGAAAGAGAGAGAGAACTGCAGCTAATGGTGCACACAGACATGAAATGGCAATTATTCAGAACAGCATCTGACAATGGAAATGCATTAAAAAAAGAACAGTAATGCGTTGGAATCATGTACAACCTAACCAATAATAATCATGACATGTACAAGGGTGCTGCACTGGTATGTGATTACTGTTGTAAAGTAGCAATCCACGTTTCGCCAGCGAACTGCAGTAATGTTAACACATCAAGAAACACAAACGCAGCATCATTGGAATTTAAGATTATTCCCTTCAACTGAAGGATATTTTTCTGCATATCTTTGCTGTTAATAGTTCCTATTTTCAATGCAAAACAGAATCTTTTGGTTCATAAAACTTAGATTAGTTAAAAATAAAAATTAAAAGAGAGAGAAAGATGAAAAGTACAGTGTGAGGATGTGGAAATATATTTCATAATTAATTATATGCCAATATTAAATCAATTTGATGCTTTGAAGGCACAACAATTGCATTGCCAATGAATATTAGGTTAGAAAATACAACATTTGCCTGATTTAACGTGACTTCCAGTATAAACCAGGCCCACCTCCGGTCTTTTACAGAGACGAATCGTTTTGTTGGTCGAACAGATAGAGATAATGACATCTCAGTACACCTCTACCCCCTTCCATCCCTGGTGAGACTGGGCCAGTTGTTGCCTCTCCAATATAGACCTCCAGCCATGGCTGAGATTTGAACACCCAACCTCAGGGCTCCCAGGCAAATGCATTACTCTTTGAGCCACCACAAGGCCCAGAAATTGTTTTTTGGTACAATGCCCTGACAAATGCATGGCTCATGCTGAATAAGTTTGCTTGGAAGCAGATGTTAGCCCTAAGACTGGGTGTTTGAGTCCCAGCCAAACCAGTACAGGCTATGGTCAGCGGCCTGCACTCAGGAGGCAAAAAAATGGCCCAGCCTTGCCAAGGGAAGGAAAGGGTTAAGGTGGCTGTCATTGTCATTGCCACTCCTTATCAGCAGATTGCGTGGCAATGCACGAACCGATGAGGTAGCTGTCTTCATCATCCTCTAGTGACATAGGCAGTATTCAATTCAATTAAATTGTATTTGTATAGCACTTTTTACAACAAGTTGTCACACAGCAGCTCTACAATTGATCCCCTGAAAACCCCCTCAGAGCAAGCCAAGGCTACAGTGGCAAGGAAAAACTCCACATGACAAACAGGAATACACCTTGAGCAGAACCTGGCTCAGAGGGGGATCTCATCTGCTTCTGGCTGGCACAGGGTGTACAACGGGTAGACAGGAGAGTGGAGGTGGCTGACATAACTGTTACTGATTCAAATGATAATTGAAATGATAACAGCAACAAGTGCAATAACAGTGATAATAACAGTTCAGGTAGAATAACCAGATTTGCAGTATAACAGTAAATATGGTCAGTAGGGTCCAGTTCTCGGCTCAGGGAGGGCAGAACGGGCAGGACAGGAAGATAGCTGAGCCAGGGCTGGGCTGCGGTGTTTGGGCTTGAGCTCTAGGCAGGTGCCCAGAGCTGCTAAGTTTGTTCATTGGTCTCATCGCCAAAGCGCCTGTGGCAGCACGAACTGACAGATTTACTGTGCAGGTATGTTTTGAGCTTAGTCTTAAAGGAAGAGAGAGAGTCTGCTCCCCAAAGTTCAGTGGGTAAGTTGTTACATAGGATAGGGGCTCGATATGAAAAGGCTCTGGCGCATATGGTACTTTTACCCACTCTCGGGACAATGAGTAATCCTGCATTTCAAGGGATAACTCAGGATCAATAATGACGCTTTTATCTCAGTTTTATCTGAGTTCAGGAGGAGAACATTTTTGGCCACCATTTTGGCCATTATATCTTTGAGGCAGGTTTCCCTTTTTGGTAGTCCCAGGAAGGCATCAGGTTTGGCTGATATATACAGCTGAGTATCATCTGCATAACAGTGGGAATTAATGCCTGTTTACGGATAATATTGCCAAGAGGTAAAATTTACAAGGAAAACAACAGAGGTCCAAGCACTGGTCCTTGTGGTATTCCATATCTTACTTTAGAAAGATTTGAAGACTCATTGTTAATATGCACAAATTGGTGACGTTCTGAGAGGTAACACCTGAACCAAGAGAGAGCAAGTCCATTTACGCCAACAATATGTTTACGTCGGTCTAACAGAATATGATGGTCAATGGTATCAAAGGCACTTAAATCTAGGAACACAAGGAAAGAGATGCAGCCATTGTTAGTGGAGAGAAGCAAATCATTAAGCACTTTGAGCAGAGCAGCTTCAGTGCTGTGATGAGGTCTAAACCCAGATTGAAATACTTCTTGGATGTTGTGGGTCTAGAGAAAGGAGCAAAGTTGTTCTGTTACTGCCTTTTCTAAAATCTTTGAGAGAAAAGGAAGATTTGAAATCGGCCTGTAATTAGATAGATCATTTAGGTTTAGATTGAGCTTTTTGAGAATAGATGTGATAACTGCCTAAGGTACAAGGTCAGATGTAGGAGTGGATTTGATAAGATTTAGTAAGGGTTTGCCAATTTCAGGTAGCAGCTGTTTCAAGAATTGTGTTGGTATAGGGTCTAGCATACAAGTGGAGCTGTTGCTAGAGTTGACTAAGGAAGAGAATTCTTTGAAATCAGTGGGTGTGAAGGAATCTAAGCTTTGGACTGACCGGAGAGATAGGATTGCTGTATCAGGGACTGAATAAGCTAGGTTGGAGACCGGAGCAGAGGGGAGCTTTGCTATTGTATCTCTGATCTTTATGATTTTGCTATTGAAGAAATTCATACTCATTACTACTGTGCATTTTAGCAATGCAGTGGTCAGCCGATGCACTGCTTTTAGTTAGTCTGGCAACAGTCTCAAACAGGTATCTGGGATTTCCCTTATTTTCCTCTATAAGTGCATTAAAATAAGAGGCTCTAGCTGAGGACGCTGTCTTTCCATTCCATAAGAAAGACTTGTAATTTAGTTGAACGCCATTTTCTTTCAAGCTTCCACATAGCTTGCTTAAGAGCACATGTTTGGCCACTGTTCAATGGTGCAAGCTTTTTTGGAGGGAGTTTTTTCTTTTTCAGGCAAGCAACAGCATCTAGCGTTTTACGCAGAGTAGAATTAATGCCGTCCACGAGTTGATTAATATTAGCCAGATTTGGTTAGAGCTTACATTATGTAACTCATTATTGCTCTGATTGTACAAGCCACAGAGAACATGAATAAAGGAGTTGGCAGTATCAGAGGAGATTGTTCCCTTATAGAAAAATTTGGGTTCTGATCTAATGGGAGATCAAAAGTGATAAGATAATTATCTGACAAAACAGGATTGTGAGGCATAGTTTCAACATGGTTGATTTAAAAGCCATATGTAAGAACAAGGTCCAAGATGTGGTTGCAACAATGTGTTGGCTGGTCTGAAAGTTTAGATAATCCAACTGATTCAACAATATTCAAAACGGCTACTCTGAAAGGGTCACATTCCTTGTCCAGATGAATATTAAAATCTCCAACTATCACAGCCTAATCAGTACTAACAATGAGGCTGGACAAAAACTCTGCGATTTCTAATAAGAAAAGGGTGTACGGCCCTGGTGGTCTATAAACTATTACAAGGGTAAACAGATTGATTGCTGTCTTTCTCAGGATGTAGTGAGCTGTGCATCTGCAGTGTGAAAGAGGCGAGGCCTGATTGACACATAAAACATGTCACTGCTGCCTCCCTCTAAGTCAACGTCTTCAGGGTGCTGCATGAGGGTTAACAGTTCAGCTATGTTCGGATGGGTAAAAGGGGAAAAATTATGTGATTCTGTCTTGACATTTTAAGGGTGCTTAAAGCAGTATTGGATACTAATGAGTTCATGTCTTTTCTCTCTAGTTTTTCCAAATGTCTAATGACTGTTTGCAGCTAACGTATTAACATATTTAGTGTTCATTAAGATGTGGTGTCTGAGGTTGCCTGGCTCACCTTGGAGATTATTTGAATTTTGCTGTGGTTTCTAGACTGCAGTGTGAGTTTGTGCTTTGCTGCTGTGCTCCCAGATTCAAAGACCACCCCACGTTAAATGACCGGTACTTGTTGTTACACCTGCTGGGCAGAGGGGGCTTCAGTGAAGGTGGGGATGATCCTCTGTTCTTCATGCAGCTTTTGTGTTCTAGATATTCTCACAAACCTAGGATGTGTATGACTATGTCTGACTTCTCACACCCATTGTTTTAACTTCTGCATTCTGGCTGCAAAACCAGTTCCCCTGTCATGGTGACATATTTAAATCCTGCAGTGTAAAAATTCATACATCTACCCATGTAACCAGCACAGACACCTGTGCAGATTGCACTTGGATTATATCTGTATACTTCCACATAGATATATATTCCACCTTGGTTACCAGAAAAATGAACAGCAATGTGTAATTGATTTGTAATGTATGGAATCAGCGAATCATAAACTTGATTGGGTAAGTGTCACAGGGCAAATCTACCATGTGTTCAATTTGAATTGTTCACAGGCCTTTGACTTGACAGAGCAGAGGTATGTTGCTGTAAAAATCCATCAACTGAACAAGAACTGGAGGGATGAGAAAAAGGAGAACTACCACAAGTGAGTAGAGACTAAGGCTGTCAAAAAGTAGCATTAATTTGAGTCAGATTACCTATTCATTTTGTTTTGTTACATTACATGCTGTGTTGTAAACTTATACATGATACTTCCATACTAGAATACAATGGAAGGCTGAAAAACTGGTTTAACAATCATAAGCAATTAAAACTTTACCCATTCATCAGTACACTTTGAAAATAGAATTGGAAAATGGATGCATGGGTGATTTGTAACAAAATGTGCCCTAGAGATGTTTATTGTATTATGTGATCTGAATTTGTATAGTTTGCACTTTATTTTTATTATTATTTTTTTTTTTATCTTGTCATTAAGCACCAACATTTCAAAGAATTTTTAAATGCACTTTGAAAAAGTGTTGGAGTGATATAATCTCCTCTTAAAGAGTATCTTTTCTCACTCTTTGTCATGTTATATTACAGTCTGCTATATTTTGAACATATGATTTTAGCAGAGATGACGATAACTGCATACTAAAACTTTTATCCAAATAATAAACAATAAAATAAATTGGCACTTGCATTGTGCAGCTGATCTTCAGAGAGTGGCAGCTACATATGAAACTAAACTTAAACTAAATTAAACTAAACTGAAAGTTCTTAGGCATTTTGAAAATCAAGTTTCACCAAAATTGAGTTCATGACAATGAAAAAGCTTGTTTAGTCACCAAATTTATCATATAAACTTGAATAAAGAAATCTGTTCTAGAAATAAAGCCTTAAACCTTATTGGAAACATTGCCCACATGCCATAACTGTATCTGTAACAGAACCTCCATGCTGTGCTGCTTACTAGAGCTCCTCTGTGAAATCCCCATACTTTCTGACTGGAAGCAAGGGCTCTAGTTATATTAAGGGTAGACCACAGTTTTATTGCATAATAACCATGAGAGTGTTGGAATATTTCATAAAACAGTCTCTGTTTCAGACATGCCTGCAGGGAGTACAGAATCCACAAAGAGCTGGATCATCCCAGAATAGTGAAACTCTACGACTACTTCTCACTAGATACAGACTCGTGAGTGCCTCCACTGTTCAAGTCGTCACACCTGGGGTACTGTCAGCAATTTCATTGTTATTTTTATTTACGCATGTAAAATCTGGCTTAATAACCAAAATTAATGAGAAGTTTGCTTGTCTGTGTAGGGAAGTCTGTACTGCTGGAACTGTGTTGTAATCTAGGCTCAGAGCATTACAGTACATCACCCCCTGTGCTTTGGAACAGGTTCTGCACAGTTCTGGAATACTGTGAAGGCAACGATCTGGACTTCTACCTGAAGCAGCACAAGCTGATGTCTGAGAAGGAGGGGCGCTCCATCATTATGCAGATTGTTAACTCACTTAAGTACTTCAACGAGATCCGACCACCCATCATCCACTACGACCTCAAACCTGGTAAGACTGACAACCACCCGATGCTTTGGCCTGCTGCGTTAAGTTGTCAGGGAACTTGACTTCTTACCACAAGTTTGCAAGGCAAAACCACAGCTGCTGTATGCTTGTGTAAGGTACTTTACCTGAATTGCTTCAGTTAATTTTGACAAATATATCTTCATGAACGGATAACAAGGAGAATGTAACCATTACTCTGGACAAGGGTGTGTTTGCAAGTAATGTAATGGACTGACTTAAAAGTTGCTGGGTGTAACTGAGTCCTCCATGGTTGTTAGTAATTTTGTGTGAAAAGCCTGCTCAGTAGAATGCTGTAGAAAGACAGGGAATTGTACAGGAATGTGATATTTCACTTGGAATTGTGGTTTGTCAGTTGTCAGGTTACAGTTTTTGCAAACATGGAAGTAATGACTTGAAGTAAACAGCCTGTGAGATTGAGAGTAAAGGCATGGGATTGCTTTCTCTCCTCTCCAGGGAATATCCTTCTTGTGAATGGTACTGCCTGTGATCAAGATCACTGACTTTGGCCTTTCCAAGATCATGGACGACGACAGTTACAACTCAATGGATGGGATGGAGCTGACTTCTCAGGGAGCAGGGACCTACTGGTAACAGCTATCAAGCAACACTGATTTACCAATCATAGTCATTAGTATCATTCAGGGTCCCCTGTTGTGAGAGCCATTCTGGGTTCTCCACGAGAGGTGGCTGGGCCCTGTTGTCCTGTGACCTCAATGCTGCCTTAGCAAGCTATCCTGTTGAAGTACCACCAACACTAATAGTACTTGTATTTATGCTCCTTATTTCATATATGCAGCTTGGTAAATTTAGCCTGTCTGCTCCCTATTTCAGATATGCAGCTGGGTTAAAATTTAGCCGGTATGCTAGGCTGTCCTAGCACTTGCTAGCCTGCTGTGTGGGTGGAGTGTCTGGTCGAGTACTGTGTTGACATCCCAGTGCTCACGTTCTTGTATTACATTTATATTACAGTCTACCTCTATTTTGGCTGCTCCCAGTAACATGCTCACTTCCTCTTGTTATCAATGAGAGATTCCCTGTCTCTATACCCCCATGATTGTGCTGTTTTTGAGTTTAGCCCCATTGTGATATATCCTTTGTTTTGCAGTTTCCTGTCCCCCAAAAAGGGGTAAATAAAAGGCCGTTGGCCATTTTTTGTTTAAACTTTTGTCAGCCTTTCCTTCCATTCACCATCCGGCTAAGTGTCCACACCTGTTACATCCATACACAACACTGAATTTACATAAGCTCATCAGACTGCTCTGTTTGGCCTAGCTGTCTAAGAGCTGTGACTTTGGCATGCATTCTGCTCAGACACTGAGCTCTCAGGAGATTCAGCTGTCTTAATTCAGTTCTCATACAAACGGCTTTATTTGAATGGTGTTTGGAATCTGCAGGTACCTCCCACAAGAATGCTTTGTGGTGGGGAAGGAGCCACCTAAAATCTCCAACAAGGTGGATGTGTGGTCTGTGGGTGTTATCTTCTACCAGTGTTTGTATGGACGCAAGGTAAGGACACGTGAATATGGTGGCATACCAGCACAGAGAAGACCTTCCTTTGGTGTTTACTGTGTTAGAGACATCTCCTTAATCTATTCACTCCCCAGCCATTCAGCCACAACCAGTCCCAGCAGGACATCCTGCAGGAAAACACAATCCTTAAGGCCACCGAGGTGCAGTTCCCCCCGAAACCTGTGGTCTCACCCGAAGCTAAGGTACACCCTCTCACCCATCTCCTCTTCACTCATCTTCCACCTGTTCTTTCTCTGTCCATCCTTTTGCCAGGTTCCACTCATCTTTGATTCCATTCTTCCTAACTCACCCATTGCCTTACACATCAATTGTTCTGTGCTCATCTTTCCTTCCATTTATTCACAGATTTATGCTTCTGTTGTGACACTTTTTAATCTCTTCCTCTTAAAGTCAGTTTGCTGTAATTCTTGCTGCCTGTACACTTACAGCTCTTAATTTTATTAACATGCTTTCTCGTTAAATGGTTGTTGTTGGGCACCACCCTCCACATCTCCTGTTCGACAAGTTATGCTGTTCAACTGTAAGCTGGAGTGTGCTTGTACACTACGACCCCAATACTTTCCTCTTTTGCTCTGTTTACTTGCATGTACACCAGGCCTTCATCCGACGATACCTCACGTACCGCAAAGAAGACCGCATCGATGTGCACTAGCTGGCCAGTGACACTTTCCTCATGCCTCACATTCGCAAGTCTGTGTCCACCACAAGTGTGTGTGGAACCGCCATGACCTCCGTCTCCAGCTCCTCCAACAGCAGCGCTTTAAACTGAGTTCCTCATTCCCACAGCCCCAAGGAGGCTGGAGGCCTCCCAAAAAGGACACAACCCTGTCGCCCCATCCTCCTCCCCCTGCAGTGGCCCAGCTGAGACACCCTGCTAGTGGAGAGGTGCTGCCCTGATGAGAAGAGCGGTGCTTCATTTGAACTGCTCAGTTATTTGTCATGACAGAATGGGAATTGGTATAAATATGGACTGCTTGTCACTGTGTCAGAGGCCCAGGCCCTGCAGATGAGTTTGGGCCCCTCTCAGCCTGTCAGTCAGAGTAGACTACCAGGATGGACTTGGAGAATCTGTTGTTCCTGGGCTAATACCTCACCCCCTCCCCTACAATGGGCCCCATTCTTAGTGGGGGTTAAGAGTGTGCACTCTGAAATTTCCCTCAGATGACCAAAGTCTATGACTGCCTGTTGGTGGCACTGTTCAGTTTTAGTTTTTAAAAGTTTTTACTTATTAACAGGAATCCCCATAGAGTGGGAGATATGGGAGATAGAAAGATCTGTCTTTTTTAACTTTCTAACAGCCATCAAAGGCAAACATTTTGCTTTGATAGTAGAATTTTCACACATTTATTTAGTTATGTTTTTCATTTTTTAATGAATCCAAGCAGCTGGGATATCAGCATATACTGTGATGGGGAGCTAGGGCCTAAGTAAAGAATTGCATATAAACCATTAAATAATGTTGTTTAAAAACATGTGGTCTGTGTTTATATTGTAGCCTCTCAATTGTATGTCAGTATAATGAACTCCTAATGGATGTTTGAGCAGAAGCACCTGATATTCACAAACACCACAAGAGCTTGTATCCTTTACAAGGTGTTGTTCAGACATAACCCAAATGGGGTAAGGATTTATTTTAAAAAGCTGTGCACATCCAGTATATTGAATTGCATAGTGGAACACAACAACAATGAAAGTGCATGCCGTCTAACATTTTTCAATATACTTTTTTCAGCCTTTAACTTAAATTGTTTCTATGTACTTTGTAGGAATCTAACTAGAAATCACGCCTTTGTCTTTTTCAAATGACTGTAAGGAACATTCTGTCAGAGTTCCCATCTGTTCTTGAAAAAGATTGAATTTGAAGTGAAAACCACTGGAAATCAAAAAATAAAAAAATCAAATGTCCTGGAAAACACCTCTCATGTATAAAACAGCATTATTTTATTACTAAATAGCCAAAACCTAGGAATTTGCATGTGCCACAGAAATTCCTGATACATAAACACTTTTTTCACCATACTTACACATTTCTCATTATAAATCACAACTAATTCTACAATGGTGCTTGCATGAATGCACACCTCACCCCAGTAATGCCTACATTCAACCATATATGGTGCTCAGGAAGAAATTAGTTTCACAGCAATGCTAACTGATACAATCATAGCAGAGGAGAGAACATGAAAGTTTCTCTGAGCGTGAAATTGAGCTAATCAAGACATGAATATTTTATTTCAGATTCACCACATAGGTAACAAATAAACATTGCATAACAAGAGGTTATGGCAGCTGTTAATGCTGTTTGTTACAAGAGCATGAACACTGAGTGAGATACCAGGAAAAGGTCAGATATAAAGGTAGAGAGGCCCAAAAGCACCTTACAGCCCCAAAGGCATGTATGAAATTGTATGAGTCCCTTTGATCAGTGGTTTGCTGCAATTATTAATGCCAGGCTCATCTCAGGGATGCCATATGGGAAGCACAGATGACATGCCCTCCACAACATCAGAAGCTCAGTAGCCTGGTTATATACAAATATTTATGACCACCTTTCTCCATTTCATTATTCCATTGATATATCTATGTATTTAATATTTAAATAGTACTGGGGACACTTCCATACCAGCAAGAAGAGATTTGTATAAGTATCCTTATTGTTTCCAGATATAATTATCCAGATATTGTTTCCTACCATTCCAAAAATTGACAAGGCTAAAATATTAGCTCAGTTAAAGATTTGTTTGTCACTTATTTGGCACTTAAAACGTTTTATATTGCCATACACCCTTCACTGTATTTCTAATTGAGGATGGCAAGCCAGCTGCATAAAATCTGTGAAAGAAAAACATGGAGGAATCTTCTGTAATCTTGTAAAAATAAAGTTTTGTGAATTGCTTGCTTTACAGGCTTGCACGTTTGCTCGCACTGGGCCTCATTCACCAACCATTCTTAAGAATTTTCTTCTTAAAACCCGCAGTTTTCACGCGGTTTCTGACAGTCAGACAATTTTTCCCTATTTTGGATTTGTTCTTAGGTAAGAACAGAAACTACGCACACTCACTCTTACTCTTACGCACAACTGAGTGCTGACATGTTTGTGCAAAATAATTGGTTATTGCGTTTTCTTCAATTCTACAGTTGTATAATATTATAGGATTTAAATTGCGATAATAATTTTTTATCATTTATAAAATATTTAAATATTTTTTATTTTATAAAGCATTATGGTCTTTTAAAATAAATAAACACTACGTTAACACTTAAATTCACATCAGTTATGTTAATTTAGCCATGCTCACCCCCAAAACATAAAATTCCCCTATACAGCAGTGCAGCAGAAGAACAGGTCCCAGTCAAGGGAGGATTCCATTCTATTGCTGGTCTACCCAACACCATCTGCGCAATAGACTGCACGCACGTGTGCATTAAGTCACCCTCTCCAGATCCGTTCCCATATCTCAACCGCAAGCAATAATACTCCATAAATGTACAACTCATCTGCGACTTATGTGTGTGTGTGTGTGTATATGTATATATATATATATATATAGCTTTGATATGATATGTATAAACACACACACACACACACACCTTAACATACGAGTTTAATTCGTTCTGTGACCGAGGTCGTATCTCAATTTTCTCGTATTTCAAATTAATTTTCCCCATTAAATTTAATTGAAACGCTATTTATCCGTTCCAGCCCCCCAAAATTTTTTGTTACGTGTTTTTTTATATGAAAAATTTACTTTGTAAATAATAAATAATGCATAAAAATAATTATATATAATGAAAGAGAATGTAAATAAATAAACTGGTTTTATTAAGTGTATTTACCTTGAAAATCAGACGAAGATGCCGGCGGAGGTGGACGAGATTAGCGGAGGAGGAGGTTGGGGGAGTTTTTCATTTCGTGCTCTAGCGCTTAACTTAACTTTCTCGCTACACACTTAATGCTACAATTTATAGCTAAATTTAACTTACACACTATGCTACACTTTATTGCTAAACTTAATTGCTACGTTTTTATTTACATGTATTTATATGACCTTTGAGCCATGGGATTTATAACACCTCTTACTCCTACTCTAGTATCTACTCTAACTATCAGATAATGCTCGCAATCTTTCAGCAGGCTGCATGAGGAAAAATAACACTGCCCTTGGCACTCACTTTCTTATGACCCATGGTTAAAACTAAGAAATTTTCCCAAATAAACAAAATGCGAAAACAAAAGCAACAGCGATACAACAGAGAGGCTTGCACGGCAAGATAACCACGTGAACTGAACACTCGCTGGGCTACCTAGCAGCGGGTGGCGTAAGCTCTCTGGCTAGTACCTCAGATCTTGGCTCGCATCTTAAAGCAAAAAATTGACCAAGCGACGGCTCGTATCTCGGAAAATTCGTAAGTTGATTCACGCGTAAGTCAAGGTATCACGAGTGTGTGTGTGTGTGTATATATATATAGACTGCATTGCAAATACGAGGGGCAGGCACTGGGATAATTTGGTAGCAAACAAAACTAGATGCTCTTGTCTTTCAAACAATACCACACATAACACAATCCAAGCAATACAACCTGCGCTACCCCCAGGGAAACACAGGCGTCAAACTTCAAATTTTACGCTGTTATTTTTTTGCCTTGTTATTTCATCAAAGACTAATTTTAATTCTGACAAAACCCGATTTATTGATTTTGTTGTAATCTTGTTTGTGGCGCACTGGAAAAGTATAAAACATGGGACTTTGACTTGAATTCTTTCAAGGATTTTTCAGTTGTAACATGCAATATTACATGATTCCCTGAAGTGAAAACTAAATGCCAGGAAACTAAATATGCCAGCAGGGATACCAGACTCCATAGATAAATTGTGCCAGACAGTTAAAACGAGCCTTGGACAAGAGGGAGACATATGCCTTCAATACCAGGATAATGATTTCAGAAACAAATTCATTAACTTGTCAATGGTCTCAGAAATACAAGACAAAGCAGCCATTAAAGTGGTCCACTTGCAAAGTAAGCAGAAAAAGAGGAAGCAAGGTCATGTCAACCTCTAACTGTCCAGGGCTGAACAGATTATCTGTCAACACATATCATTACCTTCCTCCTCACCAGATTTGTCGCTGTCTGCAAGGCTGTGAGTTTGGCTAAGTGTTTTTGCAATCCCCTGTTTCAGCTATGCTTCTGAAATTCAACCTGAGAAGGCCAATGCTCAGTACAATGCAAGTGGAAGTCCATTGAGCCCCTCACCAAACCTGAAATTGCACATTCTGGATGATTGGCAAAGGAGAATTTTAAAATTCATAAAATGATATGAATGATGTTGCAAAAGCATCCTAGCCTGAGGGAGCAAGGATCATTCAATGGGTGTTACTTATGGAAGATTAGTTTGAGATATAAAATGGCCAACTTTCAGACCAAGCTCAGAGGCCTGGGAAGTGACAGTTAATTAACTGAGGAACAAGCCGCAAGACCGATGTTTGGCAGCATTGAATGTGAAGAAGCCACAAATAGCAGGTCAATTACTGTCCACAGCATCCAAAGGGAGACACAACTGACAGTCTGGAGGAAAGAAAGAAGATGGCCAGCCCAGTTCACTGTGAAAGAGGTGAATATCCTGTATGGATTCTTTCGGAGTGGTGATCGACAACAGGCTGTCACACTCCCAGAACATTACGGCGGTGAGTCGGGCGTGCAGGTTCTTCCTGTACAACATCCGAAGAATCCGCCCCTTTCTCACCACCTACTCTACTCAGCTTCTGGTCCAAGCAACGGTCCCTCTTGGACTACTGCAACTCCCCTCTTGCAGGTCTTCCAGTGTCCTCCATCAGACCCCTGCAGCGCATCCAGAATGCTGCAGCCCGTCTGATCTACAACCTCCCTAGAGACTCTCATGTGACCCCCTTGCTCACTGCCCTCCACTGGCTGCCTGTTATCGCTCACATCAAATTTAAAACTTTGGTGCTAGCATACCAGGCTGTTAAGGGGACAGCTCCAGCTTACCTCCAGAAGATCGTCAGACCCTAAACCCCTGCCAGACCCCTCCGCTCTGCCACCTCTGGTCACCTGAGGCCGCCCCCTCTCCGCTCCTGCACTTCCAGGTCATGTCTGCTGTCTGTCTTGGCCCCCCGCTGGTGGAATGATCTTCCTGTGGAGGTCAGAACAGCAGAGACACTGGCCACCTTCAAGCGCAGACTGAAGACTCACCTCTTCAGGCTGCATCTCTCCCCTCCCCTTCCTTGCTCTTTGTAATGTGTCTATTATTTGCTCTTTAAACTGTGATTTGTTTTTAAACTAGGCTATTTACTTTCTCTTAGTCTGTAGGGGAGTCCTGATCTATTCGATCACCTTTGGGACTTGGGTAAAGCCCCTCTCTAGGGTTATCTTTGCACTTTTTGTACTGTTCTTATGCGCTTTGCCTTGTAAGTCGCTCTGGATAAGAGCATCTAACAAATGCCCGCAATGTAATGTAAAGTAATGTAATGTATTTGCTCAAGTTTTGTCTGCCCTCCACAACACACAAAAACTAGGCAATATTGACAAATCAGAAAGTGTCCTTTTTAAAGAATGGATTTTTACTGTAACAGTTCGTCTCTTCCTTGTATTGTACACTGTTGTGATGTTGCTCTGATGTGAGATGATTCGATGTGTTTTCAGTTTGTGTTTTCGACAGAGTTCATGCACATATGCACTGTCCCTTTGCTCACAAAGTTCTTTGCTGAGCTTGACCAGCACTCGGCATGCCTGATGGAGACCTTTCAATGCAGGGGTCGAGTGGCTGAGAGAAAAATCAGACATCTCATGATG
Organism: Albula glossodonta; assembly: GCA_019788955.1. NCBI lineage: Eukaryota > Metazoa > Chordata > Actinopteri > Albuliformes > Albulidae > Albula > Albula glossodonta. The sequence continues at coordinate 43,385 of JAFBMS010000743.1, forward strand.
CCCATCTCTCAGGTTGTAATGAAAGTGGGTAGATATATGCTTTTAAAAATAGTTTCTTTTTAAGGCCCTGCCATGAAAATGGAGGGGCATATAGAGTTGCCACATCCATCCATACATCATGCCACAACCTTGTCAGCAATCACTACTGCCTTCAGTGCTCGTTAGCTCTCAGTGCTCGTTAGCTTGTGGGAGAAACAACCTCAGCCTGGGCTTAATGGCTGAGTACCCTCTTCACACTTTAATAATTCCCCAAATAAATGAGTATTCCACTAAATCAAAACAGAAACAAATTCACTGACTCTGATCTAAATGATTTATTGAATATGATTCGAAAATGACATACAATAAGCCAGGCTGGTCTGCGCAGAGCAATAATTCCCCATACACTTCCAACAGTCAATCTTCTAAGTAATCCCAAAACACTCACTCTGAAGCACTTGTTGTGTGCATTCCCTTTTATCCTTCTTATCTGCATTAGATAGTCCATCCTGACGCAGATGGTCCATTCTAAGTCCATTATTCCCACTTGGGTTTTACACCATTATTTTCAAGTCCCTTCTAGTCCTAATAATAAAAAATAACTGATCATTAGTTTGTCCTATACTGATATCTGCTGCAGCACTTGTGAATTATATATGAACTTTTGCATGAACTGCTACACCTAGAGCCTACAATTAATTTTGTTTTTGATTTACACCTGGCATCTGACTTGATAATATACAATTTGTCATAATTATCCATGACAGCCTTATTTAGTAAAAGTGGAGATCAAGGCTCCCCAAACTCAAAATTAATTATATGACTGTTTTTGTTACGCTTTCAGGCTAGCACTCTCACCAGAAAAGCACGTCATCAATTTTCACTCCCTACACTTCTGTATGTCAGTGGATCCAATTAGTACCTGGACAGAAGCCGCACAGACTCTCTCTTTCGGCTGAGGAATTGTTTTTGAAAGTCTATATATGAGTATGAAAAGTATGAGAAATAGAAAACCACAGCATATAAAAACAGAAAAAAATAGAAAAGTATAAAATATACAAAATATATATCTCATGTACGGGGTTGAACGTTACGTATCTCTCCCACATACCCCCCTTTGAGACCATTTGGTCTCACAATAAACTATGCATGGAAAACCTTTAATACTGGAGAACAAATATCCATGTAAGTAACATCCGTTGTGCTCCTGAGCTTCCACTCTTCTGAATCTCAACATTAATACAACATAATAACAAACTTTCATAAATTGGAATAGAATGGTTACAGAATCATTGCAATGATTCATGTAAATATGGGTGGATTTTGGCCTGGATCCTCCACCATGTAAATCATATTTCCAAACCATCCCAAGGTCTGTTGTCAGATTCTGTCTAGCCCAAAAGCAAGATGCTGCTACTGATCAACAGTAATCATCAAGATTATGACTTTCCCAGCAGCAGAGCAAAGCATGATGTGGTGAACATCTTTTCCCTGTTTGGCGGTGAGGTAAAAGCCACCCCGTGCACTTGTCCCTACACAACATACAATTATCATAAACGTGGCTAGTCAGCTTCCAGTGACTCGCTGATGAGTAAACAAATCAACAGGCTCCCTAAACTGACTTCCTGTCACTTCTATTTGCCATCAGTAAACCATTTTGCTCAGCAGTCATTGCCCAGGACCTCCTCCTTTTAATACTGGGCCAGGAGTATACAGTTTCATAGGACCCTGTCTGAGCTTGTCATAGTTGTTTTGTGCACTTTGTGCTGTACACTTGACATGTGGCCTTTAAACACAGACTTTTGTCATTTCAATAGCCAGCCACCGTTGCACTCTTCATCTCGACCCAATATCCTTACTCACGGGCCTGGGAATAACAACAGCAAGGCAAAACATGGCTGGTGTCACACAATAACTCACTGATAGCCAACCTTTTTTTAACAGATCACAGTTTCATCATCAAAATCATTTTGCTAAGCATGATTATAGCAGTTGTAAGCTTGTTGCTAGTCATAATTGTTCTCTGGCCTAGGTTAGGGAACACTTTGGCACCTGAGAAAGTATGTCTACTTCTGTCTTCATATGTATATGTTAGTGTGGATGTAGGTGCGAACTTAAGGCTTGGTAGGGTGATACCCATCCCAAAACTTATTGATGATTTCCTTCAGATGAAAGTTTACCTTCCAGCACGCCCATCCAGCTCCAGGTTTCACTCCCCATTCATAGTCTGGGTTTCCATAAGGGCAATCTAATGGACCACCTCTGCAGTTACATAGACGTTCCTCAGCATCAGTATAGATGTCTAGTCCAATATGTGTCACTGGCACTGGGTCTCACTGGCACTGGTACTGGAGCTTTTTCCAAACAACATTCATGAGCTGGCTCTGCAAGCTCCTTAATATGCTCAAAATGGTCAGCATTGTTAATGTCTTCATCTGAGTCAGTTCTGACTGGAAATTGACTTGTTACAATAACCATTCTTTTGATCAGGGACTGAATCAATGGAAGCACACAGCATGAGGCAGACATCAGTATCAGCAGTACTATTCCAATGACTATCCCTATCTTTATCAGAGCTGCTTTCCACAATGAAATGTTCAGCCAATCCCACCACGACCCTTCTTTTGAATCCCATTTTGTATTTCTAACATGTTCATCTCTCAGATCCTCCTGGGCTTTCAGTGCTGTTCTTATGTAACCCCCTTCTCCTGTGTTCATTGGTATTGCTGTACAACATTCCCCTTGTCCTACAGACTGAACTCACCTTAAAAAATGTATTGTAGTTAACCTTGTTGAGTCCTTTTATAAATTTAAAAACCTCTATTAAATCTTAGTCTCCTCTTGCTAAGTCTTAATAGGTTAAATGACTTGAGTCTTTCCTCATAGCTTTTATATTTCATGCCAGTAACAAATTTAGTTACCCTCCTTTGTACTTTTTCAAGAGCCTCGATATCTTTCTTTTATTGCGGTGCCCAGAACTGCACACAATATTCCATGTGGAGTCTGACTAAAGCATTGTATAATTTTACTACAACCTCCTTAGATATATAATCAATACTTTTGGCTATATATCCCAGCATCCTGTTGGCCTTTTTTTTACTGCTGCAGCACACTGCCCAGATCCTGTTAAGCTTGGGTCAACTATTACTCCCAAATCCTTTTCAAACTGAGCACATACCAGTTTTGTTCCTTCAGTAAAGTAGTCTTGTCTAAGCTTCTTATTTCCCACATGGAAGACTTAACATTTAGCTAAATTGAATGTCATCTGCCAGGTATCTGCCCATTTATGGATGCTGTTTAGGTCTTCCTGTATTACCTTAGTTGATTCTATACTGTTGGCTAGACCCCTAGTTTTGTGTCACCTGCAATGTTTACTATTTTACTACTAACCCCTGCATCAAGATCGTTTATGTATTTAAGGAATAGCAAAGGCCCCAACACCGATCCCTGCAGGACTCCACTTCATACAGGACCCTGCTCTGATACAATTCCTCCCACAGTTACACTCTGCTTTCCACCAGACAGCCAACTTTGAACCCAATCAGTGATAGATCCTGTAATTCCTGCAGATTTCATTTTAACTATGAGCCTCTCATGTGATACTTTGTCAAATGCCTTTTGAAAGTCTAAATAGATAATATCATAAGCTTGGTTTGCATCTAAACATGCTGTAGCTTCCTAAAAAAAAATCCAGGAGGTTTGTTAAGCTTTACCTCCCTCTGTGAAAACCATGCTGGCTATCCATTAAGATACCATTTTGTTCAAGGAATAATTGCCCTAATGATGGAGTCCAGTCATGTGATACAAGTTAAGCTGACAGGCCTATAATTTCCTGGATCAGTCTGGTCACCTTTCTTGTAGATAGGTACTACACTGCCAAGCTTCCAGTCATCTGGAATTTCTCCAACTTATTGCATAAAAATAACAGTCAGAGGCTTGTAGACCACTACCGCTAGTTCCCTGACAACTCTTGGATATATTCCATGGGGGCCTGCTGCCTTATTTGTTTTAAGTTTTTGAAGTTTATCGAGTACTTCTGCATCATTTAAATCAATTTCCTCCATAAGACTCTGAGAACTAAATGCACTTTACTCATGAAACTCTCCAAAAAGGAAGTGTTCAGGGTATCAGCAATACCTTTGTTATCATAAACCATAAGTCCATCCTTATTTTTTATACCTCTTATCTCATCCTTAACTATCCTTTTTTTACTGTAGTATTGAAAAAAGCATTTAGGGTTTCTCTTTGCATCTAGTGCAATCTGTCTTTCCAAATGCTTTTAGCTTCCCTTATTTCTTTCTTAACTTGAACTTGCATATTACTGTATTCAATCTTATTTCTCTCTGAGCTGTCTAACTTGTACTTTCTAAATAGTTTCCTTTTTTTGTTTCAAACTATCCTGTAACAACTTATGGATGACACTGTGGAAGCTTCTTTTTCAGTTTCCCTTTTCGCACTTGCGGAATGAATTTATGCTGTATATCCAGAATAATTGTTTTAAATATGTTCCACATTTCTTTCACAGTTCTGACATCTAGAAGAGGTACCCAGTTTATATTTCTTGTATAATCACACATTTTAATAAAGTCAGCTCGTCTAATGTTGAAAATTCTAGCATCGGACTTAACTTGCCAAAAAACTTTAAATGTAACTGCACTATGGTGACTTGTTCCAAGTGGCTCCCCTACCTCAGTACTGCAGGTTCTATCAGGATTATTACACAGAACCAGATCTAAAATTGTGTTCTCTCTTGTAGGTTGAGTAACAGACTATCAAAAAACAGTCATTTACAACATCCAAAAAATCTTCCTCACATTTACCTTGACCAGACACAGCTTCCCAATTAATTGAAGGGTAAGTGAAGTCCCCCATTACTATTGTCTCACCCTCCTGACATGCTAGTTTAATGTCATCAAAGAGCATAACACTGCTGTCTGACACTGGTGGCCTATAACATTCCTTACCAATATGCTCACACACCCCCTTTTCTTTTAGATAGTCCAGAACCAATCTATTTTGTTATGTCATCAACAAGGTGGCATGTAACTGTTCTTTCACCCTCTGCAATGCCTGTACAGTATAATTGATGAATCTGTGCTGATTATACCATAAGTAATTTACCCGCTGTGCGTTCCTTGTTGCTGGTTCACCCATTTGTCACATATGTCATGGTTAGATATGACTTTATGTTCGAGTTGTATATTTTGAGGTCCAGCCCACCATGAGACCCATACATCCTTATCCTCCTTCCATAAGTCTCTCTTGACGCTCATGAAACATCATTTTTTGTGCAGTCTGTGTGCTAAACTTTATTGTGCAGTGCATACAAACTGATGCAAAATACAGATATGTGTATTGCATCCGCTTAATTAAACAATCTCACATTGTAGCTTTCACAATAGCTCATAAACTTAAAACAATCTGCACTGTTTCGTTTGCATTATGATCTTGCAGATCATAGTAACTCATAAATATTCCCTGACTTCAGATAGAGAACAAAGAGTACAATTATCAACCGATTACAACAATCTATGGCTATAACAAATGCTATACAGTGACAATGATGATGATGGTGGTGAGGAGGAGGATAGTGATTAACTGTACAGTACCTTGAGGCTTGCATTTACCACAGCAAGCTGTGATTTTAATGTTTAACCGTGCATCTTTTTTTGAGTTTGTATTTCCCCTACAAGTAGCCTAATGGTATATCTGGCATGCACTTTATTTTTTCCAATAATTAAAATGTTTGTTACTGTGATACAGTATGTTAATCGAGAATTTGTAGACCAATACATTTCTATATGGTATTGAAGCTTGATTGTTTTGCATGACTTTTTTCTGTTGGATATCTTATAGATATGTTGTTTTTTTATTTGCCTGTTGCTGTTGTTATAATCATCATATCATTATAATCTGATTCAAACTGCCTGTATTAGACCTAATATTTTTTATTGCTTAAATACAGTACAGTATAGGCTATATTAGAGTAGTAGGTATACAGCCCGTCCCCACATTAAGAAAGAGATCCATACCAAAGTCTGTCTTTAAGTCCAATTTGTGAGTTGGAACAGGTACATACGATTTGTATTTTGCATCAGTTAATCAAACGTTTGTCTTCGTATACAGTATATATTTTACCCCTGTATGCATACAAAACATTTCCAAATACAGTAAAACATCGTAAACACAATAATACAGTAGCCTACATAGTAATATTAAAATGTCTACCTTCTTTACACAAACATTTTACTGTGTGCTTACAACTGCTCAATTGAAGTATGGATTTATTTATAGACTTTAATTTCCCCAGAGCAATTTTCTCAATGAATGGAGGCGGAATGTTTTCATGAGCATCACAAAGTAGTGCGTGCGTCCCTTATTACTAACAATTGTATTTAACTCGAAATTTCAAAGATAATAGACTTTATGCAGTCAGTTCGCAAGTAGTTGTCGGTAAGACGTACGTTCGTAACCCTGAGACTGTCTGTACCCTTTAATCCTTATAGGATGAATTAGGAATTAAACATTGCTACAATATTACAAAATACACTATAAAAAAGGACAAATCGTAAATAATGGCCTGTCTCTAATAATTGCCTGGCTCAAATAAAGGCCTGTTTCTTCCTTCAGTTGAGATAAATAAACTATTTGAGAATTTATGGTAATAACCTTTAATGGTCCGTTAGGGTGACTAGTGCGCATATCCCTGTCCAGTTTTCCTCCAGTGTGGCCTTCACCTTTGTGACCCTTCCACTATACCAAAATACATCCACTTCTGGTGATGCAGGAATGGAGGACTGTATCCACTCTCCATCATCTGTCTTGCAGTTGGCAGTGTATTCCCCTGTATTCCTAACCACTTCCTCACGCCTGACTGGTACCAGTTCTGTTGTGGAGCACCATGCATTTCTGATGAGTTCCTCTTCTGACAGCTCATCCATGGATGTGTGAATTTTTTCCCATAACCCCTTAAGTTTTGATCTATCATATTCTCTATTGTGTCATCCCTTGCAATACAGTAGGGAAACTGACCATTTTGGGCACTATAACCACTGCTGGTTCTCCAACCTCTTCTTCCCCTTTGACAAACCTATCCCAACATTGTTTCATGTTATATTTTAGCTTACAGAGCGAGGTCCAAACCTCCCCATCGCTCACCTGCCCCCCTTTGTTTGAATGTATACCTGGCTTGTTTTTGTCCTGAATAGCCATATTTCCAACATGCATTGGAGGTAGTAGCTCATTTCTCCCTGTTCGCCCATTCTATCATCACAGCCTTTCTGTGAGAAGGATGGAGGCTTTACCCGGGAAATCTTTTTGTTACGGCATGTCCCATGTTTCTTTGGTCATTCGTCTAGCAGAGTATTGCAGGGCTGATAGAACATATTTGTTTGTCCTTTAAATGTCCATTCTGTATTCACTGTCTGCAACTGCTGAATCTATTCATCACTCAACACTTTCTTATTTTCCCACCTGATCAGTGTCCTCAGAAATGGATGCAACAGGTACAGCGAGGCCCACTTCTGTCGATAGCAGTATCCCCATTACTAGGCCCCATATTCTGGCACTTGGGCTGGAAACCCATATTCTAATATTGGGCATTTCAAAGTGTGGCCCATTATCTCAGTTGATTTTGTCTTTGCATAGAAATGTAGCTGCTGAGCTGGCCCCTTTGTAGGTAATGCTTCTACCCATCTGCAGAATCTATCCACTACCACTAGCATGTACCCTCTACCCTGGACTAGTGTAATCATGTCTACATAATCTATCATTTTATGTCTGAATTTTCCATCAGGTGATGGGATGTGCCCAAGGTGTGTTGCTTGCCTGGTGCCCAGGTTGGAAACCTTCTGGAGTGTGCAGACAAGCTCCTGGCTCGAGCGGGGATGGGTCCAGTGGACTTGGTTCATGTTGGAGCCAATGACATAGGAAGGGGTAGGTTTGAAGTTTTGCAGGACTAATTTATTGAGTTTGCAAGGAAGCTTAGAAGCAGAATCTCCACGGTTGTCTTCTCTGGAATTCTAGTGGTAACACGTGCAAGTAAGGGAAGCAAAACTTTATATGGAGGTTTAACACGTGGCTACAAACCTGGTATAGGAAAGGGGTACAGGGGTATGGGGCACTGGGACCCCTTTTGGAACAGGGGTGATCTGTTCAAGTGGGACACATTACATCTGAATTGGAGGGGTACAGCTGCATCGAATTAAATATTAACTTGAGCAGCATTGTATAAGAGGTAGATTTGAGCAGTTGGGAGTGGGAAGGGAAGGCATGAAATGCACGTGCAATACCCAGAAATTCCTCTTTGTAAATGCTAAGAGCATAAAAAAATACAATTTTCGAGCTAGAGACTATTATGGGTAATGGTAGTTATGACATTGTTGGGACCACAGAAATGTGGCTTTGTGCTGGGGATGGGGATGAATACAGGGTTCCTGTGGATTCTTAAAAAGTCTCAAAAGGCTTGAATTTATTCATCTAAAAATGAGGCCTTCTTTGGTACCAAAATGTCTTAAATCAATCTTTCAAAACTCTTAAAAATGCTTAGAGATGGGAAGTCGGATTTTATTAATTGTTTTTTTTCTGACATTGCAATTTAAAATCTCAAAATAGTTGGTAACATATATTTTAAAAATAATTTACCGAATGCCTCTCGCATTAACATCACACAGATCAGGATAGCGGAACCAGCAACACTCATATTTTGTTTGTAGCCGGGACATTCGGAGCAGATGCACTGTCTGCTAGCTAGCGACAACATGGGGAAGTGCAAATTCAATGAAAATTGGCTGTTCAAGCAATATTTCTCAGCATGGTTGAAACTGGTACCAGGGAATGTATACAAGGCACGGTGTATTTTTTGCAGGAAGTGTTTCAAACTCGGCATGATGGGAATCAAGGCAGTGGAATGCCACATGCAGAGTGAGAAACCCAAAACTGCCATGTCAAACTGCCAATAGATGCCAGGTATTAGAAAGTTTTACATTTTTTTCAACATTTGAAGTAGATCATACAACTTTTTCACTGGGCCAAAAAAGTCATGTTTCATGTTATAATAAACATTTGGGCAAAACTGTCCCTAACCCTGATGTATTTTTTTTCTTCAGTTTTTGTTATTGTAAAGTTGGTCTTAAATTTAATTCTGGGTGGCATTCATAAAGTCTTAGAAAGTTTTAAATCTAACTTGCTTTCAGCTATAGCAACTCTGGAATACAACATAGAGGGATATAAGCTTTTATGATAGAATAGAACAAATCGAAGAGGAGGGGGTGTAGCCCTGTATATAAAGGATAATCTAGATAAGATTCCAGACATTTCAGGAATTGAGCCCCTTGGTAATTGTAGATACACTTGGATTAAAATTCTGGGGGAAAATGAGAAAGTGTCTACATGTAGAAGTGTGTTACAGGCCACCAGCCTCTGACAGCAGTTTTATGCTATGTCAAGTCATACGCTCTATGATAACATAAAACTTGCATGCCAGGAGGGAGTGACAGTAATAATGGGATAATGTCAATTACAATGTCAATTATCCCTTAATTAATTGGGATGTGACAGGACAAGGTAAATGTGAAGATAGAAGCATGGAGTAATTATAGGAAAATACTGTGAAACGGAATATCAAATGTGGAGGTGGTGGTGGCATATATGCCCATATACAGGTACAATGACTGTAAAAATGGTCATATCTTCAAACGCTACCGTAGAATCTGTCAATATTTGGTATGTGTACAATGTGTACAGTCTTTGCCATGCACATAACAAATAAGGTTAAAGAGTTTACTAATTATGACAACAATTTCTCCACTCATAAGTGAAGAAAGAACGGGTAAATCCTTTGTAATATCCTTCCAAATACAATGTAGCCGTTCGTGCTTTAATATTGTTGTGACATTCAATCGGCGTGTTTAAAATAGCCCAGTAAGATAATGTCATATTTGGTTTGTATGCCGTCCAAGTCTTGGTTATTACAAATCCAGTGTGAAAGTATGGATGGATCCAATTATTGGTAAATCTTACATGACATCAATTTTAATTTCTGCTTGGTCTACAGTGCTTCTCATTGTAGATGCGCACAAAGCAAATTGTTTGATGGTTCATTTTCAATGAGTGGATAGTTTCCCCTCCATTTCCATATCCAGAAATATTTGATGGGCCAAGAATCGGAGGGGCGAATTAGAACCAGTACAGGGGCAAAAATCACTCCTGAATGAAAATAAATGAGAACGCACAAGCAGACAGCCATATGTAACACACAGATCTAATTAACAACTTGACTGTGACCAAAGATGTTGTGTGCCTACCAAGATTAAAAAATAAGGCCTGCCTGATCACTCAGTATATAGCATACTTTTTTGCAAGTGCCACTTTAAAAAAATCCTGTTACAGCTATCCCCAACCTGTTATACATTTTACAGCAGTCTGTTGTAGCATGGTGATTTGAAATTCATGTTCATGAACTGTATTTCTTTTTTTTTTTTTTTTTACCTTGAAATCTGTTTTTTTGACAATAAAACTGTCAGAGTTGCTCACTCTACATGTGAGCTCAGGTAGGAAGTGGGCCTGTACAATAATTATTACATGATTCTGGCTGGGATTCATTGAAAGTGTACAACTTCCCCATGTTACAGTCTAAATCTATTTGATGGTTAAGTTTTAGCTGGATTTTATATTTGACCACCAGTCTTTCAGCTTACTTTTAATGCATTTCATACCTTATCTTGCCTGAAACTCTTAGCAATAGCACTAAAGACAAACAAAAACCACGTCTTTCACAGTGGCTATTGCTATTTTCAGGGCCAATGATAGTGATGCACACCTACATGGGCAGGTACGCAACATGCCTGTTTGTTACATACAGGGTGTGTAAAAGCAGGAAAAAAAAGATTACATCATAAAATATCAGTGTTGTGTATATTCAGATATGTATGTAAACACACATGCCACAATGTTTAGTCATACTATTGATCAGAAACAGGGGTCTCCTTATCAATGAAACATAGCATTTACTTTAGGCTATTTCTGTCATTGTTGTCAAATTCTTGAGTTAAGATGTCAAACCCTTGTAAGTTGAGATTTCGAGACAGTGAGATGGCAGTAAAGGCAAAACAAAAAACCAAAAAAAAAAAAAACACGAGCCTCATGGTTAAATGTGACTCTTGAAAAGTATGACAAAAGAAACTGATTAACTTTTCCGTCATGGAAATACAAGTTGACATTCCTTTAGATTTCTCTCATCTATTTAATTTCTCAAATAACTATTTGTCCAAATATTGCATTTATTTGGAAATGTTACATCACAGGAAATAAGGATAGCCTTGCTTTGCCACGGGGAGCTGGATTCTGTTTATACACCTTATATATATATATCTGCTCATTGAGTTTCACCTTACGCAAAAGCAGGTCTCTTTCCTACACAGAGAATAAGCTGTTTCTTCTAGTAAAGGTAAGGCACAAACCTAATCTGTTCCTAAAGGTGATGAAACATGACACTGTTTGGTTTATAGCCTGTTATGCTGAAGTCACACCCACGTTTAATTAAGCTCATTCATCCATCCTCTTCCTACATTGCGCTGGAGTTTTGCTCATAAGGACATCCAATGCTCAATGAATTAATAGGCTTAAGGTAATGAAAGGAATGCACATAGAGCATAAGACTGTCAAAATAAAGCCCTTGATTTTGTAAGAGTGGATGCAGCAATAAACTTGGGAAATTTACCCTGAATGCAGCATTATTTAATCACAAGGGAAACTAAACCCATTTACAAATGTAGACTGGACAGCACAGTCTGTGTGGGTGTCCCCCCTGTTAAATCAATGGGATAACACATTTTTAATGACAAATAATATGTATGTGATTCTAACCCTTAATTTGTCAAAAAAAAATGTAATGTCCTGTGAACTTTGGATTATTTTTTAACACACTGTTGGTGTCTCTGCAGCATATGCAACAAATAAACAAAAACGTCTGTAATTTTCACACATTACCATCATAAATAAATGAGACATCCTCACACTTAAATGCTCCAAAGTTTTAATTTACATGGTACAAGGTTAGAAACACAATGCATCTTATTATAGCAGGCTAAGCCACAAAGTGCTTAACAAAAATGTGTGTATGTTAGACATGTTAGACTGTGATGGCTCTGACAAAGATGAGTTGAGCTACACTTATAGTATCCTAAACCTAACATTGTTTTGGATAATATCAACAATGTAAATTGGTACATTTATTGTCAAGAACAATTACAGTAACATACTAAATCACATGCAACATGGATCTTGGAAATATAAAATAGGGGAATGGAGACATTACCGAACAGTCCACCACTTTAAGAATCATCATTATTGTTTTAAATAATTGCCCAAGTTAGCGGAATTGTCGTTGTCTATATATCAGTTCCTACATTCATACATTTTTCTAATTCCATTCAAAAGGGCACCTTATCTCATGCACAGTTGGTTTCCATCTGGGATTTGATAAACCAATTATAATTTAGAAATGCTTTGAATGGAGCTCTTTGCTATTGCTTGGATCTGAATCTGTAAATGCTCAGGTTTTGTTTTAAGATCATTGATACAGTAGCCTAGATCAGTGGTCCTCAAAAGGTGGCCGGTGGGCCACATCCGGCCTGCTGCTCTACACACTCCAAGCTGCGGCCAAGAAAACCCTCCTATGACTATCATGGCTCCTGTCTAATATTCCCCTTGTGTGTTGTACTTCCAAAAGCTGATTCAGCTGCGGAATCGATTACTGATCAAAAAGTCAAGCATTCTTATAATTTTGCGGCTTGATGCACAAAGTGAATAAACCATGGAATTTACTAGATTTTGTGCACCAACTGTTTTTTTTTTTAACCATTTTGTACGGAGGAGCAATGAACTGCTAGACAATAATTTGTTTAAATTGCAGCTGCTTTGTCCAAATGTAAGTGCAATCATTTACCAACTAGCTAGCTAGCTAGACTAATTCATGATGTGGCTAAGGGTCTCTAGGTTCATCGGTTTCAAAAAGCAAGATCAGATGAACTCAGTGCTCTGAAGCACTTCAATTTAAACCCAGATTACACATCAGAACACCTATCGAGCCTGTGGCATTTAGGAGGGAGATAATTGTCAGACATGGTGCGCCCTTTTCTTGGTGATCCTGCCAACAATGAAGCCTCAAAAAATTTTTAGGTTGTCATGATTAGACACCAATTGCATATTCTATCATTCCCTGGTGATTATCTGTTCGAACGTTAGTTTTTCAATAGAATTCATTTGAGCAACATTATCCAGCCTTTTTTAAAACATTACTACACCGCGTTCCAAATTATTATGCAAATTGTATTTAAGTGTCATAAAGGTTACATTATTTGTTTTTCAGTTAAACCCATGGATGGTATTGTGTCTCCGGGCTCTTTGCATCACTGAAATCAATCTCAGACACCTGTGATAATTAGTTTGCCAGGTGAGCCCAGTTAAGGGAAAAACTACTGAAGAAGGATGTTCCACATTATTAAGCAGACCACCACTTTCAAGCAATATGAGAAAGAAAAAGGATCTCTCTGCTTCTGAAAAGCGTGAAATAGTTAAATGCCTAGGACAAGGTATGAAAACCTTAGATATTTCACAAAAACTCAAGCGTGATCATCGTACTATTAAGAGATTTGTGGCTGATTCAGAGCACACAAGGGTTCGTGCAGATAAAGGCACAATAAGGAAGGTTTCTGCCAGACAAATGCGTTGGATTAAGAGAACAGCTGCTAAAATGCCATTACAAAGCAGCAAACAGATATTTGAAGCTGCTGGTGCCTCTGGAGTCCCACGAACATCAAGGTGTAGGATCCTCCAGAGGCTTGCAGTTCTGCATAAACCTTCTATTCGGCCACCCCTAAACAATGCTCACAAGCAGAAACAGCTGCAGTTGGCCCAGAAATACATGGAGACTAATTTTCAAACAGTTATGTTCACTGATGAGTGCCGTGCAAACCTGGATGGTCCAGATGGATAGTTGGTGGATGGCCACCATGTCCCAACAAGGCTGTGACGTCAGCAAGGAGGTGGCGGAGTCATGTTTTGGGCCGGAATCATGGGGAGAGAGCTGGTGGGCCCCTTTAGGGTCCCTGAAGGTGTGAAAATAACCTCTGAAAAATATGTGGAGTTTCTGACTGACCACTTTCTTCAATGGTACAAAAAGAAGAACCGTGCTATCCGTAACAAAATTATCTTCATGCATGACAATGCACCATCTCATGCTGCAAGGAATACCTCTGCATCATTGGCTGCTATGGGCATAAAAGGAGAGAAACTCATGATGTGGCCCCCATCCTCCCCTGACCTCAACCCTATTGAGAACCTTTGGAGCATCCTCAAGCAAAAGATCTATGAGGGTGGGCGGCAGTTCACATCCAAACAGCAGCTCTGAGCTCTGCAGCTCAACTCACAAGTTCAATGGATGCAAGAATTTTGAAGCTGCTATCAAATAAGGGGTCTTATGTTAAAATGTAACTTGACCTTTTAAGATGTTTTTGATTGAAATAGCTTTTGATTTCAGTAAATATGTTTACAGCATTAGGAAATATATTTCCTAATGCTGCAAATTCAGCAAATGACCATTTTCAGTTCTTTACAACCTATAAAATATTTTGAAACTCTGTTGTGCGTAATAATTTGGAACAGTACATTTTAAGTTTTTTATTTTTGAAAAAAATACTGTTATCATTGGGAGGTTTGTTCAATAACATTCAAATTATACTCTAACGGTTAATGACTTGAAAATTATGCTGACATTTGCATTGACTATTTAGAAAATCGAAGAAAAATATCATTTGCATAATAATTTGGAATGCGGTGTAATCATATCATATTCCTAATCATAATCCACACTTAAGTCCTCTCATTTTGCGAATCTGATGGAATGACATGTGGCCAGTGAGGCCTATAAGGCTGCTTAAAGTGACAACAACCATGACAATCGTAATGATGATAATGGTATACTATCAATATACCTGTTAAACTCTCATGATCATTCACCTGCACCCACATCCATTTAAAACACCTTTGCACAGGTCTGTTAATATCAAACCGCAGCCTCATATTACCCCTGTCACAACAGTAGAAAGTATTTACATTCTCAGATAAATCCATAATTAATTCAGTCACAAAGATATGACTCCTTCAAAGGAACTGTGACATCATGGATACATTGATTTAGAAGAGAAAGGTTCAGGAGAGGCTCATTGCTTATGCTGGTTACTGCATTAAACATAGTGCATGAATGCACAGTCAAATTATCATTGGAGATTCACAACATTTTAAACGCTGAATATGTAATTTTGCATACCTCTGATTATCTACACAGCTAATTACCATTGTGAAAACCAAAAGGAAAGAATCATGCTTTGGTTCAATTGTCTTTTATTAAGTTTATAAACTTTGGTTTAATCAAGACTGAGAAATTTTGCTGGTACAACAATATGCATACAGCTCATTATTGTCATGGCAAATTAGAGACTATAGTGATTTCCTGTCTGTAGGCAACACAAACTGTTTCTGAAGTAACATAACAAGAACATTTTATGGTCAATCAGAAAACAATTCACTCCATTCAGGTCTACTACTTTTAAGACAGTATCAAGCCTCTATGTCGACACCCCTGGGCTCTCTGCCTCCAATACATGACCTGTCAATCTCTTCTGCATATCAGCAACGCTGTGTAAGTACATACTTTCTGATATTACTGTGTAGTTTTGAGCAATATTGCTCCATATTGCTCTCACAGAACTCAAACTGAATTTTTTTCTGTTGTCTTTTAATGGTCTGTATGACCCAACATTAATCTACAAAGACAATATAGCTCCAATATTAATATGCTCTATTTCTACACAAGCCATATGACGACCACAGGTGGTGTACAAAATAAAAAAAGAATTTATTCCCATCTGTCTCTCTCAGGGTTAAATCATAGACAAGTACACAGGAGCAGGGGTAGAAAAGATGAGGGTTGTGTAAAAATTTTAATAGAATATGTATGTTTAGAATGAATACATATTCACAGTCACAGTCACAGACCACAGACCACCTCCTCTTCTTCAGCCCCTCCCCAAAAGCACATTGAAATAGCCTTGAGTGGTGGCTGGTGCTGAATAGCTGGACTAGGCTTACTCTGCATTTCCCCGGTATGTCACATTAGTGAAGGTGGAGGTTGCTCCTTTGTACAGTGGGTTGTGGCCCTGCAGAAACAAAATGAAAAACAATCAGAACATCAGAGACCTTATGCACAGCTCAAAATGGATTTATAAACAGTAGCATACAGATATATTAAACACATATAACTTTTTGCCACTTTGCATACAATGCCCTCATGACTGTGCCATAAGCACATAATGGCTCATGAAATGTAATTACATGCATAAAATGCTCATTATGAACATGTATTGTCATCTCACTGCTTTTCCCATCTGAATTCTTGTGATCTTGTTGACTTCTCACAGGCAACATGCTTGTTGCAAACTAGAGATGTGAGATGGGGGCACCTCACATTTGTAGACAGATGTAGTTTTGGATTTGTAAGCTATATTATGTCAAATTAAATATGGTGTCATCACTGATAATCATGCTTATTAAAATGATGATATAAATAAACATTGAGAAAAGCAACTGCTACTGTGATGTCCAGAGCCGATAGTGTTTCTGAATGTGATTAAGAAGTGCTGTTTTGTTGGGTTTTAGTTGGACAATTGTTCTGGTCATCATCCGATATGCAATCAGAATTAACAGCAATGTGCAAAAAACACAGGCAACTGCAGCAGGTGGCTGCATCTCCATTGTTTCTCTCTATACATAAAATATAGGGTATCCTATCCAAATAACTAGTGTTAGCTAACCTGCTTGTCACAACTTGCCGTTATGGTCATGGGGGCCTATCTTAGCTAGCTAGCAAAATATCATGATGATAATTATCTGACAGCCAGCTATATTTATTGTCCTTTTGTAATAATGTATCACTAGAGAGTTACATGTCTGCTGCAGGTCCCAATCAGTGATGGCCAATTTTCGACAGGTGTGATGTTGTTCTGTGTTCTTCGCTCTCACTTTCAGAATGTGGAGCTGAAATTCTGCTTGTGTGTGAATGTAGGGTCAGTCATACTAAGGAAAGGGTGCCGCTGTTTGAAAAATCCTTGGCAGAGTAATGCCTTCTCCTCCTTGCAATTATGCATTCCATTCTATTGGACTCAACAGCAAAACAGAGATTTTAAATTCAGCCAAGAATAATAGTCTGCATCCATCATGTTCCAAGCATTAAAAGAATATACATTTAAAGAGCATGGGTCTCACATTTTCCTAGTAGATTGTGTGGAATTCAATTATTTGTGTCATTATGGAAGTTTGACGATAATTGCCTTTCAGTAATATCTCCTAAGTCATGTTATGACACATGCTGGCTTAGTCAATGTACTACAATTTATTTTTCTACATTGGAGGTTTGTGCTCCAGATAGACCTGCCTTTGAGACCTCTTTTTTTCTTTGGATGAAAGCTGCAATTCGAGCATTGTGCCCCATAATTTGCATGTTACTCAAATTTGTTTTCAGAGGACACTCCCAGACATTGCGCTTCTATGCAAAAATAAGCAGAGCGTGGTTTCACATTTGATGTTGTCCTCTATGTCAAATAAGAAATGTGATGACATTAAGAGAGTGCTTCGGTTGGGGCTTCGAAGGGATCTGATGCTTGTAGAATAGCCATGCAACATCCCCCTTTTAATTTCATTTAATAAAATTATTGGTGACAGATTCTTTTCATTGGAATCGGTATTGGTGACAAAAATCTGTTATTGGTTGGGGCCCCAATATATAGCAAAAAGGTTTTTATTATAAATCTAAGAAAGTTATATTAAAATTCTGTAAAAGACATGGTACATGGTTGCAGGGCATGTAGTTGAGGTGGAGACCTGTGCTGTGTGCAAGGCCAGACTTGACTAAGCCATGGATATTGGAGATTGTGTGAGTGTGTGTATGTGTGCATGAGTGGGCGTATGAGTGTATGTGTGTGTGCGTGAGTGGGTGTATGAGTGTGTGTATGTGTGCAAGTGTGTGTATACAGTGGTAATAGTGGGTGTGTATGTGTGTGTATGTATGTAAGTGTGTGACAGGGTGTGTTTACGTGTGTGTGCATGTATGTGCACGTGTGTATGTGGTAGTGTGTGGGTGTGTATATGCACATGTGTATGTATGTGTGAAGCGTGCTGCCACTGTGCTCATCATTACCGTGTCCCACTTTGCTCTTGTTCGCTCCTCCTCAAACTTGGCAAATTCTCGGCGGTCATGGATTGTGACCAGAAGCTTCCAGATGAGCAGCCCAGCCAGGCCAAGGAAGAAGATGGCTCCCACCACAGACAGCAACACCACCAGGATATCTGGACCCTCAAGGCAAGCTACAGGTACACCAGCATAAAAACACCAGCTGAAAGTGTGCTTCTCTCCTCTCTCACACCTGCTGATGCTTGCACTTTCCTCAGCACTGCCATACCAGTGAAACAGCCTAAAAATGTTTCAAGTGTTTCACTGTTAGCCTGAATGTCCTGAGTTGCAGAGACCTGCTTGTGCTTACTTCTGTTTTTACTGAAAGAGCGTGGTTGTTACTAATCCTGCGTATCCATTAAACAAACATTGTTAGTTAAAACCAGATCTTCACATACATACATAAATGTTTTTCTTTTTGGCCAAACCTACCCACAAAGAACCTTCATGGGTCAAAATTAAAGTTACTGAAGATTTGTCCTGTTACACTTTCAGCACTGTTAATTATTAGCATTTCCCCAAAGTCATAGTTTTGGCTCATTATTTGGACCACAATCATTACACTTCAGCCTGTCACCAACCATATGAAAACTGGAGGAACAGCTGGGAGGTACTGAAAAAGCCCTGGAAAAAATGCAGCTGCCCTTTCCTCACTTTTCACCTTCAGGTTTTTGTCAAGCATATAACAGTGATATCAGAGGTGCACAGATAGAGGTGTAAGCACAGGCTTTTCTGAGCTCAGATGAGGTGTCACAGCTCCCCAAAACCCCCACGGGCTTCTGTTGTGCACAGACTATATCCTTACTGTAGGATAATAACAAAGCCATCACCCAGAGGAAAATTACATTTATAAAGTTAAAACTACTTTTCAGCAGGTACATAGAGAAAGATCAGGATGAAAGTAGTATTATAAGGTAACCTGTAGTGTAAGATCAGGGACAGCCATATTCTAATCGCTCAATTTCCTGGTGATATTCAGTTATACTCTTTTATAATGGTATCTGATGGAAAGCACACGTAAATGTTGCTTTTGAATCTGTAATTTTTCTCATTACTCAAGCCACTGACTTTGCTTTTAGCTGTTCAAGCCAGTGCTCAATGAACTGTGGTGTTTCCCCAGATAGAAAAATATAAGTTGGACGGACACATCCAGGCATGAGCCTAGATAATTAATTTCTGTTTAAACTGAAATTAAATATATGTATTGGTTGTATCATAGTGTATAACCTACTTATATGAACATTTGGTTAGTTAGCTATGGCTAATTAGCTTCATACCAGTTACCAACTGGGCAGCTTTTACTGATAAGAATTCATAATTCAAGTTAATCAAGATCTGTGCATGCAATCACTGTATTGATTAACACATCATATATTTTTCCTTTAAATCCATCAGAGGCCCAGAGTAGTCTGATATTTGATTGAGCCAACCTACCTCTTTCTGACTACCATGGGTACACCTGCATGCTCACGCGCACACATTTTGTGTCATACAATTTATAGTTATTTACTTACATTTTGTTTGTTGATCAATAAATATATTTTGTTAAATGTGGTGTCTGTGCTGTGTAAGAACATTAGCCTAAATCAATATTAATCAGAACCATTATGAATTTGGAAATTTGTGTACATTTGATTATAATTTAGATAGTCAATGATTATCATTCATAATTAATAAATGAGATTTATTGATATATTAATACTGATTTCCAAGTCTACTAAGAGTAAAAAAAAAATTTGTCGCCATGTTAGAATCATATTATCTGGCACACCATGTAATTTATTTACACATTATTCCTTACATTACATTATTTGGTTCTCACCTTAAGACTAATAGCATTTTCCCATATATGTTTGGTGCTCCTTTTTGTTATAATTATTACAATTATTATAAATCTATTATGTTAGCAGAATTAATTTAGGCAGTCAGAATTTTTCAGATTCTCCCAGCCTGTGCCAATGGTA
>JAFBMS010000744.1:0-20000 GCA_019788955.1 Albula glossodonta
ACACCCGCACGCGCACGCACGCACACACACACACACACAGTGTTGGTAAAACTCAAACCAGCATGTTAGTGTGATGGGTCACTGAGGAACTGACAGTGAGAACCTGAGGCACTGATGGGGAATATCACATTTATATCCTCTCAGTGTTTCCACTGGGAAATACTGCAACAAAACATCAGCATTAAAAATGAATTTTTAATGTGATAATGTAACTTCCCTGCTCATACGGCAGCAAGCCAAAAATACTGCAAAAACTGCTAAAATACAAACATGCTAGCCTCATAATCCAAGAAATTGTTCATATGTATTCTTTAACAATTCTTTTAAAATTCTGCCTGACGGATTATGGAATATCCGTGATCTACAAATTTTGTATCAGACATGTTTGACGCAGTATGTTTGACATGGCCTGTACATTCGCCCGTAGGTTACATAAAATGTTCATTTTTTGAGCGGTTCAGGAATGTTATCATGTGCCGTCCCGCGCGGCTGTTCCAGACGCTGATGCAGTAAAATCTGCCGTGCTCTCATTACGCTATCATCACTCATGTCTAGCTGATAAACCTGTCCCGAAACTCCCCTTCTTGAGCAATCGCTTTCTACCAGCACCGTGACCGCGCAGCGCTCGGGCCATTCGGGGCTCCTGCTGTAGGCGCACGGCACGGAGCCCTGGCATGGAAAACGTGCGTATGTGAGCTCTGCGTAAGGGTGGACTGCAGAGTAATAAAACAGACATATTCTGCATGTGGCAGCCCCACAGATGGTCAACATTCCCTCACAGTCCTGGCCGTATTTACCATGCTATACGCAAATGCAAAGATCCAGGAAATTTGAATTAGCCAAGCATGTTGACCCCACGCTAACAACATAAGTCTTAGAAGAGCGACCGTATTGCTCGGGGCTCTTGGTGCTCACCGTATGCAGTGTGAGGGAAATAAAATGAGAAAAGTTCAGCCAATAATAGCCTTAGTGTGACCTGACATTCAAGTGACTGCAATCCTAGAGACATTACAACTCCTCCAGTCTCAAACGCAAAGCTCTCATCTTCAGGGCCTGTTGTGACTGGGGGTTCCTGCCTTTGCAACGCTTGGCCAGACCAGCTTCTGACACCCATGAACAAAACCCCTTCCTCAGCTCTACAAACAAATAAGATATCTTTAAAACATATCACTGAAATCTACCGAGATAATGAAGTGTTTGAGTTCACTGAAACCCAGCTAGTCCATGAGGGATGAAATGTGGACGGCTCCTCGGTCACTTAAAGAAACACCCACTGAAAAAAATGGGTCAATAGACACCAAAATTCCTCCTCATTATGCACTGCTTGTCCAAAGTTAAAAGTATCCTCATCATATGCAGAGGTTTAAAGTGTATATCAGTTTCGTTAGGCTCATAAAAGCGCAGCGTTATGACTACGGTTCAGCTGAGGAACCATCATCACCCATTTGCTGGTGAGAGACTAAGGTGGCCAGTGGGTGAAGCTCCAGAATGCTAGCAGTAACCTACAGAGCTCAACCAATCATTAACTGCTGTGAATAGAAAAACATTTTTGATTGGTTCCAACGAGTAACTGATTAGAGCAACACAAACACATTCTCCTGCCCCCACTTCAATCAGGGCTTTGATCGGTTCAATCAGGTGTTTCGGGGTGGGGCTACAGAAGAACCCTGCACCAATACTGGCTCTTATTGGACGAGACTGGAGATTCCAGGAACATGGCTCCCATCAATCAAAGATGGTAAATACAGATCTATATACAACACATTGCACAAGGCCCTGTCACTGCAGTTTGCACACTGCAGAAATGAGTGAGAGGTCAGGAGTTAGTTGGGCACTTACAAAACCAGTGAGGAGGGGTGAGGGAGAGGGAGAGAGAGATGGAGGGAAAGCAGCAGAGAAACTCACTGGGAGGCGTCGGTCACCACAGGCAGGGGGATGTCCTCGCTGGCGTAGTCCATGTCGTCCACAAAGCTGCTCGTCCGAGAGATGTCAATGGAGGGGCCTTCTAGCCTCTTACGCACTGTTTCAAAAACAAGCACATGTACATGAGTGAGTGTAAATATCTGTGTTTTAACGGAAAGGGACACAGGATACACCAGAGGCGGGGAGTTTTGTTACTGGGCCAGTGAATTCATAGGTCTCTATAACTCAGTTCTGTTCCAGTGTTTTCACTGAGATCAGGAAACAGCCAGAGAGCTTCAGCGGGAATTTTTGTCCTAAAAGACTAGAACTACAATGTCACTCTTCATTATTTCATTAAAAAAGGTATCTTCTTTTTTTCCGACAGATAGCTCTTTGATCACAAACAACCTGTAATTATGTAGAAACCTGAGCTTCGATTGTGAGAGTAGCTACAGGTGATAATAAGCTGTTAATTTGCAAAGCAGGCGTTTTTACTAAGAGCAATTTACACAGCTTAAAATATTTTAATATTTGCTCTACAGCTCACATTAAGTAACTTTGCTCCAGGGCACAGTAGCAGTGCTCTGACACACCTGAAACACACACACACACACTCACTCACTCACTCACTCACTCACTCACACACACACACACACACACACACACACACACGCTCGCATGCTCGCACACACAGACACAAACACACACACACACACCCCCACTCGCTGAGTTTCTGTAAGGCCCTGAACGTCTGTGCTATCAGAACCCGCTGCTGAGCATTCTCCGCGGCTGTCAGAGGAACAGACGCTCTTAATGGGTGGGCTTATGACATACCCCACGTCTTGTACGTCTGGAGAGGATACGAAGCGTCTGAACATAATTATTCCCCGAGTAATCACGGAAACAAAGCAGGAACTACCACATCAACGAGTTATTTCCTGACATATGTAGTACACATATGAGATTGAGAGGGCTGAGTGGGAGGAACAGGGAGGGACACACACACGCGCACACACACTCACTCGCACGCACGCACGCTCACACACACTCATGCATGCAGGCGCACGTGCACACACACACACACACACACACACACACACACACACACACACAGGGCCCCTCACAGACAGCCATTAGGGTGTGCGGGTTTCATCCCATCTCAGCACAAACAGCCTCATTCTCACAACAGTACTGGCGAGCTGCTGGAACAGGCACCGGGTTAGAGCAAAACCCTACACACAGCATGCCTCACTGGATGCCAGCGTCGCTACCCATGCCTGTGAAGAGGAATCAAGAACTCAATTTCTGGAGTTGTGTTTCCACCAATTATTCTAACTTAAACAGCTGTGATCACCAATTTAGCTTAATGCTGTATGGATCCACTGTAATATATTTTGCTGTGACTAATGACTTCATCAAATTTGTCAGGTCAAATAAACTACAGGGCTGATTAAATAAATAAGAGCAGGAGCTGGTGTGAAATCACCGGCATGTTAGAAACGGATCAGGCTGCATTAGCGGATCGGACTGTGTTGAGCACCCCTGCATTAGAGGACCCAGATTTACCTGGAGACGGAGGACAGCTGAGAGTGAAGGAGGACCAGGAGTGCTGCTGGCCTGGGATCAGATATGAGCACCCAACAGCGCAGAGACAGAGAGAGAGAGAGGGAGGAAGGGCAACAGACAAAAGAGGAGAGGAAAGTGAAAAAAGACATGTACAAGTGTGTAAGAAAAGAAGACAGACTTCAGTTGAATACATATTTGCCTTCAACTTATATTTAAAAATTATAAATATCAAATATTTTATTTAAAAATAAGCTGGAATTCAATCAACTTTATTCATTCATTTTTACTGTCAGTTGAATTAGAGTGTTATACGTTATCTCCACAAAACCTTTCGGTGAGTTAATGTTCATGTTTGCTGAACTCGGCAAACTGTGCCAGTGAATATAGAAATGAACGCTTGCATTTAACTGCGAGCCAAAGTTGAGGAAGAATGCTGACTGAATCCCAGACACAGTCTGTTTATTCATTTGTCTGAGTGAACATTGGGCCCTGTGGAAATTATGCCAGTGTATTAATATCATGGGTGATTCTGCAACTTCAGAGACTGGGCATGCCCACAAATGAGAAAGGGAAAGAGTGGGGGCACATCGTGCTGCATGTATGACATCACCCTTAGGACTTTAACAGCATTATTCTCCTGGGAGGGGGGGGGGGTGTCCTGGGACAGTGAAAGTCCATTCAGAAATTCACACAGCTGGGGAAGCGCCAGACAGATACAGATAAGGGTTTGAGATAAGACAGGAGGCCGACGTGACTGTGAGAGAGCATGGGGTTTGTTTCTGAGCAGCTCTGCAGCGTCTGCCTATCACCCCCCCCCCACCCTTCGCCCCCACGGCCCTCATGCCCCTGTTCACCAAACTCATTCACCCCTGCCAATCAAAGCCTCGCCCCCATCCCAAACCAGCCCCCTTCTACAGTTTGGCCACGTTACCAGGAGGGAAAATACTCCACCTACAGCTACCAGCCGAATGTGTGTCTCTGAAAGCTGAAAGTTTGGCTGCTTTCCATTTTTTATTCAATTTTTTAAATTTTCTGCTTCACAATGAAGTGGCATCCTGGTCAAATATTAAACACTGCTGTAAGTTATAAGTGTGTCTGTCCTGAATACAATACTAACCCAAACACTACAGTCTCAGAGTAGATCCTGACTGATTTAAACACAGCACAGTACAAAATTAAACAGGACAGCCACATATTTCCCACCACAGTGTACACAACACTCACCCGATTGCCGGAACATTCTGGAAAGTCCTGAGGAGAAAATAAGAGGAAGATCACTCAGAATGGGCCTGCATACAGTATGGAAGTGATGGCTTTTTCCTGTATGTGTGTATGTGTGTGTGTGTGAGAGTGTGTGAGTGTGTGTGTGTGTGCCTTTATTCTCTTACACTGACTGATGCACACATTACAGCATACTGCTGTGGAACAGAACCTTGCATTAAACCTGTGGCATTTAGATATAAATGGAACCAAGATGGGCTCTTTCACACTCAAATTCATAATGTGGTTTATTGACATGACAGGATAATCTTGTGTTGCTAAAGATACAATAACAGCACCCCTGACCCTTGAGAAACACAGACACATTCAATCACATTCAGCAGACGTTAAAATAAAAACAGTATTTAGTGTAAAGGACATGAGTATCCGCTGTCCTTCCATCAGTAATAATGCAGCAAAGTCCCCCAGCAGAATGTTCACTCAGTCCTCACTTAATCAACGTCACAGTTTTACTTCAGTGATACTTATTCTGTTTTATTTTTAGCTCCAGGTACACGGCCAGATCGGAGGCTTGCCAACAATTTTTTATATTTTTACAGAAAACTGAAACAGATACTAAAATTTATGTGAAAAGCACAAGCATTTAATGTTAACAAAACAATATATTAATATTTGAATACAGGTGTAATAAGTAGACATTTGCCGTCAGTTGGGAGTGGTGTGTTTATTTTTATTTTGCATACTGTCTATGCAAATCCTGACAGGTAAACAGAAGGCACAAACTGCACTTTCCCTCAAACTTTGCCAGCCTGCTTGGTCTTTTCTCAGAAACACTGGGGCAGTCTATAACTTTTCTTCCTTAATATCACTTTAGGTCAAACAGTCTTTAGATGACGAGGCTGTTTTGAACGCTTAAGATGAAAGTTTGTTCAGTATAACCTGCCAAACAGCCGAGCTTTACTCCATCTGCTGAGATGGCGTGTCAGATCTCCTCCGCCAGTTCAGCGATTAGAAACCGCAAAGCTGGCTCTTACGTGACTCAGTTGGGTGATGTTTTCATGTGGACTGTGCACTGTGTAGACTTTATTTAGACATACTTATAAATGCTTTATCTTTCCTGTATGGTGAGTGTGTGGGAGACACTGTGTATGTGTGTGTGTGTGTGTGGAACTGTATGATTTTGGAGAGAGTGTTTGTGTGTGTGTGTGTGTGTGTGTGTCGTGTGTGAGCAAGAGTCTGTGTGTGTGTGGGAGGGAAGTGCATGATTTTGGAGAGAGAGAGTGTGTGTGTGTGTGTGTGTGTGCGTGATTTTGGAGAGAGAGTCTGTGTGTGTGTGTGTGTGTGTGTGTGCGTGATTTTGGAGAGAGAGTCTGTGTGTGTGTGTGTGTGTGTGCGTGATTTTGAAGAGAGAGTGTGTGTGTGTGTGTGTGTGTGTGCATGATTTTGGAGAGAGAGTCTGTGTGTGTGTGTGTGTGTGTGTGTGTGCGTGATTTTGGAGAGAGAGTCTGTGTGTGTGTGTGCGTGATTTTGGAGAGAGAGTCTGTGTGTGTGTGTGTGTGTGTGTGATTTGGAGAGAGAGTCTGTGTGTGTGTGTGTGCGTGATTTTGGAGAGAGAGTCTGTGTGGTGTGTGTGTGTGTGTGTGCGTGATTTTGGAGAGAGGTCTGTGTGTGTGTGGTTTTGGAGAGAGAGTCTGTGTGTGTGTGTGTGTGTGATTTTGGAGAGAGAGTCTGTGTGTGTGTGTGTGTGTGTGTGTGTGTGCGTGATTTGGAGAGAGAGTCTGTGTGTGTGGTGGTGTTGATTTGGAGAGAGAGTCTGTGTGTGTGTGTGTGTGTGTGTGTGTGTGGTGGCGTGATTTTGGAGAGAAGAGTCTGTGTGTGTGTGTGGTTTTGGAGAGAGAGTCTGTGTGTGTGTGTGTGTGCGTGATTTTGGAGGAGAGTCGTGTGTGTGTGTGGTTTTGGAGAGAGAGTCTGTGTGTGTGTGGTGTGTGTTGTGGCGTGATTTTGGAGAGAGAGTCTGTGTGTGTGTGTGTGTGTGGTGTGTGCGTGATTTGGGGAGAGAGTCTGTGTGTGTGTGTGCGTGATTTTGGAGAGAGAGTCTGTGTGTGTGTGCGTGTGGTTGTGCGATTTTGGAGAGAGAGTGTGTGTGTGCGTGATTTTGGAGAGAGAGTCTGTGGTGTGTGTGTGTGTGCGTGATTTGGAGAGAGAGTCTGGTGTGTGTGTGTGCGTGTTTTGGGAGAGAGAGTCTGTGTGTGTGTGCGTGATTTGGAGAGAGAGTCTGTGTGTGTGTGTGTGTGTGTGTGTGTGTGTGTGATTTTGGAGAGAGAGTCTGTGTGTGTGTGTGGTTTTGGAGAGAGAGTCTGTGTGTGTGTGTGTGTGTGCGTGATTTTGAAGAGAGAGTCTGTGTGTGTGTGTGGTTTTGGAGAGAGAGTGTGTGTGTGTGTGTGTGTGTGTGCGTGATTTTGGAGAGAGAGTCTGTGTGTGTGTGTGTGTGTGTGTGTGCGTGATTTGGAGAGAGAGTCTGTGTGTGTGTGTGCGTGATTTTGGAGAGAGAGTCTGTGTGTGTGTGTGTGTGTGTGTGTGTGATTTTGGAGAGAGTGTGTGTGTGTGCGTGATTTTGGAGAGAGAGTCTGTGTGTGTGTGTGTGCGTGATTTGGAGAGAGAGTCTGTGTGTGTGTGTGCGTGATTTTGGAGAGAGAGTCTGTGTGTGTGTGTGTGTGTGTGTGTGGGTGTGTGTGGTGTGTGTGCGTGATTTTGGAGAGAGAGTCTGTGTGTGTGTGTGGTTTTGGAGAGAGAGTCTGTGTGTGTGTGTGTGTGTGTGTGGTGTGGTTTGGAGAGAGAGTCTGTGTTGTGTGTGTGCGTGATTTGGAGAGAGAGTCTGTGTGTGTGTGCGTGATTTTGGAGAGAGAGTCTGTGTGTGTGTGCGTGTGTGTGTGTGTGATTTTGGAGAGAGAGTGTGTGTGTGTGTGTGTGTGTGTGGTTTTGGAGAGAGAGTCTGTGTGTGTGTGTGTGTGTGGTTTTGGAGAGAGAGTCTGTGTGTGTGTGTGTGTGTGTGTGGTTTTGGAGAGGTCTGTATGTGTCAGACCCCGATACTGAGCAGACTCTACCCACAATAATGAGTCACCTGATTTATCATCCGTCTCAGGAGATGTTTTTATTATCACAGCTATTATTTTCCTCATTTAATTTCCCTCTGGGCCACTAACAGTATAAACATTGAGACAGCACTGCATGTTTGTACATTCAGGACAAAAATAATTACTTTTTAAGTGACTGTAATATTTGAAAAAGCAGGAAAATAAGAGTGAAAAGCACACAGAACTATGGCTTGACCTGTGTCACTACAGAGCGTTCCAACACTCCATTTCAGACTGAATGTGCTCACTGTTGGACAGGCCAGTGGGAGAGGTTTCCAGCACACATAAAATGTACTGAGAAGAAAAATAATTTCCCTATATGTAAACATATGTGATTACAAAAGCAACATCAGTTCATTTTAATACTCACTATATACCTATCATAGCTATGTGCACTGGGGTCTCCTAGATGCTGCAAAAAACATCAGAAAAAGTAACCGTATGGTTTATTCATTTATGTCACCCACCATGCTGAGGAATTTTGAGACAATAAACTCATTTCTGTCATTACTCAAATATGGAAAATGCCCAACAGAGGAATTAAAACTGAAACTTTGCCTCCCTGTCAAAGCTTTATGGCCAGAAATTCAGTTATATATGAACAGAGAGGTATAAGAAAAGCAGTATGGTCTAGACAGGGTAGGTACGATAGCGGTTTTAGTGTGTTTAGCTCATTATATGTTTCATAAATCCGCGCATTTATTAGGAATGGAAACAACATTCTAGACGGGAAAGATACGACGGCGGTCTGAGTTTCAAAACGTTATATGTGTCTTAAATCAGCGCGGTCGTTTGAAATGGAAACCAGGCACAGGGGAGTGTTTCATCTTTGGGTTTGTACACGAACATGGACATAAAATCTTCCTGAACATAAACAGGAGCATTCTGCCAGCATATAGACTGTAAGAGTGCAGGGGGACAGAGGGTGCAGTATATAGACTGTAAGAGCGCAGGGGGACAGAGGGTGCAGTATATAGACTGTAAGAGCGCAGGGGGACAGAGGGTGCAGTATATAGACTGTAAGAGCGCAGGGGGACAGAGGGTGCAGTATATAGACTGTAAGAGCGCAGGG
The DNA here is from genome assembly GCA_019788955.1 of Albula glossodonta. NCBI lineage: Eukaryota > Metazoa > Chordata > Actinopteri > Albuliformes > Albulidae > Albula > Albula glossodonta. Next base: position 8,896 of record JAFBMS010000744.1, read on the forward strand.
GGACAGAGGGTGCAGTATATAGACTGTAAGAGCGCAGGGGGACAGAGGGTGCAGTATATAGACTGTAAGAGCGCAGGGGGACAGAGGGTGCAGTATATAGACTGTAAGAGCGCAGGGGGACAGAGGGTGCAGTATATAGACTGTAAGAGCGCAGGGGGACAGAGGGTGCAGTATATAGACGGTAAGAGCGCAGGGGGACAGAGGTTGCAGTATATAGACTGTAAGAGCGCAGGGGGACAGAGGGTGCAGTATATAGACTGTAAGAGCGCAGGGGGACAGAGGGTGCAGTATATAGACTGTAAGAGCGCAGGGGGACAGAGGGGGCAGTATATAGACTGTAAGAGCGCAGGGGGACAGAGGGTGCAGTATATAGACTGTAAGAGCGCAGGGGGACAGAGGGTGCAGTATATAGACTGTAAGAGCGCAGGGGGACAGAGGGTGCAGTATATAGACTGAAAGAGCGCAGGGGGACAGAGGGTGCAGTATATAGACTGTAAGAGCGCAGGGGGACAGAGGGTGCAGTATATAGACTGTAAGAGCGCAGGGGGACAGAGGGTGCAGTATATAGACTGGAAGAGCGCAGGGGGACAGAGGGTGCAGTATATAGACTGTAAGAGCGCAGGGGGACAGAGGGCGCAGTATATAGACTGTAAGAGCGCAGGGGGACAGAGGGTGCAGTATATAGACTGTAAGAGCGCAGGGGGACAGAGGGCGCAGTATATAGACTGTAAGAGCGCAGGGGGACAGAGGGTGCAGTATATAGACTGTAAGAGCGCAGGGGGACAGAGGGCGCAGTATATAGACTGTAAGAGCGCAGGGGGACAGAGGGTGCAGTATATAGACTGTAAGAGCGCAGGGGGACAGAGGGTGCAGTATATAGACTGTAAGAGCGCAGGGGGATAGAGGGTGCAGTATATAGACTGTATATAGCTATATATATAGCTATAGTATATAGCTGTAGCATTGAGTGTATATGTGTGTATGTGTTTGTGTTTGCGTGGGTGGGTGTTTAAACAACCATCAACCCTCGAGATAAAATGGGCATGCAAATCTCTGAACCTGTTATTACATTCAGGACCCTGCAAATCTGGATAATGGCATCTGTTGAACGTATATTTAATCCATATGGGAAACCGCAGACACCTAAAACGTTGGTCACGAGGCAGACGCTGAAGTCTGATCACATGGTAATTTATGTGTGACCACTTGCACACCCCTGCAGACGAGCTGGCCAATTGGAGGGGGAATAAGAACATGGCGGGAAGGAGTTAAGGTGATAGCTCAGACTGTTCCAGGTCGTCGTGGTTACAGTTGTTAAGGTGATAACTCAGACTGTTCCAGGTTGTCGTGGTTACAGTTGATCGGTTTGCCACGAGCTCAGTGAGCCTGTTTACCTGCCAAGTTTCCCATTCAGACCCTGCTCTTCAGCTGTCCAACAAGCCCAGTGAGAACATTTACATTCATATACATATATATATATATATATATATATATATATATATATATATATATATATATATATATATACTGTGTGTATATATGTACATACTGTGTATGTGTGTGTGTGTGCCTGTGTGTGTGTGTGTGTGTGCAGTTGTACCTGTGTGTGTGTGTGTGTGCATGTTGTACGTGTGTGTGTGTGTGTGTGTGTGCGTGTGTGTGTGTGTGTGTGTGTGTGTGTGTGGTGTGTGTGTGTGTGGGTGTGTCTGTGTGTGTGTGTGTGTGCCTGTGTATGCCTGTTTGTGTGTGTGTGCAGTTGTACCTGTGTGTGTGTGTGTGTGTGTGTGTGTAATAGCAGTGATACATTTTAAATACATAAAACATTGTACTGCATTTATGACATCACCCTCGGGTCTTTGGAAGCATTATTGCCCCAGATCAAATTCTGAATGAAAACCCATTTCACTGCTGCCATAACTCACTTTGGGAAACTCTCCTCAGATGACATCTTGCCGGTTAAATCAACACTTGCCTGCATGTATGATGTTATTCCTTCTTAGTATAAATGTTGAGCACATTCAACTACAGAACATTGACTATTTGAACATTTATGCTCAGCAACTTCACATAGAAACACCCAAATAATTATAATATTTCCTAAAACAGTACCATTGTTTACACTGAGCATATACTTGCATTACATTTAGGCCTTACTTAACTGCCCGTTTTACAAACTCAAAAACGGCAGATATATTATCACAACTGAACAGTGCACCGCAATATATAGCCAAGCCATGCTTTGTTACATCCAGTGAAGATTCTACAGGGACTAAAAAATAATAAACAAATATTAATTCTGAATAATTTCCAGATACATTCTGTGGTTACTGAGTTTTGATAAACACATATTTCTTCAGGGTCTTCTGGCAGCGGTTATGTTTTTCGTCTCTCCCGAAGAAGGAGAATTTTTCACCAGCTTAAACATCTTACCATCACAATAATGATTACTTGACAGCCGTTTCCTTCGACTAATCCCAAATCACAAAAAAACACATCCATCTCCACAAACGAGAGTGGAACCCAATCGCAAACTATTTCAGGCATGTCAGTATCGATCACTGTCAAAGCCGTACGCTTCTCTCAGAGTTTGCTGGGTGAAACACAACTTGGCGTGGATTTCTTTTCTAGCCGCAAGATTTGCGGGATCAGCTGTATTCGTCCGGGAAACCAACAGCGGCTGCTTCAACACGCGTGCTGTTTTGAATTGTTCTTTGAGGCTTTTTCCTTTCTGTCTAAGATCAGTCCTTCACAATGGCAACACCGATCATGATATCTGAGCTGGTTTTTCACCACGTACAGAAAAGAGGAATTAACTTTAAACACTTTTAGTTTGGGGGCGGGAGGGTTGGGGTTTTGGGGGCATTTTTTTACTCATCTCTGAATCCTTCGCTAACCAAAATGTTCCGCTTCAGATCAGCAATTTACGCTGGTTACGGCTTATTTGAATGGCTCTGGGAACAAAATCCCTGAAATAAAACATTCTCCAAATAGACCATATAGCAGTGCAAACAGCACAGATAAGACACTGCGTGTGCAGGAGTGAAAAATCTGTATGGGCATGCCTGCCACACACTGCACAGTGAAGAGTTTACTGACATGAATTCTGTATTAGTGTTGTGATTTGCATTTTAATCTGTTTTCCCTGCACCTTTTCACTGTGAATATGAGCTCTGGGGCTAACTCTTGGCCTATCAGGAGTGATGGGCATGGTCCCCGTTATATAAAACAATCAAACAGAAAGTATAACCTTGGGATCCTGGCATGTGCTATGCTATCATAGCTGACTACCAACCGGGCCTGGCAATGCCCTCTTTGTCCGCACTGAAACCCATTAAAAATGTGCACGCTTGTCCAGATGGCAGTCTGGAGTCTGTATAAGAGGAGACCGACAGAGTGCCGGGGGTAATTCGGACCTGACGTGACCAGGCCAGCTCTCTGGAGTTTCATAACACTGGTGGAGATTTATGAATAAAAGATTCAGAACCTGCACTGAAGAGAATTACGTCTCTCCTTCCAGTCTGGATTCCTGGGCCGTTTGTCTACATTAGCATTAGCATACCTATCTGCCTGCTGAGTCTGGGACAGCTCTGTTACGGCCGCTGGACCCCCCTGTGAAAGGCCGTATTCGTCATTAGATGCTCAAAGGCCTTATTTGACTCTACTGGCAGCTCAAAGGTAGATCCTGGTGTGTGACCCAACATGAGTAATGCTAATGTTTCTCAACACTCATGGTGACCTTACGCTCAAACTCCACTGCTATCCATGTGGTGTGGCTTGGAGCCAAAATGCCCACTAACAAAAAGCATAGACAAAGATACATGTTCACACACCTACACACACACAGACACACACACCCTCACAGATACACACACACACACACCCAAGCTGGGAGCAGTAGACTGTAATTGAGGTACTATACCAGCTGGCTCCTCCAGGAAGAAGGAGACGTCCTTCTTCGGGTCCTTGTCCTCGATGTGATCGAAGGTGATGTGAGGAATGGACCGAGCTTTCTCCGTGGGGGTCATGGGAGGGGCCGAGCCATTATCTCTCAGGGGTTTGGCCTTCCTCCTCACACGTTTGCTCTGAAAAACCACAAAATAAAAAAACACACTCCAGGTACCTCAGTCACTTTCCCAGCCACAGCCACCCCCACCGAAAAATCAACACTGCAGGTACCTCAGTCACAGGCAGTAGCTAAGGCAGGGGTCTCCAGTCTTACCTGGTCAGTTCCAGTACGAGTGTGGCCTTTTATTCTAGCCCGCCACTGAAATACCTGATTCAGCCAATTAGGCTTGATTGATGATCATGATTAGATGAGGGTAGACTTTTTGGTTTGTGAGGCCTGCCCATGGACGGCGGTGGAGAAGGTTTTGGCATTGGTTGTTTTTGTGATTGACTTTGGGACGAACAGGGCCCACAGCCTCCAGCGAATGGAAAGAGTCATGGCGTTTACCAGTATCCTGAAGTTGGGGCTGGAATTTTCCGAGCCGATGGCGGGAGCGTAGTCGCCGGTGAGGACGTACATCTTCCAGGTGGCAGGGCATCCGCTGGGCTTCTCGGCCGCGTAGCACCTCCACAGCGTCTGCGAAGGAAGCGTTAAAGTGTGGTAACCACGGCAACCTGGGCAGAATTCCACAGCAAAAAACCCAGGAAGGAAGAGCAGAGATAGAGCACCCGTAAATCAGTGAGAGGGACCGCACCTGGCGAGGTGGAGAGGGAAATTCTGACACATTAAGCAATTGCTCTGGTGTGTTTTTTTCCCCTTTTTTTGCATCTCCCCCTCTGCCACAAATGAGATAATTTTCATCTGGGGCTTCCCGACCGCGATAAACCTGTGCCATCCCCATGAATGCATTCATTGTGATTCTCCGCTGCCCCCCTCCCCCCTCCCCCCTCCCCCCCTCCGAAAAAGGGCCAATATTTGCCTGCCGTCTCAGGCTGAGAGAACAGAACAGCTCACCTTTTCCAAAGAAGAAGAGAGATCGTCCAGACTATTTGTCTTCCAATGTTTCTCTTTTTCATAAGGTTACTTTGGCACGCAGCTAAAGGAACAAACTTGTTGCAAGCTGGCTATTTAAAAAAATAACAGGAGATGGGTGGTTTTAATACTGAAAGATTCTGAGATTTTACTGAAGAAATACAGTAAATCAGAGATGAAGATTTGTTTAATGAGACAAACCCACACATGTCTCAGCATGTTCTCGCAGCACCATTGTTCTCTCATGACCTACACAGGTGTACAAGGGTAGGGGAATCTAGCGGCCACACAGAGAACAGACAGACGCCCTTACACCATCAGTGTGACTGAAAAAAGCGAGCATAATGCAGACATAATGCATGCATAAGCATGACATAACTACTCAATAAAGCATTTATAATTTATATTTATAATTTATAAGCATTTATTTTATCTGATGACAGATCCTCTAACCTCTGCGATGTAAGCATGTATTCCAGCTGGTAATACCTAGTGACTTGTGGCGTTACACATCTTAGAATGTATCTGACATGTGACCTTTTCCTGTTAGGCCTATTTCAGCACCTCTGCCTCTAGTGCTTCCTGTCTACCTGACAGTCTCAGGACCTGTCTGTACCTGTCTGTGACTCCTGTCTGCCAAAGAGTCATAGCACCTGACTCTACATGGATCTGTGAGGTATCAGTGCCTGTCTGTACCTGGTTGCTAGGTTGGTCTCTGTACCTGCCTGTACCTGGTTGCTAGGTTGGTCTCTGTACCTGTCTGTACCTGGTTGCTAGGTTGGTCTCTGTACCTGTCTGTACCTGGTTGCTAGGTTGGTCTCTGTACCTGTCTGTACCTGGTTATATCAGGTCAGTCTCTGTACCTGTATGAGGGAGGCCGCTGCAGGTATCTGTCTGTTGAAGTGCTTCTGTCTCTGTTTCTGCTGGACCTTCAGAGCAAATCCGGATCCCAGAATTCCCTGGTTCCAATCAGAGAGAGGCCACATTTAGATGCAAAACCACTCGGGCTCCAACTGACCTGCAGAATGTGCTGCGGGAGCTTCATCATCATCTTCCTAAATCAACAAAAGAAAGACAAAAGTGGCCAAAATGACACAGCAGCATTCCGCCCCCAAAAGGGGAGGAGGGTCCACGTACAGCAGGAAGGGCGAAGAAGGAGATGGCGAAGACGCTGAAGCAGGAGGCGATGGTTTTCCCAATCCACGTCTGCGGAACTTTGTCACCGTAGCCTATCGTCGTCACGGTAACCTGCAGAGAGGTCAGGCACAAATGATCCTTAGTTAAAAGGCTCTTCAAATCATGCAAATTAGCGATTGGAGAACAAAACTGTCTGAACAATACAGTGGCAAACACGACGTGTTTCCAGGAACACGATTATTTGCATCAATTAATGATCCTTGTTTATCAAACTTTCATGCGTGTCTGTTCACTGTGTTTCTGCTTACAAATAGATTTGGGCCCCTCGGCGGCTCACACAGTAACACACTCATTCCTAAGGCAAAATGTTTGGTGAAAACAAGAAAACCTTTTGATTAAAATGTCAATGATTGTGATAGAAATATAGTTCCACCCATTTTTGGTGTCATGGTACCTCATTCACCAAACAGTAAATACCCCTGCCGTCTGAACTCACAGGGTGGGCTGCAAGCTTCAAACAACAAGCACATTTTTCTGTGCAAGAGGGGTGTTCAGAGTCACACAAGACCAATGCAGTGCCATAGCTTTGAAAGCAGGAGAGGAAAAAGGTGAAAAAATATCAGAAATTTCCATTTTACAGGCCGCTTTTAAAACTGTCAGTTTAATGAAATATTTCTATTTTTACAGGAATTCCAGATTATATAGCTGTCATGATGCGTGGGTTGCCACGAATACTCAAGATTTTGTTTTGCCGTCTCATAAAGACGTCAGAGGCTGCGGCCAGCGTGGTGACTTCACACGCAGCGGGACTCTGGGAGAGAGACCTGATAATGGAGCATTGAGGGCTTGGGCGGGGCTTTTATAGGAAGGGGGCGACGCCCACTATGCCCAGGGCCTGCTGTAGCTCGGTGCTGACCCCTCCCAGGAGCGCAGAACGTTCAAACACTTCACTTTATTAGCAGGCCCCCTATATCAGTTAGGCATGAAGCAGACATGGCTGCACGTCCTCTCCCTCCTCCAAACGCTGCCCGGTCACACAGGTGTGCAGCTAGACAGGTACTGAAGCAACGCAGGAAAGGAACCCTGTGCAGTGGCATAATCAAACCTGCAACCCGCGAGTAACACGCCCAGCTCTCTAACCTTTACGGTGGAATCTGTAGATACTAAATGCACTCCTCCCTGTTACCTCCACCCTCTCTGCCTGCGCGGTGAGTGAAGCCAAAGCCAATCCTGGCTTGCTGAGAGCATTCTCGGGGGTGGCACTCCTCCCTGTTACCTCCACCTTCTCTGCCTGCGCGGTGAGTGAAGCCAAAGCCAATCCTGGCTTGCTGAGAGCATTCTTGGGGGTGTACCCCACCCCCCTCCACCCTTCTGTAACTGGGCTGAGGGGGTGAGGTAAGGTGACACACAAGACGTGTTATTTTTGTACTGTAAGAGAGAGAGGGGCTTAACCCACATGTGCGATGGTAATGAGCAGCAGAGTGTGACTGGCTACTGACACAGTGACTCACAGCAGCTTGGGGCTCTGCATCTGTGACTGCCCTCTTACACACACACACACACACACACACACACACACTGCATACACACACACACTGCGCAGACACTCACACACACACACACACACACACACACATACACATACTGCACACACTCACAAACACACACACACACACACACACACACACACGCTCATGGACAGAGAAGATGACACAGACAGACGTCTCTGAAATTAAATACATAAGGGCCTGTTGTTCTCATCTTCTCTCTCTCTCCCTCTCTCCCTCTCAGGGCTGTGGTTTGAGCAGAAGGGATGGGACAGATCCAGATCAAACTCCCAGCCCCTTAGTGACCCTTAATGACCTGCATCTGCTCTGGCTGGGGTCTTCAGGAGACTGACACAGAAAGAGAGAGGGAGAGAGAGAGAAACGGGGGTGGGAGAGGTAAGGGACAAGGAGAGAAACCCAGAGTGTTGGGGAGTGGGGGAGAGAGAGAGAACAACAGAGAGCACAACAGAAGATGAGAAAGAAAGGAGAGTGAATGAGAGGGAGAGAGTGGAGTCACAGTGAGAGAAGAAGGGAGGGAGAAATGAGTATGACAAAAGTAGAGAGAGAGAAAGAAAGAAAGCAAGAAAGAGGGAGAGAAAGGGCCGGGGGTGGGGGGGGGAGTGATGAGTCACTTTGTTGGCGTGCGTGTCTCCACAGCTGGGGCCTGCACCTGCAAGCCCCCCACCCCCACCCCCACCCCTACCCCAACCCACAGCCCCCACCCCTAACCCTACCCCTACACATTTTCCAGATGGGAAAAGCCTGATTCAGTGTAGAGGTTTTTCAGTTTCTGAGACAGTGTGTTTCTGTCACGGCATTTCTCTGACGCAGTGCGTTTCTGTCACAGTGTGTTTTTGGCGCAGTGTGCTTTTAGCATAGTGTGTTTCTGACGTAGTGTGTTTTTGGCGCAATGTGCTTCAGACGCAGTGTGTTTTTGGAGCAGTGTGTTTTTTGTGCAGTGTGTTTCTGATGCAGTGTGTTTTTGGCGCAGTGTGTTTCTGACAGTGTGTTTTTGGTGCAGTGTGCTTCTGACGCAGTGTATTTTTGGCACAGTGTGTTTCTGACGCAGTGTGTTTTTGGTGCAGTGTGTTTCTGGCACAGTGGGTTTTTGGCGCAGTGTGTTTTTAGCGAAGTGTGTTTCTGACACAGTGTGTTTTTGGCGCAGTGTGTTTCTCACACAGTGTGTTTTTGGCGCAGTGTGTTTCTGGCACAGTGGGTTTTTGGCGCAGTATGTTTCTGATACAGTGTGTTTTTGGCGCAGTGTGTTTCTGACACAGTGTGTTTTTGGTGCAGTGTGCTTCTGACGCAGTGTGTTTTTGGTGCAGTGTGTTTCTGACACAGTGTGTTTTTGGCGCAGTGTGTTTCTCACATAGTGTGTTTTTGGCGCAGTGTGTTTCTGGCACAGTGGGTTTTTGGCGCAGTGTGTTTCTGATACAGTGTGTTTTTGGCGCAGTGTGTTTCTGACACAGTGTGTTTTTGGTGCAGTGTGCTTCTGACGCAGTGTGTTTTTGGTGCAGTGTGTTTCTGACACAGTGGGGTTTTGGCGCAGTGTGTGTTAGAGGAGTGTTAAAAGGCTCTCACCACTCCCCACCACAGGGCGTCCGCATAGCTGGAGAAACCGGTCTTCCCCTCCTCGTCCACCGCGTCCTTCTCAGCCAGATACACAAAGTATGAGGAGAAGATGAGGCCCAGGAAGCCGATGTACAGCGTGGTTATCAGCTCCTGGGCCAGAGACAGAGACACAACTATTTAACTCATTATCTGGGGTACTTCAGCACATACACACATTAATCCTCTCACAAAACATGGGCCTACTGCAGGTTTATCTTTCACTGTGCAATCCCTTACCCATAGCCATCCCTGCCCATACAGTCTCTGCCCTTAAATAGTGAGAACTGAAGCTTTCCTGAGAAACGCTCATGCGCTTTTTCCCCAGGATGAACTGTGTCTTCATCTGTGCACTATTTTAATATCTTTTCAATGTGATCCATCAAATATCAAGCTGCCCTTTTACTAATGCCCCCTTCAACTAAAACAAAAATGTTGTATTTTTAGGCAGTGTTTTCATGTAGTAAAATGAAAAAAAAAATTTGAGAACACATTGTAACATTTTTGCCCCATATTATTTTCATGGGGTTTTTTTGGTACTTTTCTGAATCTCTGCTGTCAGACAGACCCTTAAAAGGCCGGCCGCACGCCTCTCTTCGCCCCGCGCTGGTATGTCTTTGGCTTTTTCTTCATGGTTTGCTTCAGAGGAGATCAAGAGAGATCAGGACGCAGCAGCTTTTCCCACAGAGAATTTGCCATCACGAGTCAGCGCTGAAACCGGCGGCGATGCACATGTGCACAGACAGACGGCCGCACCTGATAAAGCCACGTGTCCCGCTCAGACGCGCCTCGCCGACACAGGAAATGTCTACCGGCAAACCGCGCGCTCAAATCCTGGACCTTCCTCAAGATACGCTCTCCTGCACTGTCATTCAGCTACATTACACCGCTCACTTACTCACCAGAAAATCTGATTCTGGGAAACTGTCATTCCGCTACGGCACATTACATTTTATTAATTTCACAGACTATATTTTTTTACACACTGTTCATTTATACAGCTGGATATTTACTGACGCAAGTTTGGTAGAGTACCTTGTAGTAAGGCAATGCCCTATGTAGGAAACAAACTTTACCCTCCTCTGCTACCTCTGCACCCCTACCATGGGTACACATATGGGGGTGAAACCACTCAATAATTCACATGTGCTCTGTGCTCTGTGCCCTGGGCTCCAGGCTCTGTGCCGTGTTCTGTGCCCTGGGTTCTGTGCTCCGGGCTCTGTGCTCCGGGCTCTGTGCTCTGGGTTCTGTGCTCTGTGCCCTGGGTTCTGTGCTCCGGGCTCTGTGCTCTGGGTTCTGGGCTCTGTGCTCTGGGCTCCAGGCTCTGGGTTCTGTGCTCTGGGCTCCAGGCTCTGTGCTCTGTGCTCTGGGTTCTGGGCTCTGTGCTCGTTGCGCTGTACTCTACCGTGCTTTTGCTGACTAACTGTTTGCGCTGCCCCCTCTTTCGTCAGGGCTTGTTTGAGAGTGAAATGCACACCTCAGCAGACCTCACCTGGACAAACGAGGGATGAATGAGAAGGACAAGCAAGCTGGTGATATTCTCAGGAGACTCTTTTGCTTTTACAAAGCTTTTTGGTGAGGACTAGCGGGTAAGACCAGTTATGAGTCTACTTCTCTATACCCACTACACTCCACAGCACAGATAAAATCTGCTGGGAGGATATAACCCCCCCCCCATTAATCGTGCTGTAAGTAGCTTGTTGTGGAAATTCCCGCCTCTTCCCACTTTTGTGTGAAAGTTGCACCATTACTCCCCAGTTCAGGAAACGTCACACCCAGCTGAGCGATTCTGCAGGCATGAATCCCTCCACACTTTCACTGGCACATATGATGAC
>JAFBMS010000744.1:22500-27500 GCA_019788955.1 Albula glossodonta
ATTGTGTGGGTAGGCAGCAGATTTAATTACTAAGCAAACTACTTAATGAATTTCTCCTCTGAGACAAAGTACTGTAGTTCAGCTATAGAATTCACTATACTACGAGAACAAGAAACACCCCATAATTTTACACAAGGACTAAAACACATGAAATTTCACACCTGAAAAGGCACTGAAATACAGGACTGTGAACTGTGTCTAAATTTCACCTCTTCTCACACACCTGATGGCGGAGGTGGCAAACACCTGGCCGTTGGATCCCACACTCAGTACGATGACCGAGGCGATAACGACGATCAGATCTGTTATGGAAGAAAAAGGAACAAAACATTACATCAATGCATTTCACTTTGTATCAGCCATTTTGATCATGAGTGATTTATAAAATTAAGCATGAAATAATGCAACAGGCTCGTTAAGAGCAGCGGTGATTTTAGAACATGGTGGTCAAAACAATTTAGGGAGCTCCAGTACAAATATGTTAGCCAGAGCAGGACGCGTACTTGGATGGCAGACTACTTGAACAACAGAGGTAATAATGGGCCAGTGGGGGGCGCTCTCCCCTCTGCACTATGTGTACATCCCATGCCCCATGCTGTCCTTTGAAATATGAAACCAAGGTCCTGACCCACAGCAGTTACACATTATTGATCCAGTCACACTTTTCCAGAGTCAGGGTTTAACCCCCGCTGTCCCAGTCAAAGTCCTGTACAAAACAGCCCTCTCCATTTTCCCATGAAGCCCACACCCACGCTGCCTCCCAGGGTCCTCCCAGTGCAGGAGCTCAGCTCTCAGCGACCTGCCCGGACAAATAAAGGCTACAGAAGCAGAGTCCGGTGAAGCCCCTGCTGAGACTCGAGTCATGCATGAGTCAGAGACTCACATAGAGGCTAATCAGTGCAGCTTTTCAAAACAACTAACTGACTTTGGTCATTTAAATAGTTTAACATAATTGCTGCAAGATTATTGATTAAAGCTAGATTTTCTCTGAATTGCCTTTGTACTTGAGGAATTTTCCTTCACACAACAAAGAAGAGTGTAGTATTTTTAAAGCTGCTTTTATCCTTAGCACAGCTTGCTATCCTGACTCTTCTCTTCTTATCTCAATGAAGGCTTACTCTACTCATGATGTTTTAAGTTATGTATCACACACAGTGGTTTAAAATTGGTGTTGTTGAAGTCCCAAAATTGAAAACTGACAGGTGAAAGTATGAGTATTTTGGCTGTAGAAGTCCATGTCCCGGCTCCTGCCATCGTTTGTGCAGGTGATGCAGACAGACTCACCTATTATGGAGATGGGTTTGCGAGCGAATCGGAGCCGCCCTTTAATTCCCACGTATTTACTCCTGCACCCCGCGGACCAAAGCCGCACGACGTACTCCGTACCGAAGAACAGCACCAGCACAATCTCCTACAGGCACACACACACACAGAACCAGAGCTTCCATTAGATACACACTTCCATTTTAAATTTTAATTATCCTTTATTAATCTCAGGTAACAGAGACACCCACAAACACACAGATACACACATACACACACGAGCGCACACACACATGCACATACACACACACCCATGTTATGAAGAATTAATAACAGTATTATTAGTCATCAATTATCATTATTAGTACTACTGAATTATTAATAAACTAAACATGCAGACATACTATAGGTAAGAGTAACAAAAATAAATGCAAAATATTCCGCAATAGAAGAGGCAGGAAATATTTAAAAATACTATTCAAATGAAACATTAATTAAAAGGAAGTTTTAAAATAAGTTTATGGAGTTTAGGTTTTAGTTTAGTTTTCATCTTCCAGACAGGATAGAGGCAGCAGGCTCAATACAGCCTGAACGCCTGCACCACACAACAGGTTCACCTCTGGCGAGAGCTCAGAGGCAGAACAGGGCCATGGATGGGATTAACACAAATCGGGTTTGGTTGCCCTCAAAATGGGGCGCCCAGATGTTGGAGTCATGAACCCACAAAACTGTGACAGTGTTATTCTGGGAACGACGTTCTCTGCCCCCTTAATCGCATCAGGGATGTGTCCACGCTTGGGATTTACTCAAATGAAAAGTGATTGGATTGTCTCAGTGTTTGCGGTACAAAAAAAAATTAAATCAAATAAAATACGCTCAACAAATTCGGGAGGCGATTCTAAATGACTCTCTGGCCTGTGGAACAAACGGAAAATCGCATAAGATTCCGCTGCAGTTTGCCAGGGAAAATTCTGGGCATTGAATTCTCATAACCATAACCCTAACCTCACCCTAGGGCCATGGTGCAGGTAACAGAAAATGTACTTGATAAATAAGATGAGCTGCACTACATATTTCCACCAGTATGAGGCACTAGTTCTTTCTACCCTACAAGACCACACTTCTTTCCACTCTATTCAAGACCTTTCATGGCAGACTTTGGACAGGACAATGATAACGCTACGATGGCCTCTACGTTGTACTTAAATAAGTTAGCAACAGTAAATGGACAGTACAAAACTTTGCTTCATATTTTAAGTTTGTCATTAATAGTACAACTAAAATAAATGGAATAGAGTATTGCCCTACTTTCATACAATAATGCTGGAGAAACATCCAAAAGGCTGTTGCCAAAAATAATATTTTGTTCTCCATTTTTAAGCCAAGCACACTGCATTGACTTTTTAACAAGGCCACTTTTTCGAGCCAGACAGCAACAATATAGAATAAAAACCAAGAAGACAGAACGATCAGATATGTTTTCAAAAATCTGATAAGATCTCCATAGGGATTGGCTCCCACACATTTTAGAATGACACATAACACACAATCTATGGAGCATACGAGATAAGATGAAGTAATGGAAAATGTAACTCCAGAAATCACAAACATGTTCAGACAAAAACTCAAAACATCAACCAATGTGTAGATTTTCATTGGACACATTGACATTGAAGCTGTTACAAACAATGATTGACAGCTGAGTGTAGATCCATCCTAATTGGCTTCAGGAAACCTCATTTTCTCCTTCACTTCTACAAACTACAACCCCGACCGGTCAAAGCGCCCGCCCAGTCAAAGCGCCCGCCCGGTCAAAGCGCCCGCCCGGTCAAAGCGCCCGCCCGGTCAAAGCGCCCGCCCGGTCAAAGCGGCCGACCGGTCAAAGCGCCCGCCTGGTCAAAGCGCCCGCCCGGTCAAAGCGCCCGCCCGGTCAAAGCACCCGCCTGGTCAAAGCGCCCGCCCGGTCAAAGCACCCGCCTGGTCAAAGCGGCCGACCGGTCAAAGCGCCCACCTGGTCAAAGCACCCGCCCGGTCAAAGCGCCCGCCCGGTCAAAGCGCCCGCCTGGTCAAAGCGCCCGCCTGGTCAAAGCGCCCCCCTGGTCAAAGCGCCCGCCTGGTCAAAGCGCCCGCCCGGTCAAAGCGCCCGCCCGGTCAAAGCGCCCGCCCGGTCAAAGCGCCCGCCCGGTCAAAGCGGCCGACCGGTCAAAGCACCCGCCTGGTCAAAGCGCCCGCCTGGTCAAAGCGCCCGCCTGGTCAAAGCGCCCGCCTGGTCAAAGCGTTCATACGCAGAGCCTCCGGTTACAGCACTGGTGCTCAGTGCAGCATTTTCCAGGCAGCAAGATAGTGAGACACACCTGTCCATCTGAGAGGAGCGTTTAGTGAGGCAGGGATGACCGCATCGAGCGAGTATTTGCACCAGGTATCTCAGCTCTTATAGTGCACAGATAGAACTGTTACTTTCTGAGGATTTAAGTCTGGTGGACATGGAGAAGGCGTACCTCACCAGAATCTCAGCCAGAACAATTCCCTTTATTTGAGCAGGTGAATTAGTCTGATTTATTGAGGCCCAGTGGCGTGATGCTTAATTAGAGTCGGTTTCTAACTGCTTCTGTCGCTCACATGGCACACCAAAACACACACTCAGCCTCCCTCAGAGAGAGTTTACTGAACCGCTGACTGCACGGCTGATTCCTCTGTAGCTGCCGCTCATGTGACAGGGACTGTAAATGTTTAGTGAGGCCCATAAATTACTTTACAAACAAAACGTCTAATAGGCGCACCCTGTTTTATAGCTGCTGTGGGAGTTTCAGGTGTCAGATTTACTCAGATTAAATGCACGCTTTACATGGGGCGTCACGACACACCTTATAGAGCAACAATAACATAGAAGGTGTGATATACAAATACAATGAAGCAGAAATGGGAAATCTATGAAGTATGCACAAGGACTATGTGGATTCTGACACGTCTACAACGCACAGGATTATCCTTTTTAGAAATGTTTTCAAATAATTTAATAAAAGTTGAACTTCTGACAGATTCTGATCATGTTATCTAACCCCTGGCTGACAGGAAAACAACACCTACCCTCCTACTGCATTCAATGTCAATATAATGTTAATTTTTATATTTGTATTTTAAATTAATTACCAGGAGAAGGAGCTGCTGCCTCTGTCATCTAGTAAAGAAGGAGCGCACAGCCATACCAGGATAATGGCTGCCCCCTTGTGGATGATTATGGTATTGTAGTCACAATTCATGGGGGTGAAAAACACACTCACCCAGGGACAGCTACTGAGCAGCTGTGCAGGCACCATATTCCTCTCTTTCATGTATTAATTAGGAAAATTCATACTGAAATGGTGTTCATATCTGTAATAGATGAGCACCTAGGGCTTAAAATAGTATCATCTACTCATGCAGGCATCAACAGGTAATGCTATGTAACAGGAACATATTGTACTTTATTGGCATAGATATTGCTCTCATGTTTTCTATATTAATTCCCCTAAAATGTAAAAGACAGGTTTCAGTTGCGTATTCTCTTGTAGCTTCTACATATGTAAGATGCACCCCCATGTGGCTAGGGTCACCGTGCTTCTGTGGGAAGAAAGTTAAGCCATCAACTGAAGAAACACTCACCATCCAAAACAGAGTCCCACTGGCGAAGTCAGCATACTGCTCAATGGTGGACAGCACACTGAAGATCAGACACACCAGCACCATCAGGAACCTGC
>JAFBMS010000744.1:30000-63577 GCA_019788955.1 Albula glossodonta
ACACTCACACTCACACACACACACACACACACACACACACACACACTGCACACACACACACACACACACACACACACACACACACTGCATACACACACACACACACACACACACACACACATATACTGCCATGCTGCCTGCTGTATTAAAGAATGTCATACAGCAGTCAGGTCTGGAGGGGTGACATCACTGGAAAGAGTGATGTAGCAGGAAATTCCGTCTTAACCAATGATGTAATGTGACTGTTCTGTGGAGTGGGAGAACAGGGCCTGGTTCCCACATCAAATAAGGTTCCCAACGCCAACCCCCCCCACCATCCCACTTCCCATCACCCGAACTGAACTCGTGAGCCCCACTCTCCTGCAGATTGGGGTGGAAGCCATCCACACATGACCCCGTGACCCCTCCCATCCACATGACGACTAACCCTCGCTTCCTTCCCCACAGATCACATGTTACCTCAGATCACACGTTACCTGTGATCACGTGTCACCTGTGCCTTCCAGAGGAGCTCAGCACCAGCGTACACTCAGTCATGCTCCTGCAGCTGCCGCGCTGTAAGCGAATGGAGCGCAGAGAGTGACCTGTCACCAGCAGCACTGGGACTCTTACTGCTGTTCCAGCGCAGACAGCCAGCCACGGCCGCTATGATTTCAGCAAATGAACTAACCCCTGCTCCTGTCACAAAAGCTGCCCTCTGACGAGGATCTCTGTCAGCGACGTGTTTCAGTTCTCATGTTTTACTGGGATCATGTGATATAATCCAGCACTTTATATTAAGAACGTTATGCAAAAGCTTCAGTGAGAGACTGTCACACCAGCAGCGTTCCCTCTGCAGGTTAGCTGCAGCGACCCTGTCGAGATGCCCAGTGCATGACCACAAGCATCCCTCTGAAAAAGGCACACAATATTTTGGATAATTAAGGATTTTGGGAATTTATATTTGCTTTGCAGTATGTATGTTTTTCATAATCACATGGTTGGTGATGCATTCATATCTCTGCTCTCCCGGTGGCTCAAATCTAATGTGCCCGTAGAGGGAGGGTCACTCCTGAGACAGACATGAAGAGGAAGAACTCATTCTCCCATAATGCACCATGTGCCTCATCCCTGTCTTGGGACCGCCCACCAGTCCTTCCACAGTCCAGAGCACTATTGATTTCAGTCTAGCCATTTGGCAAAACCCACATGGTTAGAAAATTCACTGCACCTGATCACTTGGGGCGAGGCAAAAGCTGCTTCTCCTAAACGCTCCAGTTACAGGGTGTGTTACTGAATGAGCAGCAAATTCTGTTGTCATAATATCACAATCACAATCATCTTATAATCACAGATAATTAATCACAATTATATTCACCTAATATTATAATTCATATGAGTTAAATCCTTAAACACCCACATGTAAATTGATCTCTACTGAGATTATCATTAAAAAAGGAAACCTACATACATACTTTAGAAACGGTGGCTAATCAATGACATTTTGAAAGCCTAGTTTTGATATTGATAAGGTCTCAAACATGCAACATACAATTTTAAAACTCTAGTGCTTGTCCTTTGCAGATTTTTGTCTCTACAAATGACCCTGGCTCAACTAACCTACTAGCAGCATACACAAAATCAGATTCATTTGCAGACCATGCCATGATAAAACATTTTAGTTAGAGACATAACGACTGTCCATTCATGAGATCACCAAATGGAGCTAAAGTATAAAATCACAAACATGCCACATAATTACTAATCAGGTAATTAAGAGCTGTAGTTGTTATGGCGTTCAGACCCAGGTACAGTTCTAAGGCTTCCCCTGATTCGTCCAGTTCGTCTTTTATGAGCGTGACCGTTCCGCCTCGGCGCCATCCCATGATGCTCTGCTCCTGCCCCCCCAGTGTGATTACTTATTGATGGTGACTACTTTCCACTGGTGTTCCTTAGAGACGGGGCATGAGCAACAAGAACACAACCTACCAGCCTCGTTTTCTCCTACAGGGGAACATTACACGCATGACTTCTGAAGAACTCAGAGAAAGGGCTGTGTGTGTGTGAGTGTTTGAGTGTTTGTGTGATTGTGTGTGTGTGTGTGTGTGTGAGTGTACGTGTGTGTGAGTGTGTGTGTGAGTGTGTTTGTGTGTGTGTGTGGGTGGGTGTGTGAGTGTGTGTGAGGTTGTGTGAGTGTGCGTGTGAGTGTGTGTGTGGGTGTGTGAGTGTGTGTGTGAGTGTGTGTGGGTGTGTATGTGAGTGTATGTGCATGAGTGAGTGCGAGTGTGTGTGGGTGTGTGTGTGGGTGTGTGAGTGTGTGGGTGTGTGAGTGTCTGTGTGAGTGTGTGTGGGTGTGTATGTAAGTGTATGTGCATGAGTGAGTGCGAGTGTGTGTGGGTGTGTGTGTGAGTGTGTGGGTGGGTGTGTGTGTGTGTGTGTGTGTGTGAGTGTGTGTGGGTGTGTATGTGAGTGTATGTGCATGAGTGAGTGCGAGTGTGTGTGTCTGTGTGTGTGTGTGTGTGTGAGTGTGAGTGTGAGTGTGTGTGGGTGTGTATGTGAGTGTATGTGCATGAGTGAGTGCGAGTGTGTGTGGTTGTGTGTGTGTGTGTGTGTGTGTGAGTGTGTGTGTGGGTGTGTGAGTGTGTGTGGGTGTGTGTGTAGCAGGGTTGTGCTGAGTAACTTTGGACACTGCTGGCCATGGCCCAAAGCTCTGTCATCCCGGAGTTATTAGGTTTAATTCTGCTCCAGCGGATTAGCATTACCTCTGAAATGTCAGACGTCCCCTGGCTTAGCTGGATTACACCGAGGCATCATCAGAGATTCACGCTTTATCCAGGCTTATCGGAGTCACACCCATAGTAAGACATAAATTGCTTGCATGCTTTGAAGTCGTGGTTCCAAACCATGGTCTTCCAGTACCCCAGTGCATGCTGGTCCTGGAGTACCCCAATGCATGCTGGTCCAGGAGGATCCCTGTGTATCCTGGTTTTAACTCCAGCCAGTCTTACTATTAATTGTGGTTATTGAAAGCATGTGTTTAAATGTCATTATTTTGAGCTGAAACAGATCCGTAACAGACTGTAACAGAAACACAATGCAGGTCTGGCCCATCACTAACATTTGCTTTGTCTTTGAATCTCTTCATTTTCCACAGATGGATTTGTTTCGGTGGCCTAGTGTCCACACTTTCAACATTAAGGACTTTCAGCTGCAGGTCCATAAATTATTTATTACAAAATGTAACCTCTACAAAAGGAATCTTTTGCCAGAGGGTGAAAACAAAACCGAGCCGACCCTGCGGGCCCCAGGACCAGGGCTGCCCCCCCACCGCTGGGCCTGTGAGCGGCAAGCTGATGCATACATGATTAGTAACACAATCACACCAAAGTGTAACTCTAATACAAGCATACTTTCCACACACACACACACACACACACAAGCACAGGTTTTCCATTGTGAAGCAGGGACAAAGTCAAACAAGTAAGTAATAGGATTGTTACAAAACCTCAAATATGGCATTCAGGAAGTTGACAGCACTTCACAAACTGTATAGGAGCCCGGATAGCTCAGTCGGTAGAGCATCAGACTTTTAATCTGAGGGTCCAGGGTTCAAGTCCCTGTTCGGGCGTTGTACTTTGCATTGTCAGCCATGTCCAAGCGTGGAACATTTTATCTAGCTCTTCTACTTAGCTGTACTTGGTCTACAATTGCTGAAAGAATTATCTAGGACTGTGTTGAGGAATGCAAATTTATTTCCTCTACAGGGTACTACAGACTTATCTTATGTTGTCACTTCTGGAACTTGGGACTTTCCTCTGGGGCTTTCAGCACTATGGTCCCTGACTCACACTCTTTGCTCTGGAGAAGAGTGTCTGTACTGTAACATACTGAATACTCCCAGCTCAGACACTGAACCATAATGCTGGTAAAGTACAATTAATGACCATCAGGTCACAGGAGAGCCAGGGCAAGCTCAGACCAATGAAGATTACCACACAGGTCTTACTCCATTGGGCTAACCGAGCAGGTCAGAGGTCAGACTGAGGATAGGGACGTGGATGGTTAAGAAGGGGTACAGGGTGGGGAATGCTAGTGACATTTTAGGCCCAGACAGTCGCAGAGTTATTTCAGAGATGGTAGCCAGGCACCGTCCTGGAATTATGTAAACAGATAAACATTCATGCCAAAGGCTGAGCACCCAGTTTGGAGAAGCAGCCAACCACAGCGCACCTTGTTGCATAAACGTTGAGAAGCAACCAACCACGGTGGACGTTATTGCATAAATGTCCTCAGAGTCTGGAGAAGCAGCCAACCGTTGCGGATGATGTTGCGTAAATCAGCTCAGACACCTGTCCATGTGCACGACACCAGGGACCTAATCCCCCACCCCCCCCCACCCCACCCCACACCCACGATGGGACACCTCAGTGCATATTTTACCCTGTCTTTAAAAATCCTGTTTCAGAGCAAACCTCTCTGATGATTAATTAATAATTAAGTTTATTATTTACATGTCTCTGTCTCCCTGTGATGCTGCTGCTCGAACCTGACTTGATCCTCACCACAGACAGGTAAGCAGGTAAGGTGAGTGATCGGGTTGTCGGGACAGCGGACAGATACAGGACACAGAAAGGACACGCTCATGCACACATGCACAAACACACATGCACTCTCTCTCTCTCTTTCTCAGGTCATCCGAGTAAACAGGACAGACAGGTAAGCAGGTACGGTGACTGATTAGTTTGGCTGGAAAGCAGTCAGGAAAGATCTATCTCACACACACGAAACACACACACATACTGACATACACACATGCACACACACCCGCACACGCATGCAAACACACACTCACACACACACTCTCTCCATATGAACAGCAGTTCATTCCTCTGTCATGGCTAAGTGCTCAGGCCCCTTTTGCCGCTGGCAGCAGGTCCGGGGCAGAGAATGAGGTCGTCACAGGCAGCCATGGACAGCCGGAGAGTTACTTAAAGGAGCCATGAGAGGCATCACTCAGGGCAGGCTTCATTTAGTGCGAGCCTGGCCTCCAGTCCCATTCACCGCCAGGAAACACTATATCCCTCATTATAATGCAGAAAGGGACGAGTGTACAGAAAGAGAAAGCATTTTTAAAAAACAAAAGCTGACAAGGCTTTCTCGTCTTCACGTAATTTTTCTTTCCATCGCTCAGTGCCATCAGCGGCGTGATTTCGTTTTCCAGTCACGGCCTGGGGAATAGCTTTCTCTGGCCCTAAGCCCAGCCTCCATTTCGGCCAATCACAAACACCAACACAAATTAAAGGCGGAGCATGCGGACTGCGCAATACCACCCTAACTAATGAATTATTGGCTCCTTATATATGAAAAAATGTGTGTGTTTTTACAATTGAATAAGTCATACAGTTATGATAATTATGATAATGTTTGGATTACAGTGTAAATAAATATGAAAAATAGTAATCATTTGTACAAAAAAAATGAATTCTCTCCCAGCCATAATTTCAGTTCCATTGTGAATTGTGGGTTTCTGGCCCTGCTGGCTGCGGAGGCCGGGGGTTTATGACGGGAAGGTCACGCCAAGGCTCCACATGAGCCATCAATCAATGTCCCTCCCCATCAAGGCCCCGCCTCCAGCCTCATCAGATAGAGCCCTGCTATTCATTTTCTCAGCAGCCGAGTCTGCGTTTATACTTATGAACTAAAGCAGGGGGATAATCTGCAGAGCGCACTTCAAGAACAGATCCATTAAGAGATATTGGGCTCTGTTAACACGAGTCAGCAGGCGCACAAATGAGATGGCCATCACTTACACCATAAAACAATGGAGCACATCAATGAATCAAATCATTTCAGCTGATGGGCGGCTCAAACTTGTGTCAGTGGGAGATTTGGACCAACAGCCTGAATCTAGTTAAAGCTCTGCTCCAGTGTGTGGATGGGCCCCACAGTCTGCATCCTGTTAAGGCACTGCTCCAGTGTGTGGATGGGCCCCACGGTTTGCATCCTGTTAAGGTACTGTTCCAGCGTGTTGATGGCTCCCACAGTCCGGCACCAGATCCAGAACAAGGTGCATAACTGGCCCTAGCATCCAAGGAGGGAGGGCTCTAGTAGGCAGGGATGTCTCATCACTTACCAGCGACCCCTACTGGTCAATCACGAACCCTCAGTCTTTGTACATAAAGCACATCCTGCTAAAGGGGTGGATGACATCACATATTTCAGAGGTCAGCAACATGCTCATCTGTGCTTTCCTGGACTGAGAGCAGAGGTCACAGCGATGCACACAGTTTGCAACTATGACTAAATAGAAAATGAATTAAATAACTAACTAACTGCAAGCTACCGTGTCGCTGGCTTCACAGGTCAGGTAAGCAGGATGTGGCGTAACCTTCTGATGGATCTTTAGACACGACACAGATCACGAAGCCCTCTATCCTTCAGTTACTGCGGTGCTGAACATATTCATTACACATGGTGGACACACACGTTTAATGGGGCGCTCAAAGCTGGAATATATGAGCAGCCATGTCCATAAGGAGAATAAAGCATCACACAGTGAACTGTCCACCACTGATTTACCTCTAATAGTGTTTATATAACGCAGCAGAGGTCACATGCAGTGTCAGTTCCAGTGACAGTTTTACAGTTTGTTGACTGTGGTGACAGGGTCAGATTGTAGCACCAAACAAACTTGCTCCACAGTTCATGTTTCAGTGTGTTAGCCCTAAAGAAACAAGTTACCAAACACAGCTACTTTATATATCTACCTGCCATATTCAGTCTGCAGATCATTTTAACACTGTGTGGATTCCCCCAGTGGTAAAGCTCAGAAAACTAAGAGCAGTTACTTTCCTGGAGCTGAATAGAGGGACGTTTAGCCTTCCACACACTGGGCTACTCTGCGTGTGACAGGCTGAGCTCTCTGTTCCAGTGATGGAACTAACAGAGCCGTATTCCCCCACAGACACCCGATATCGCAGAGAACAGCTGGTACCCCCCCACACAGGTGTGCTATCCTAACCTGCCCGTGAGTCACACGCCCTGTCAGAGCGGCACAGGTAAAAACAGAGGAGGGATGGAGATACCAGGGGTGCATCTGAAAGCTCTAAAGCTGTGACCTTCCTGCCGCTACCTTCACCTGATCTACAGGTATTTACAGGTGTGAGCAACACGGCAGAAACCTCACTTAGTTATTCAGTAGTCCCTTTGGATCAGAGAAACAGCCAAGCAGGAAGGAAGGGAAGGAGGACAGGGAGCAAGAGGAGTGTTTAGGCAGTGCCCAGATAGCTAGCACTACTCCTGTTACTCACACTAAGAAGTGGTACAGGAAGCACTTCAGTCCGGTGGGTCTCTCCAGGAAGTTGTAGACATCGCCCTGCATGCTAGTCTTGGTGCGGTAAGGGCGCCGGTAGCGCTTGGCTGGGCCAGTCTTGCGCGGCTCGCCAGGGCAGAGAGAGGAGGAGCACTCTCCTTCGCTCTGCACGGTCGGGTCCTTTGTGTCGGTCGGCGGGCCGTGGGGAACGCCTGATTCATTATTCACCGCAGGGTCCTGTTCCAGTGAAACTGGAGAGCAGCACGTGCTGGTGGCATCGCCGTTACCGCCGGTGACTGCCACCGTGACAGCAGCATCATCCTGGCCGATCTCCACGGCGATGCAGGCGCTGGCATGGCCGTTGGACCCGGCGGCCTTGCGGTGGAATACGCGGCCCCCGATCTTGCGGCCCCTGGACAGCAGGGACATAGGGCCCCCCCGCTTCTCACCCATAGTGCTGCAACAGCAGCGCCCCTCTATCCCCACCCCCAACCCCCCTTGGTCCGGGATCGATCTGGGTCACTCTCAGGACAGAGGGCAGCGTGCACCAGCTGTCCGCTGACGTTCGTCTCTGGGGAATAACAATGGAGGGTCCACAGGGATCCAAACAAGCATGAGCTCCTTTATGGCCCCAAATCCAGCTGTGGTGATGTTGCTGGTCCGTACCTGTAGGGGGCAGCAGAGAAGGCTGGTCAGGTTCAGGGCCATGGGGCCCTCTTGGCATTGTCAATAAAGGTGATTGAAAAAAAGACTACACGCATGCATTTTAAGCTCTTCAACATTTTCCCTTAATGAATTAATCCCGACATTTTCACACAATGCAAGTTTGGTTCATTACTGCTTCCTTTCAGTAGTTCATTACTTAACAAATTGTTCAGTTTCTCTGAGCAGGTGTCCACACCTCCACCAGTCAGGAGGCCGCTGCTTTCAGTCACCTGTCGGTCAGTTAATCTTGAATATAGAAAATGAGGCGTTTCCTTCTCATGGCATGCAGAGCTATGTGTGATCTGAAGTGGCTCAAGAGGATAAATCACTATCAGACAGTGTTCATTAAAACGGTCTCATTAACATCATTTCACAGATTATTCATATTCATGGATTTGCAGCTGAACAGGAGCATGCCAGAGAGGGGAGGCATCATTTTACACATTATTAACAGACCGCAGAAAGTGAGGACACGAGCTCTCTAGTGCTGAGAGAAGAGGGAACCCAAGACTCTGGGGTCACCTGAGTCGAATCCAAATCACTGCATTTAGAAAGGGAATCATAGAGATAATTACCTCTTGAAAGAGACAATTATCAACAGTAAACTATTTTCTAGGCCGGCTAAACTGGATGTGTTACCTTGTAATGACTGAAATGAATGTGCAATTAACTAAGAGCCAGGTCACATGACAGGGCCTTCAAAAGCACCAGTTTCCCGATACACTCTGCCTACTTAATTATGCATGCGGAACAGGCAGCGGATATGGGAGAAGGTGTATGCAAATTATGGTAACATACAGAGATGGTAACAAACAGACAGAGGAGGCATAATCAGTCTGTGGCTTAAACAATGAGAGTCTAAGGCAGACAGACATGCTGTGCAGCAAAATCAATTACTAATTCATGGAAAAACAGCATCTGCTCCTTTGTTTTATGACACAATAACCTGTCAGAAATGAGGTGGAACCTTTTTCACTCACACTGTTGTTTCAGGAGAGGAACTGTATTGAAACAAGAGCTATTTCCCCTCCCCTTCCCTCTACCTGTCTGTGTCACTCAGCACTGTGGATGAACACAGGTGAGAGAGCCCGTCAGCACACCTGTCTGCTCGGCTGTGGTCTCTCCAATTGTTTAACATCAGCAGAGTAACGTGAACTCAATTGTACCTCTGTACTAAAAAAGGCTAACCAAACCTGGGCCGGGTTTAGGTTTGGTTCTGTCACACGCTGTCAAAGCCGTCAGTCAGTTACACAGTCACTCACATTGTGTTGTGCTTACTGCTGACTGGAGAAGTGAGTCTCATTGACAGTTGCACCCATATGAAGCGTTGTGTGTCAGAATAAAATAAATATGTTAATGTGTGTGTTTGTTTGTGTGTGTGTGTGTGCGCGCGTGCGAGTGAGTGAGTGAGTGAGTGAGTGAGTGAGTGAGTGAGTGAGTGAGTGAGTGAGTGAGTGAGTGAGTGCATCTCTGGTCGAGATTCAGCATCTTGGCTGCTGCATACTTGGACATTATATGTGGACAGACAAGGTGAATGACAAGCTTAGCTGGGCTGAACGGCCTGGTCTCGTCTTCACGTATACTTATGTTCTTATGTTCATGTTAAGCCCAAGATGTTACTCTTTATAACAGCAGAGAGTTTGTGTCCTCATTCATAAACACACACGCACTTCACTCTGTAACATCAAGCGGCGATGACATCGGCAACGCATTTTCAAATGTACTAATCACTGTTTCACTATACAGACAGCACTACGCTTCACATATTCTACATTTTAGACTTTTATAGATGTACTTCGTTTTACAGAAGTTTTGTTAAATTATGAATGCGAAGAAAACCATAAATCAGAAATACTTCCTTATGGTGTAAGTGACGACATAATTGTGAACATAAGAACACGATTACCAGTGAAAAAGGTCAGAATATCAAAACAACAAAAAAACTATTTTTAAACATTTTCATGGTGGTGAATTTGATAACGGTTTACAGTGAAATATAATAAATAGCTAACTATTCATACTCGTTGGTGTGCATCAATATACTATCGTAAAAACAAGCTGTGGCGCTTTGGTCACGAATAAAATTACGTAAATGAAAAGTAGTCGCTCAGAACATCACTACAGTTTTCTTCAAGTCATTTATGTACAGAAAAATTCAGTGTAGCTGCAATTTTACAAAACATTTCGCGAAAGTGTAGTGACCACAATTTTCTGTATCTCTGATAAGTCCAAAAGCGTTATTTACCTTTTCTTATTCCAGGTTGGTCATTTTCGTCGTTGAAACCGTTGCGCTTGACGCTGTATTTTTCCCGTTGTTTTTCAGGACCTTGGAGAGAAGAATGACACAAAAAAGTAGGACAAAATAAAAAATAAAATGTTTTCCACAGACTTTACCATTCCAGTTATTATTCTCACACGTTCATGGTATGCTGTATTTCCACGCTCTGTTGGGTCTCCAACTGCAGCAACAGCTGTGTTGATGAGAGCAGCATCACTGAGCACGTGGACAGATTCTTTCGGCGCGCGCTATCTCCACTGCAGGTGGATATTAATCAGCTGATTTTGTAAAAAAAAAAAAAAACCTGGTCACAAACTCGTAACTGTATTTATCCACATGACAGTCTTCGAATCGAAAGGGAAAGAGTGTGCAAGATGTGGACTGGTTAATATCGCTCATTTATGGTTAAAAAAACATAACTATCTTTTAAAAAAATAACCTTTAATTTGTAGTTACTATTCCAGGGAAACTACACGCCATAATGTTCAGTATTTAGTGTTCATTACTTTGATCCCTTGATCTTTGTTTGTTTGTATACTTTCCGTTGAGGTTTGACTCTCTTCAGACGAGTGTTCACGCTGGGCGATTGACACTGTATGCGTTTTCAGCATATTTGTCCATACAGACTTTCCGTAGTTCACTCATCGCAATGATGGCGGCCTCTACAGCAAGCACTGCTGTTTCGTCCTTATGCCGAAAAAGCCCTCATTTAGTGGGATTTCAAAAACTGAATCAAGTATACGCACGGATGACATATTCCACACAAGTGTCTGCAAACACTGGTAAGCTGAAAAAAATACTTCCCAACGCACTGAACCTCTGGCGCAAGCTAGCCATGCTGTGCTAGCAAACTAGTAGGAGGTCATAGCTGATGCACTGTATGTCTTGTTAGATAATTAGATAGCCAAAGAACACCGCGGTGTAACTGTCACACGAAGTGCAGATGTACTCTACGTGTAAGATCAGCTAGCAGATGGGTACATGGTTCTGTTTTTGATTCTTTGGCTGTGCCATGTCAATGATGATAACTAACGATACGTACCATTTGTAGCCTTGCGTGACAGAGGCAGCAGGGGACCTGCCAATCGAAGAGCAAAGAGAGAGGTGAGTTTTACCGATTGCCTATTTTCTCAAAAATTAAGTCTAGAACCAATGAACCAGTCAGCTTCTGTAGATAATCCCTGGTTGTAGTGTGTTGACTAGCTAGCCGTGGTGTGGATAACTTCCATTGTTTTGTAAAAGCACCATAACCTCGGTGTTTTTTATCACAGGCTGGACAACCACGAACGGAGAAGATGCCCGTGGACCAGGACTGGACCAGTGTGTACCCCTCTGCAGCTTCATTCAAGCCCGCCTCCGTCCCGCTGCCTGTTCGCATGGGATACCCGGTGAGGCTGGGTGTACCCCCGGAGAAGAAAGGAAACTTGGAACTCATCAAGGTGAGACAGTGTTGCCTTTTTACCTAATTGAAAGTAATGCTGTTTTTGTGTCCTATCCTGTAAATGTAACTTAAAACAAATGTCTTTTAGATTCCCAACTTTTTGCACTTAACGCCAGCTGCCATAAAGAAGCATTGTGAAGCTTTGAAACGTAAGTTACAAGCTTCGACGTTCGTTACAATCAGCGCACACACACATGAAACACACACATGAAAATGAATGTACATGCTGTGAGTGGGTAGTGCGGGAAGGCTGAAATGTACTAAAGAGTGACTGTGAAGCTTAGTATGGGTGGGTGAAGCAGGCTTCAGTGCTGGTCTTTCTCTGTGTCTCACAGCCTTCTGCACAGAGTGGCCCAAGGCCCTGGATTCTGACGCTAAGTGTGAGGAGTCATTCCCCATCCGTGTGCAGACCACAGACTACATATCTGCTGGAACCTCTCTCAGGAACCCCAACGCTCGCGTGGTCACACTCACGGTGTGTGTGTGTGTGTGTGTGTGAGCGCTGTGCTATGCTGTGCTGTGCATGTCTGTACCATTGAGTGTGTGTGTTTGTTTCTCAGTGTTTAATTCACTGCAGTGTCTCTCTGGGAAGGATCATTTTTCTTGGCTAGGAAGTTAGGTTTGCAAATACAACATGCCATTTCTAATTGGCAGAAAAGACAGTCGCTCAGTGGGGCTGGTGAAACAGTGGTCCAGTCTGGGTGGCCCAAAAAGAAGGAAAAGGAATAAAAATTAAAGAAAAAAAAAAAACTAACATTTTAATCACAAGCACAGTAAGAGACATTACCCACAATGCTGTGGGCATCTGTGGCACCTCCAGATGGCCCTGGGATGGGCAGCAGCAGCAGGCGTGTTTTATAACATGTGGCCAAAGCCGCGCTGTCCTCGCTGGCAGCTGACATTGAGCGTGTAAAGCGGGGCAGAAGCATCTGCTGTGGCGCGTTACACACAGGATAAGAGTCCCCGCGTTATACAGCTGCCGTTCGGCCTGCAGCCTGAGCTCCGAGCTCATCCCTGCACTGACAATGCCCTGAAAGTAAAGGGATGAAATAAACAGAGTCATGTTAGCCACACAGCGCTGAAAGTAAAGGGATGAAATAAACAGTCATGTTAGCCACACTGCGCTGAAAGTAAAGGGATGAAATAAACAGAGTCATGTTAGCCACACTGCACTGAATGTAAAGGGATGAAATAAACAGTCATGTTAGCCACACAGCACTGAAAGTAAAGGGATGAAATAAACAGTCATGTTAGCCACACGGCTCTGCTTTTCTCCCAGTTTCTGTAACAGCTGAGAGGGGTTGGATGGTGTTTAGTCTTCTGCTTCAGATCCTCTGGAGATTTTTGCCAAATCGCTCCTAATGAATGGGGAGAATAACACCACTTTGTTCATGTTCACTTACAATTGGAAAAAGAGTACAAGAACAAGAAAAACACACCCTGTCTTAAATACATAATTTATGCAACAAACACAGATAAAATGCTCAGTTTTCAGCATCTGTCTTGTTCAAGGTATTTATTACAGTCTTGATATATTTTTTTTAATATTTGGTACTTTTAGAGGTGAAATGTGTGCTTTGGTTTAAACCTCTGGCCATCTGGTGGGCCGACACTTTGCGCTGTGTGACCACTCTGAAGAGGGGGTTTATTTTAGCCAGTAATCCCCCATGGATTAGTTGGGGGGGGAATCAAAAGATAAACCGCAATAAAAACGAAATGGAAGCCGCCGTCGGGTGGCAGCTCACTACATCCCATATCCCATCTCCCCCGCCCCCTCGCCTGCCGCCATTCAGAAAACCATGGACCGTTCAGCAGCGCGGCTGAATGGATTTGGCCTTGCAGTTACTGCCGTGTCCCTCCTGCACAAGCAGCAGCAGCTGTGTGCACTGCACCTAGTGTGAATGAATTTATACCACAGTCTTATTTTTTATGTGTACATTTAACATCCTTGTGTGTACATTTTAGGAATTTAGCAGAGGTCCTCATCCAGAGCCTTACTCAGGTTACATTTCTATACACTACATTTTTTACTGATGCAAAGAAAGATCAGTAAAAATCAGCAAAAAATAAAAAAAAAAGTACCTGGTTTAAAGCGTGTTAAATGTGAATGTATTGGAATACAGCCAGCACGGCCCTCCAAAGCTGTACATACAGACAATCATCACACACACCAAAGCGAGTCCCTCTGGATGCTGTAAATATACATTAATCCCTTTGTGTTTCCCTGGTCACAGAGAGCTTAGGGGTCTGCAGCCCGTCGCAGAATCTCCTGCACATGAGGGATTTCTCTGATGAGTCCCAGCTCAGAGTTCAGGTCCATTTGAAATGGTTTGCCTTTCCTGGGTTGTGTTTACTCAGCTTTTTCATCATAAAAATCTACAGAATTTCAGATTTTCCATTAGAACTTCCGTCAAAAATATCTAGATTTCTGGACCCGCATACAAAGAGAGAACTGAATCGCAGTGATACAGTCCGGTCCACATCCTAACGTTGCCCATCACAGGCTGGAAAGGGAATTCTTGCTCTATAAGGCCACATATTGTGAGAGTGTCTGGCAGCTGGACCACTGATATCTGGCAGCTGGACCACTGGATATCCTCTGTCCATATCTTAACCTGATTCATTTAAAGCTGTAGTGGAAAATTGATCTTGTATCGCCATTCCTGCTCTGAGATGATTTATGAGGAGAAATGCTAATCTGGATCTGTGATTTTAATCTTCTGGGTGCTCTGTGAATCATTCTGCTTCATTTATCCCATTTTATTGAGCTGTTGGACAAAAACAGGTCTCGGTTGTTGTTGGTTTTTTTTTTTTTGTTTTGTTTTGTTTTTTTGTGCTACTTCGAAGATTTAAACTGCTTGACAACACGAACATGGCTAGTCTTGGTCTACTATGAGCTATGGTACTTGTAGTTCTGCAGTAATGGGGCTGGCTACTGTAAGCTGCCATATTTGTAGTCCTGTACTGATTATTCTGCACTCACTGCAGGTGAAGCTGTCCAGTCTGAATCTGGACGATCATGCGCAGAAGAAGCTGATCAAACTGGTGGGTGAACGATACAACAAAGACACTGATGTGCTCACGCTGACCACAGACAGGTACGCTTTTATATCGACCTGTGTAAAGCAGGGCTACTGTACAGTCACATGTTTGCCTATTAGACTCTACAGCATTTCCGATATAACCTGGGTCACCGGGTAAAGTGGATCAGAACTGTGGGTTTTTGTTTTGGTGGCACAGGTAAGCGTGTGTGGAGCCCTGTGCATGTGTCTTACCTGTGTTCACACCTGTGTTCTCTCTCTCCTCCAGCTGTCCCCTGAGGAAGCAGAACCATGACTACGCCATGTACCTCCTGACTGTGCTGTACCATGAGTCCTGGGTGAGTGTGTGGTTTGTAGTGTAAATATTGCAGCTGTACATTGTGAAATATTTTACACAGAGTGGTACTTAATGTTACACTGTTACAGTGGTGGGGGGGAGGGGGGTCCAGATATTCCAAGCAGCGGTTGTAAGTCAGTTGCACACATTTGGGGGGGCTGATGTCTCCTCTGCAGACAGGAGAGGTGATATCCAATGTAGGGCTCTTAGCGCTGGTGTGCCGCCACGCTCGCTAACTCCGGCATGCGGCCTGAGAGATCTCTGTGGAGGCGGAGCTGAGGGAGGGTCTGTGTGTGGAGGCGGAGCTGAGGGAGGGTCTGTGTGTGGAGGCGGAGCTGAGGGAAGGTCTGTGTGGAGGCGGAGCTGAGGGAGGGTCCGCTGTGTGGAGGCGGAGCTGAGGGGGGTCTGTGCGGAGGCGGAGCTGAGGGAGGGTCTGTGTGGAGGCGGAGCTGAGGGAGGGTCCGCTGTGTGGAGGCGGAGCAGAGGGAGGGTCTGTGTGTGGAGGCAGAGCTGAGGGAAGGTCTGTGTGGAGGCGGAGCTGAGGGAAGGTCTGTGTGGAGGCGGAGCTGAGGGAAGGTCTGTGTGGAGGCGGAGCTGAGGGAGGGTCCGCTGTGTGGAAGAGGAGCTGAGGGGGGTCTGTGTGGAGGCGGAGCTGAGGGAGGGTCTGTGTGTGGAGGCGGAGCTGAGGGAGTGTCCGCTGTGTGGAGGCGGAGCTGAGGGGGGTCTGTGTGGAGGTGGAGCTGAGGGGGGTCTGTGTGGAGGCGGAGCTGAGGGAGGGTCCGCTGTGTGTGCGCTCAGTTCCATCTCAAAAAACCTGAATCGTGTCACTGTGAGGAAATGCCGCCGTCTCGTCTGTAGCACCAGGGGGCACGTGGCATATCTCCAGCCTGTGTTACGGTTTAATTTCAGTTTCTGAGAAGGCGGGGCGGAGCTCTGGCCCGGGGTGTGAGCTGCTTACAGAGCCTGTGCTTGCTGTTCCCATGGGGGGGGCTGGGGGGGGGGCATATGTGCAAGATGAGACACAACTATTGGAAACAGATCCGAGGTGGCGAAATGCAACCATGTCTTCACCTCTGAGGAGTCGGGTCAAGCTCTGGGTGTTTTTGAACACACAATGGGGCGCTTCAGCCAGTGCTTCGGCCCGGAGGCTGATGATGTAAGCGGGTCAGGGCGGGGCCGCAAGGCGACACCTTAAAGGAGCTCATTGTTAACCACCTCTGCTGCTGCAGGCTGTGCTGTTTCTGCCAGCCCTCCAGCTAAAGACACATTCACGTTAGCGTTAGCAAATACCAGTGTAGTGTTATGGTTAGGGAGCTGGGCTTGTAGCTCAGAGGTTACAGTGTAGTATAATGGTTAGGGAGTTGGGCCTGTAGCTCAGAGGTTACAGTGTAGTGTAATGGTTAGGGAGCTGGGCTTGTAGCTCAGAGGTTACAGTGTAGTATAATGGTTAGGGAGCTGGGCTTGTAGCTCAGAGGTTACAGTGTAGTATAATGGTTAGGGAGCTGGGCTTGTAGCTCAGAGGTTACAGTGTAGTATAATGGTTAGGGAGCTGGGCTTGTAGCTCAGAGGTTACAGTGTAGTGTAATGGTTAGGGAGCTGGGCTTGTAGCTCAGAGGTTACAGTGTAGTATAATGGTTAGGGAGCTGGGCTTGTAGCTCAGAGGTTACAGTGTAGTATAATGGTTAGGGAGCTGGACTTGTAGCTCAGAGGTTACAGTGTAGTATAATGGTTAGGGAGCTGGGCTTGTAGCTCAGAGGTTACAGTGTAGTATAATGGTTAGGGAGCTGGGCTTGTAGCTTAGAGGTTACAGTGCAGTGTAATGGTTAGGGAGCTGGGCTTGTAGCTCAGAGGTTACAGTGTAGTGTAATGGTTAGGGAGCTGGGCTTGTAGCTCAGAGGTTACAGTGTAGTGTAATGGTTAGGGAGCTGGGCTTGTAGCTCAGAGGTCACAGTGTAGTGTAATGGTTAGGGAGCTGGGCTTGTAGCTCAGAGGTTACAGTGGGATGGGGGTCTGGACCTGCAGTGTTGTAGCCACTTGCGTGCCTTCAGGTGTGCAGGTTTACATTCTGTAGGACTCCGGTGTCTCACATCAATTAGGGGTCACTATCGGGAGGCTGTGGGTTGCAAACTGGGCCCCAGGTGGGATGGGCTGGGGGGGTGGGGGGGCTGTAATACAGATGTAATGATGGTCATTAGCCCCCAGCTCCTCTGGGTCACGGCTGTAACCATAGCGACTGAAGCTGCTGACCTCTGGAGCGAGACGAGCAGCGTACCTGAAATCCCTGTTGAGGCTAACCTGCACCATACCTGTCTCTCTCTCTCTCTCCTAACCTGCACCATACCTGTCTATCTCTCTCCTAACCTGCACCATACCTGTCTATCTCTCTCTCTCCTAACCTGCACCATACCTGTCTCTCTCTCTCTCTCCTAACCTGCACCATACCTGTCTATCTCTCTCCTAACCTGCACCATACCTGTCTCTCTCTCTCTCCTAACCTGCACCATACCTGTCTCTCTCTCACCTGGCCATGCTGCAGAAAACGGAAGCATGGGAGCAAGACAGGACGGCAGCGGACATGGAGGAGTACTGCTGGGAGGACAGCCCATCGCAGCGCAACGCTCTGGACACGCTCCTGCGCATGCAGGGGGCGGAGCCTGCAGAGGGTGGGGCTGAGGGTGGGGTCAGGGCGGAGCTGCTGGGGTCGCCTGCTGTGCAGGAGTACAGAGACTCCATCTGCAGGTTAAAGAACGAGGGAGAGAACGAGAGTACCGTACAGCAGTACAAAGAGGCAGTGAAGACTATGCTCAACCTCTGAGCCTATGCAACTGACATACAATCACACACACACACTCACATACACTCACACACTCACACACACACACACACACACTCACATACACTCACACACACACACACACACACACTCACACTCACACACCATATCACTCACACACACACACTCACACACACTCACACAAACTCTCTCTCTCTCTCTCTCTCTCTAACCCAACACACACACACACACACACACACACACACACACACACACACACACACTCACACACTCACACACCATATCACTCACACACACAACACACTCACACAAACTCTCTCTCTCTCTAACCCAACACACACACACTCACACACACTCACACACACACACACACAGTGTGTTGCATTATTTGCCCTTAGATCTACTTTTGCCTCCAGATAAGTACATTATCCCATGCTGTGCATTTGTAACTGAATAAAAATAAAATGCTTCACTTCATATGAATTATGGGCTGTATTGGTTTATTTTTGAGACTCTTGTTCTTCTGCTTTTTGGTTTTCCTGCTTGACCTCAGCTTTTACAGGGTCGTCATGTTTTTCTCTGTGTTCTCATCCGCTTATTATTTTCCTCTTTTTTGAAAAAATGCAACATAATTTGTGTGTGATATGTTGGACAGACTTCTGCATTGTTCCTGATTCTCACCCCCTCCTGGGTAGCTGGGTGGGGCCTCCAAACGGCCTGTGAAAGAGCCCATTGAGCTGCGGGCCGGGTAAAATGCCAGGCCACTTGGGGAGGGTGTCGGGTCCGCGGTGCTGCCGGGCTGGGCGAAACCCGAGCTCCGGGAGAAGGTTCTGGCCCGACAGAGCGGCCAAACCTCGCCAAAAGAACGCCACACTTAACGCCTTACTGACTTTCAGAACAAAACCTCACCTGTTCACCGCCACGGGGGAGGGGGGGTTCAATCAGAGCTCCAAAAAGCACCGCGGCACAAAGCCCGCACGGCAAAGCACCGCGGCACAAAGCCCGCACGGCAAAGCACCGCGGCACAAAGCCCGCACGCCAAAGCACCGCGGCACAAAGCCCGCATGGCAAAGCACCGCGGCACAAAGCCCGCACGCCAAAGCACCGCGGCACAAAGCCCGCACGGCACAAAGCCTGCACGGCAAAGCCCGCACGGCAAAGCACCGCGGCACAAAGCCCGCATGGCAAAGCACCGCGGCACAAAGCCCGCACGGCAAAGCCCGCACGGCACAAAGCCTGCACAGCGCAAAGCCCGCTCGGTGCTCGGCGGTGACGCGCGGCTTCTGAGCCCCCTCTCATTGGCCGGCCTGAACCCGTCCCTCAGAGCGCGGAGGCTGGTCAGCCAGTCAGGCCCTTCACACACCGGTCTGTCTGAACAAGACCTTTTTAAGTTCCTTACTTCACTGCACCCAAAACCTTGCCTGCCAAATGCAGAGACATGAAAGGCCCTCTCTCTGCAGGGTAGTTTGAACCTTTCAGGAGTTCGTAGATGCAGGTTAGTGAACTGAGTGGATCTGTTTCCTGTAGGTGGGACATTCACCTGCTTTTGTTTTCCATTCCCAGAGCATTTGGGTAAATGTTACAGTGTTTAAATGTATCCGTTGTGTGGATGTCTGATATGATTTATATATTGTATCATGCCAAATATCCAACAGTCTCAAGTTACTTTATCTGTTAAAAGTTTGTTTTAAAAGCATGAAAAAAACAATAATCTCCACCTCAATGCATTGTTATTGGTTGTAACACCTCAAAATACATTTATAAGCATCCAGAATTTATGATTTCATAAAACAGTGCTCTCCATGGTAACACTGAATAAGTGCAAATATGTAAAAATTAGTGGCCAGCATAACAAACACAACTCATACAAAAGCATTGCACAGTCTAAACAAAAGCAATGGAACATTACAGAAAAGCGACTCTCCACATGGGCTTCAGTCATGGGGGAATTATGCAGAACAGTTTGGTTACACCAACATGAAATAGATATGTCTGAAATCTCACCATATATTGTTATATGCGTACATCTATAAATCGATAAGCAGTTCGAAGTGGTACTACTTTGAGTCCTCTGGGTTCATCGTCAGGTAGATTTCTTTTGGAATTAATAAGAAAGAGAGACTGCAATTAAAGTTACCATGGTAACTCATTCCTCTGAGCCAGGTAGCTCTATTTGATCCTTGTCGGAGTGTTCATTTCAGGTGCACTTCTGACAGCAAGGCAGATTTTCCACACTGTTCCCAAAAAGAAGAATAGCGCTATGTATTGGTATGTAGTGCAGGGATACCCCAGTATTGCAGAGAGACTGCAAGCAAAGTTGCTTCAGAATTGTCTCAGAATCATATTATCTTCAGAACAATATTTTTAACGTCCTGGATTTTGATCACTTCCAATCCACAGCAGTTTTTTCTTCTCTTAGTGTTAAATGATACTCAAAAGTACAACCCTAATACCGTCCCCATTCCCCCACCTACACAACGGCGCTCTCAAACCTCCTGCTCAACGAGGCACCGACTAAACCCTTAACCCTCCCCACCCAACATCCAACGGTACACCCACACCATCTCCGCTGTCCTTGCACAGTCAGAGGCGGTAACCATAACCGGAACAAAGTCCTCATTCTGATCCAAAAGGCGTCCTCTGGCCCGTGTGTCCAGCAGGCAGCAGCAGACTGACAGACATTACCAGGCGAGTGTGTGCTGCTCTGCAAAGCTATCAGGTCTTTTAATCCGCCCCGGCAAGATCACCGTTTCAGTTCGCAAGATGGACCGCATCCTGGTACCGATGTCTTTCCTGCGTTGACAGGGTGTCGCCATGTTGCCTAGTTTAGGTTCACAGGGGTCTGGAGCAATCATCTAAAGCGCACCGCATGAGCGTGTAAAAGCAGCTGAGCTCAGAAAATATGCATTACAAATGGCAGACAGTGCAGTTACCCACCTTGCTCACCCTCTTCATGGCCCTTTCTCTTGCCATAGCAGAACTTTCAGTGTGTTAACACTTCTACAGGAAGTAATTTCTGCATGACCCTGCATGCAAAGGAATGTGGGTAAGTTCAGGGGTCAGAGGTCAGCCTCACATGCTCTCCCTGACGATGACATACTTGACGAGCCGCATGGAGCCCCTGCCATTGCCCCGGGAAGCCCTGTAGCGGCCCTTCCTCCGGCACCTCAGTCCCACAGCCATCAGGACAGTACAGCAGCACACCAGCAAGGTGGCGCCACACGCTAGCACAGGGATTATCAGGGTGTTGGCAGCTATGTGCCAGACTGGGGTCGGGTCCTCTTCATTCTCCGGCCCCACCCCCACCCCCACTCGCTCACCCTCCCCCCCAGCGGTTTGGTTACGGCTGACGTAGCCCTTGGTGTCGTTGGGGTATGGTTTGCCTCCATCCAGGTTTGCAGGGACAGCCATAGGGGAGGAGAGCCAGGGGCTAGTGGAGATGGTGTGGGTGGAGGGAGACAGAGAGGGAGCAGGAGAAGGAGAAAGAGAGGGATGGGTGGGGGAAGAGGGAGAAGGAGGGGTGGAGGAAGAGATGGTGCTGGACACATGAGAGTCCAGGGGGAGTGTTGTGGGAGACATGGGGGAGGGAGAGTGGGATGAGGAGGTGACCTGTGACCCAGTGACCTGCTGGATGTAGGTGTGTTGGGTGGAGAGGTGAGTTTGGGTGGAGGTGTGTTGGGTGGAGAGGTGAGTTTGGGTGGAGGTGTGTTGGGTGGAGAGGTGAGTTTGGGTGGAGGTGTAGGGCTGGGTGGAGAGGTGAGTTTGGGTGGAGGTGTGTTGGGTGGAGAGGTGAGTTTGGGTGGAGGTGTGGGGCTGGGTGGAGAGGTGAGTTTGAGTGGAGGTGTGTTGGGTGGAGAGGTGAGTTTGGGTGGAGGTGTGGGGCTGGGTGGAGAGGTGAGTTTGAGTGGAAGTGTGTTGGGTGGAGAGGTGTGTTTGGGTGGAGGTGTGTTGGGTGGAGAGGTGAGTTTGGGTGGAGGTGTGGGGCTTCGTGGAGAGGTGAGTTTGAGTGGAAGTGTGTTGGGTGGAGAGGTGAGTTTGGGTGGAGGTGTGGGGCTGGGTGGAGAGGTGAGTTTGAGTGGAAGTGTGTTGGGTGGAGAGGTGTGTTTGGGTGGAGGTGTGTTGGGTGGAGAGGTGAGTTTGAGTGGAGGTGTGGGGCTGGGTGGATGCCTCTGTGTTTGGTGGCGCTGTGGGAGTTACAACTCCAATAACTGCCCCTGGGGTGGGTGCTCCTGTGGTAACTGCCCCTGGGGTGGGTGCTCCTGTGGTAACTGCCCCTGGGGTGGGTGCTTCTGTGGTAACTGCCCCTGGGATAATTCTCCTTGTGGTTATTGCCCTTGTTGGAGGTGTTTCTTTGTTTATTGCTGTAGTAGATATTACTGTCGTGGTCTTTCCTGGGGTAGTGAATTCTGGGGTAGTTGCCCCTGGGGCAATTGACCCAGGTGTAGTTCCTGCAGTAGTTATCCCTGGGAACTTTTCTCTGGTATTTGCCCCTGTGGAAACTTTGTCTGGGGTAGCCGTTCCTTTAGCCAGCACCCCTGGGGTAGTTTCCTCTGTAGTAGTTATGACTGTGTTAAATGGTTCAGGACTATTTGCCCCCTGGCTAGTTTTGCCTGTGATTACTGCTCCTGGGGTACTTGTTCCTGTGGGTGTTACCCCTGGGGTAGTTGTTCCTGTGGGTGTTACCCCTGGGGTAGTTGTGATGGGGTGGGTGGTGGCTGGCGGGTTCGGGGCAGCTGGCGGGGGAATCGGGGGCCGGTTGAAGTTGCGTTTGTCTGAGGCCAGGGGTTCCGAGGCATTAAGTCTGGAGGAAAGGGGGGGCAGCACCCGCACACTGGAGCTGAAGTATTTCCCAAAAACCAGCAGATCAGGGTCCACACCTGAAACACACACACACCTGAAATACACGCACCACGGCTACACACACCTGAAACACACACACACACCTGAAATACACACACCACGGCTACACACACCTGAAATACACACACCACGGCTACACACACCTGAAACACACACACACCTGAAATACACACACCACGGCTACACACACCTGAAACACACACACCACGGCTACACACACCTGAAACACACACACCTGAAATACACACACCACGGCTACACACACCTGAAACACACACACCACGGCTACACACCTACACACACCTGAAATACACACACCACGGCTACACACACCTGAAATACACACACCACGGCTACACACACCTGAACACACACACACCTGAAATACACACACCACGGCTACACACACCTGAAACACACACACCACGGCTACACACACCTGAAACACACACCTGAAATACACACACCACGGCTACACACACCTGAAACACACACACCACGGCTACACACACCTGAAACACACACCTGAAACACACACACCACGGCTACACACACCTGAAACACACACACCACGGCTACACACACCTGAAACACACACACCTGAAATACACACACCACGGCTACACACACCTGAAACACACACACCACGGCTACACACACCTGAAACACACACACCACGGCTACACACACCTGAAATACACACACCACGGCTACACACACCTGAAACACACACACCTGAAACACACACACCTGAAATACACACACCACGGCTACACACACCTGAAACACACACACCTTTAAAGCATACTGTAGGTGTAAAACTATCCCCGCCACTGCTGTCTTTCTGCCTGTCTGCCATTGGACTGAAAGCGCCAGGTAAGGAAGAAATGGTGTGAGAAAGTAGCTATGCTCGTGCTCACCTTTGGTAACATTGTAGAGAATGACGTTGTTTCTGCGCCTCAGCACGCAGGTCTCGAGCGACGGGCAGTGCAGGTGAAAGCAGTTGACGCTGTCTTGGATGGTGTCGTAGTGGAACACCGCCAGGTTACAGGAGACTGTGGGAGGAACATGCACTTCTTACTCTCTCTCTTATTCCTGCCATCTCCCCGGGAGCCCAGATTACAATGGCTTTCGGCCACTTACTCCGTGATGGAAAAGGGCCGGAGCTGTCCGACTGGCAGTACCTGATCTTTTGAAACTTTAAGAGAGGAGTCCCGACCCCTCTCTGAACAGCTGTTTTTATACAACTGAGTGCACCATACTCTGCGAGAGACTATCCAGACTGCAACTCTCCCAAGTGAGATAGATTCCCAAAGTATGAATTGGAAAAGGGGCTAATGAAACAGTTAAAAATGTTGTTTATCTCTCTTTGTGTGAAGTATTGCTCATTTATAGAAAAGCTCAAAGATGTTACATTTTCCAATGTTACCTATGTGAGCCACAGAGCACAGAAGTAAACATTTCTGTATGTATACATAAAAGAACTGAAAACACATTTTCCATTTTTCATTGGTTCTTCGTTCAGTAGGTTGATTTAGACAGCTGACTCGTTAGAAAAACACATTTCCAATCTATTTAGACCAGGGGGTCACTGACCTGTGGTTTATTAAGGAAATCTGCTAGACATTAATTGGTTCTACTGAGTATTGATGTTTCGTTTTTAAAAGTGTTGTCTCGGCGCATAACTCACAGTTTCGGGTCAGGCAGCAGGTACGGCTGCATTTCAGCGCTGATTCCTCTTGGTAAAATTTGAGAAGCTGGGCTCCCTTCCGTTGAGACTCGTCGATATCGATGAATATCCCGGGAAAACGGCGGATCCAGCAATTTTTATAGAAGGTATTGGGAGAACACCTAGTCTCCGTGTTGCAAACTAAACTCAAGGTTAGGAGCAAAGCCTGTGTCCAAGTCATTGCGCGAAATTAACAATCCAATTTATGGGCAAAGTCACACACAAATCACGTGAAATACTTTGGGATTAACATTTCGGTAGCCTTAAACTTTTTATTTTCTGAATTCCTAACGAGATTATCCGTAATGTGCGTCCTCTCACCCCAGCCACAGTAGGTGTTCTAATGCGCAGCCTGCCACGGGTGGCTAGCTTGCAGGTGGCTAAGTTTCGTTAAGGTAGCGCTGAATGTCTCCGTGCGCCAAACGCCTCAGTCTCTCAGGTATCTCACGCCCCTGGCCAGATCTCTTAACATTTGCAACCTTTGCAGCCTGTTGTCGCTGAACTGTAAAGAGAATGAGGAGCTCAGTTATTCATTTCACAGGATATAAACGTCACACACAAGCATACACCATTATATAAGAACTGAGTGCATATGTGGATTTCTTCTGTTAGCTTCTTAAATCCATAAATACTATGAGTTGCCGGAACTGAGACTCATCCCCAAAAAACGTTTGGTTAAGACACAATGGGTTACAGGTAGTCCCTTTGACTTCAAAACATCCATTTTAAGACATTATACCTACATCATAGAGACAATCAAATCCATCCATTAATTAATCTGTGAGGTACTTAATTACATTGAATGTCTGGGAAAGTCTACTCTCTTTGAAACACAAAAACAGATACCTTTAATTTATGTGACATGAGCTCCAAATGGCAGTCTTTTGAAAAGGTGTAATCGATGCCGTGGTGAACCAGGTGAGCGGAGCAGAGTGAGTTCCGCCTGGCCTAACCCAGGGTTGGCATTTGGTTGGGAGAGATGACACCTCGGGCATTTTACCTGCACACTAATGACTCAGGCTTACGCACAGACTCTAAGGAACCCGAACCGGAACACAGTACAACTTGTTGTCCTTGAATATTTTGAAGCGTTTTTTCTTAGAGGGACAGACTGCCAATCTTTCTTCAACATGATGGAATGCAAAACAATCCACAGTGAAAACTGGGAAAGGCGAAGCAGGCCACCTCATCGACATCTCAACTTTCTCTGTTTGCTCATTTCCGAAAAACACCTTCCATTCTGGGAACTGAACAATTCAGTCAATTCAGTCCAATTGTATGAGTTAAACTCCACTTGGAGGGCAATGATTGTTTTGGTGCTTTTATTAAAGTCTCATCAGATCGTTCATACTTTATTTCTGCACTGACTGTAATCTCACTATGCGAATAATATGTTGAAAACCCAGCCAGATTTTTTGTTCCATTTTGTCAATCCATCTAGTTGATCTGTTAATTTCGTAAGGTACCTTTTGGCCAATCGCGGCAGTTCTAGACTCGCCTCTGAGAAACAGCCCTATTATTTGTTGCAGTTGAGAAACGGGACTTTACAAATGGCAGAGCTTAGCAGGTACTGGCGTCAGACTGCGGAACAGGGGAGAGATTTTCCAGCTGCTGCGCGAGTCCTGTGCGCTGGGCCTGCCAAGCCGTCTGGCTCAGGAGGAACTTGGCCTCTGCCCCAGCTTGTCCAATCTCTCCGCTGAGAGGAGTGTTTCATCTGACCGCTTTCATGGCCCTGTCCTTAGTACGAGCAAGTGTTCGGTATTACATTCTCCCAGTGCTTTTTCATTCACTTCAGGCCCCGCCGAATTTGTGATGACGTCTAATGATGGAAAACAGAACAACAAATAAGATAGCTGCCACTATTGAGCAGTTTCAGTGAGCGAAATTAAGGCTTTTGTCCAACAGTACATCAAGCTGTTCACATTTTCTTATCGTACGCCTGAGGGAGCAGCACAGTGAGTGATTCACTTACCAAGCAACCCTGCTCAGTGCTCATAGACAAGCAATGTCGTTTTTCCCTGAACCAGAATTATTTCTCTCTCCTCACACACAAACATACAAGATACACGTCTGGTCC
Source organism: Albula glossodonta (assembly GCA_019788955.1). NCBI lineage: Eukaryota > Metazoa > Chordata > Actinopteri > Albuliformes > Albulidae > Albula > Albula glossodonta. The sequence continues at coordinate 56,554 of JAFBMS010000744.1, forward strand.
TGGTGTTGATAAAAAAACAGGGATTGAATAGTTTTTTTTAACAAAAAAACACTCTGCAGCTCTTGAAGTGTTGTTCCAGCATTCCTCAGCCAGTAGATGGCGACGTTATTAAAGAAATTGCCTTTGGTCAGTTTACGAACGAGAATGCTATACTATACCCACTGGCATTTACCCATAGTTCAGTGTGTATATAAGCCCTCTCAAGTTTCTATAGATCTGTTCAAAGGGAAAACAGCATATTAAATAGCTGGGATGGATATTGTGAACAGCGTGCGAGAGTAGTGTTTCAGAATCATGGGCTCTCCAATAATAACAGCACACTGTATCAAATGAAAGCCTGCAGCTCGCCAGACAGGCTAACTCACAGACAAGTCCGGTGTGTCACCACCTGTGAGCTCTCACGCTGTAGATGTGTATTTCCTAAGCATAAATCTATCCACATTTAAGGGATCAATGTCTATAAATGCATTTAAATTAAATAAAGTTCCAAAGAAACTGTTTGAATTGAGATTTTTTATACACTGCTGGGATAAATAGTTACCTGGTGGAAGGTGTAGTAAGGTCAGTCTTTGGATGGAGTCAGTACCTCTGGTCAATTGCTGCTTCTTACCAATCACGACTTGCATTGACAAGATTACAAGTAGAGGCTGCCAAGAAGATTCTCTTTGTAGTTCTTTTCTAATAAATAATAATAAGACAAAAATAAAAAAATACATCCTCTGAAATCCAAGGGCACAATGAGATTGCAGGCAGGCATGAATTTTTCCCAGTCTTTCAATCAAAGATCCTGTGTCCATAGTTAAAACTATTTCTGCAAGAAGTGATGTTGTTTGGTCAAAAGGGGTCGATCTTCCCTCTGGACCAAATACATCTAGTGCTCCTGTGCAGTGACTGGGATATTATGCTGTAGCAGACACCATATATAAGATGAGACAGCGTTATTTGTCTCATATACATGCATGTGTTCACTCCCTCCTCCTACAGCTCATATACATGCATGTGTTCACTCCCTCCCCCTACAGCTCATAAACATGCATGTGTTCACTCCCTCCCCCTACAGCTCATATACATGCATGTGTTCACTCCCTCCCCTACAGCTCATATACATGCATGTGTTCACTCCCTCCCCCTACAGCTCATATACATGCATGTGTTCACTCCCTCCCCCTACAGCTCATATACATGCATGTGTTCACTCCCTCCCCCTACAGCTCATATACATGCATGTGTTCACTCCCTCCCCCTACAGCTCATATACATGCATGTGTTCACTCCCTCACCCTACAGCTCATATACATGCATGTGTTCACTCCCTCACCCTACAGCTCAGATAATGTGTGTTGAGCATTTGGTAAAAAATGGCTGCCATTCATCGCCCAGGTGAGTCTCCTGTTTCACAGGAAAGCCCTTCTGAAATGTGCTCTACAAATAAACTACATTTCTCAGTGCGTAAAGTGAAATTGTGTGTGGGTGATTGACATTCCTCCCTAACCAGAATTCATACCCAAGTCCAGCTGAGTGATTTCCTTTTCATTACATCATAATGTATTTCATATTATTCTATTGTGTGTGTTATAATTATGTTGTAAACAAGAATGGAACTTAGTATGTAATTACATTTATATTGGCCTCTAATTACACCAATATGAATGTAATTAGAAAATGATAGCAAACGGTAAGCCACAAGGTTTGAGGAAATTACAGTTCCGGAACCTGTCATTTCCAGAACCTACGTTCCGGAACCCTGCTTGGTTTGTTGATACATGGGCTTTGGGACTTGTGGCTAAAATGTCAAGGTTCTGCAGTTGCCTCTTTCCTGATCTTAGTACCTTAGAATTCCTAAAAATACATTTAAAGTTTAATACCCTTTGCATTTCGCTGGAGTTAATATTCCATTTTGTAAAATCAGTTCAACCATATTTTTCCTCTGGCCCACCTTGGACAAATGCAGAATTTGTGATTTTGATTCACAATTTTATTTGTTCACAACATTTTATTCACAGGCTACAATCAACAGTGACATCACGGGAAAGAAAGGAGTAAGAGCAGGGATTTCCTTCAGTTTCCCTTTTTAATTTGTTGAGGGTAAATAATGACACACTTTGAGTCAGAGATCCTAATAATGTCATTCAAAGGTAAATGAATGTGACAGAGTGTGAATGTGACAGAGTTTCCCCATTCTCTGGCCTCTGAGAGTTCAGCGATGTGTTTTCAAATCTTCCCTCATAAAAATCACGCTGTCTGCCTGAGTATGAATACATGCTCATTCCTACAGAAAACCACATACGCTTTAAAAACAGGTCAGCAATGCAGGGTCATAAAAGCTGAGGCACTGCCAGGTAACTTTATATTCAGTAATAAATTTGTAGACATATCTGTCTATCTTAAAATACTTGGCACAAGTATTTTTTTTTTTACAAAAAAAGGTACAATAATTAAGCAATACACATTATGTCAAGTAGAATATGGTCTGAGACTGCTGTCCATCTGCTCTGCAGCGCCCCAGCGCCCCAGCGCCCCAGCGCCCCATCGCCCCAGCGCCCCAAGCAGTCCAACTCCTTCAGTTATCACCTTGTAGCTGTGGCTCAATGCAGCACAATTAATATTAAGTACACTGCTTCGTAAAATTTTCATTCAACGAAGCTAATATTACATTATTTTACATCAGAAAAAACTATATTGAAAACGTATATATAAATATATATATATACTGTATCTCAAATCAGTAATCCTGGAAATACTTATTTTTCAGAGAGGGCAGATTTTAGGAGCACCACCCAAAATGAACAGACCGGAAGGAGATAGAGGAGGTGAGACAGTATAGTGTTCTGGCCGTGTTGGGAGCCTGTAGTCTTTACGCTCCTTCAGAAGCTGGGATCATTTTCTCAGATCTCCCACTAGGGGGTGCTCTGCTGTCCTGCATTCATCTCTCTGACTTTCACACATCCTTAACTGTAAAAATAATACTGTAACAAACAAGTGCTATGGAAAAAATGTAACGAAGACACAAAACAAAACAATAAAACGTCCATGCAATTCAACGATTTGTCTTTAGCAGTAAAAAAAAAAAAAGAACTGTGAAAATTGCTTGCTCCTCTTTCTCATCCAGGTGAGAGTTATTTGTCTCTGTCAGAACATTCTAGAATGGCTTCGTCTTGATTCCACCTCCTCTTTTTTTGGTGTGTTTTTTTTTTGGGAGAAGAGGTGAGAGCCAGAACGCCCTGGATGTGGACAGACAGCAGGGGGCGCCTGGCTGAGGTGAGCAGGGATGGACAGCATGCCATATAAATGTATATAACAGATGCATTCTCATGTGTGCGTTACCCCGTGTGACGCCTGTTTCTGCCTCTTTTTTCATATAGTTTCTATGGAGTGGCGGCACGGCTACAAGGTCCTCAACAATAAGCTGCGCACACTTCCTGTGGGACAGTTTCTCTCTTTAAAGTGGGGTTCAGTGCAAGTGGAAGAAACTCAAGCAGGCAGGTCTGGGGGCACAGCTGCACAAAGTCCAGGGGTCCAAGTTATTGAGGGGGGCTCCCTATCAAATCTGAGCGAAAGGTTGGGTTCAACTCCAGATATGAGCCATTCTGAATAAGAAGCTGAAGTCCCGTATGAAGCACACACATGAGAGTACATGAGTAATACATGTATTAGAAGCTGTCCACCCTGGCTGTGGTAGTGGTTTTGGCACTGGTTTTGGCGCTGGTTTTACACAGGTTTGGCGCGGGTTTGGTGTGGGTTTGGTGTGGGTTTGGTGCTGGCGGTGCTTCAGTCTCTGATGAGCCGGTAGATGTGGTGCTGAGCTCCGTGCTCGCTCGTCGACACCTCGAAGACGTATGCCACGCAGAGCAGAGTCTCCAACGTGTCTCTGTTTGTCACCACCTGCAGGGACGCGGAGCATGGCACCTGTTACCTGTGACATGGAGCTCATTTGGGCCATGTTAAACACCACACTGAGAGTCTGACATTACTGCGTGGCTCTGCGTCTATGTGTTCCACTCATGCACTAAGCCAGCTGATTTCACTTATTAGTTACCCTGTTTGGCTGGAGATCTGTGTTAATATTAACCTGAAGGATCAGTGCATCGGTGGAACAGATACACAGCGGTACTTCTACTCTCTGAAACTGGGGTATTGCAGCTCTGGCAATGGTTGTCTACTGTGAAGTCACCTACACGACCCCTGCTTAACCCCTATGACCCCTGTTTGACCTCTTTGTGACCCCTGTGTGACCCCTGCATGCCCCTACCAGGCCGTCAGGCATGTGATGCTTCTGTTGTTTGTCTCCCTCCCTCTCTTACACACACTCTCTCTTTCTCTTTCCTACTGTCTCCCTCTGTCTGTCTGAGCTAACGTGAGTCACACTGTCCCTCTTGGAGCGCGAGTCTTCCAGGCTTACACAGCCACACAGTGTGAGACACTGTCCCATTGTCTGCCACAGCGGTGACTGAGCGCGCTCATTGTCCCAATTCAAGGTTCACAATCACATGACAAACAGGAGGCGTCAGCAGCGTTATCATGGTTTCTGCTGGGTCAACTGTTCCCAGTGTTCTCCTGTCTGAATACAGGTAGACAGTACAGTGGTGCACACTAACAGGGCCGGATTACTGAATTTATTACCGGGACTGGAGTTAAACCTGCAGACACTGCCCCCTACAGGACTGGAGTTAAACCTGCAGACACTGCCCCCTACAGGACTGGAGTTAAAACTGCAGGCCCTGGTTTCAGGTGTACCTGCAGGATGGTGAAGTTCTCCAGCACGCTGTTCATCATGTACTTCTCTGGCAGGTGTTTGAGTTTGTGGATGAAGTTGATCATGTACTCGCACAGCGGTGAACGATGGATCCGGAACAGGTAGCGCCCGTTCTCCAACCTCGCGTACTCTGTCTGCAGAGACACACACAAACACACACAGACAATCATGCACACACACAGGCACAGACACACACATATGCACACACACACACAAACATGCACAAGGAGAAATAAATATCAAATTATAAAAATATTCATCTCTTAAGCAGGAGTGAAATTAAATGAACATACATGATGCCATCTGACATGCGGTTGTTATATAATTTTGTACTGTAATTTAATGTAGAAGATTCAATTCATGGATCATATAAGTCATGTCTATAATACAATGCATTAAAATACCATAAAAGACCCATAAAAATCCATTTATTTAAAAACAGATGCTTCTTTCATGTGTCGAAACCACAGAAAATGTCTACTAACAGTAAGAATAATGCCAGGGATTAGTGGTGCTGGTTCCTCTGAGGCAGAAGCATTACAGTGAATAATAAAACAGCCGCTTCACAGAGATGTGCTGAGATGTGTGATTTGTGTAGCATTAATGGAGAGCAGGGCGCGTGAGGCGGGTGGTGAGCAGGATGGATGAGGGCGCTGGGGTGCTCTGTGCTGGTCTCAGGGTAACATAACCCAGCTCCGTCTCTATCATAACTCTCCGACGAACATCAACCTCTCTGCCCAAAACCCCCTCAAAGTCTGCCTCCATTTTACAGGTGTTTCTTGGAGTAAAATCAGGAGTTCTGTCATTTCTGCTCACCTGTATGTAACCCAGCCCCTTACCTCCACTTTCTCCACCACCTGCTTGCCGAAGGAGCACACCTTGGTGGAGGAGGTGATGATCATGTTGTCCGCACTCTCATACTGGCTGGACACACCGTAGAAAGTGTTGCTGTCGTCCTGGATGTTGGTGCTCAGATCCGCCTGGGAAAGTAAATTCAGCTTTAAGAAGAGGGAAACAAGCAGTTCTCAAACTCAGGACTGCCATTTATTTGTATGCTTTTATAAGTGATGTCTTGGTACAAACATTGAGGCAGGCGTTTGTCATTCCTTATGTTACAGGAACACTACATGAACCAATTCCCATGAGAAAGGCATGGCAGAGGGAGTCTAGATTCAGACCAGCTGAGCCACCATCTCCCCAAAGCCACGCCACTTTCACTTGGGCGAACTGCGTTGATTTAGCACCCCCCCCCCCCCACCACTGCCCTGACGATATGATGTAAGAGTCCTGGCCAATCAGCAGTGTGGACATGTCATCTCAGTTATTAGCCAGTCTGGTTTTACCGTCTCCTCCCCGACCTGCTGCTTCATAGCAGCCTTTTAATACAGCCGGGTGACTGCTTCCATCCCCCCTCCCCTCCCCTCCCCTGGCCCCTGCCCCCCCTCCCCTCCCCTCCCCTGCCCCTGGCTCCCATCCCCCTCCCCGCCCCTGGCCCCTGGCCCCCGGCCCCTGGCCCCCCTCCCCTCCCCTCCCCCGGCCCCCTCCCCTCCCCAGCCCCTGGTCCCCCTCCCCTTCCCTCCCCTGCCCCTGGCCCCCCTCCCCTCCCCTCCCCTGGCCCCTGGCCCCCCTCCCCTCCCCTCCCCCGGCCCCTGGCCCCCGGCCCCTGACATAATTCCTCCATCGGTCTTCATCTCTGCAGGCCCTTAACCTCCCCTCAACCCCTCTGCCTGCCCGTCTAATGGCCCTGCAAGGGAATTCATCCAATAACCATCCAGATCCCACAATTTCCTAATCCAATCGAGCGAGCGAAGGCTCCTGTGTAACAATCTACAGCGGCCAGCTCAAATTGGATTCCCGCCGCACTTCGGAGGTGTGAGATGATTTGTTAGGACAGGACCTGAGGGCATGCCACCGTTTTGGGGAGGGGGGGGCAAGGAAATTCAATCCAAAATGCCATCGTTCTGCAGGCAGGCAGGCCAGCCGCCTGTCAGCCTGTTGCCATGCCAACTGAAACCTCAGGACCCGGAACAGTAGGCCAGTGGCTTGCCTGTTTCAGAGAGGGGGATCCGCGAGATCAAATGGAGGCCAGAGTGATCAGACACAGACCAATACTGCAGCTGAGAAAATGCACATTCACTGAAGTTAAGAAAACACAATCCATGATGGAGCGGTGAAGAGCGGTTTATATTTGGGTTATGGCATAGGCGTCATTTCGGCACAGTCCAAAGAGGTACAGGACATACAGGTGGGCCAGGTGAGTGAAAAAGAGGG
>JAFBMS010000745.1:0-63526 GCA_019788955.1 Albula glossodonta
GTAGTTGGGCTTGAAATGAAGTCGCTGCATGTGACTGCCAAGTTTTGGGGGGTGGGGGGTCAGAGACAGAGGCCTCGTGGTACCTTAAGTTCCATCGCAGACGCCATTGAGCTAGAAAGATTTGCAGAGCCTCCAGAATTATGCCCACTGGAAACAGCTGTGGCAGATGACAATGAGGAAGAGGAGGAGTTTGTGCTTGTCAATTTCAGACAAAAAAGTTTTTCTTTTTTCATTTGTTGGGGAAGAAACTTGACTCCAGACATGCTTTAAGCCGAAGCAAAAAAGACAACCCACGTAGTTGGGCTTGAAATGAAGTCGCTAAATGTGACTGCCAAGTTTTGGGGGGTGGGGGGTCAGAAACGGAGGCCTCATGGTACTTTATGTTACATCGCAGACGCCATTGAGCTAGAAAAATGTACAGAGCCTCCAGAATTATACCTGCTGGAAACAGCTGTGGCAAATGACAATGAGGAAGAGGAGGAGTTTGAGCTAGTTGAGCATTATGTGTAAATTGTAATATTTGTTAATATTTTAATTTTAATATGGTTATTTCTGGTTCTTTACCAGGTTTCTCCTCCCTACAGGATGATCAGGCCCATTTGCTCTTAAAGTTTTCGCTTTTGTCGCCTTTTCAGGGGCAGAGAGGGAATTTTCCACCTTTTCTTTCTTTACATCCAGCCAAAGTCTAGCTAATTTGGCAAACTGCTACACTGGCTGATGTAAAGTTTTTTGGTGGTTTTTCGCCTCTCAAGAGCAAATATAAAGGGCTCAGGACAGCATATAATTGGCAACAAAGATGAAATTAAGATGTTTCAAATAAAAGAAAATAATTGACCAAAATATTTGTGAAGTCTGCTTTGTTGAAGTGGACTGGATTATTGCAAAAAAAAAAAAAAAAAAAAAGACAGAACACATTTCTGCTAGAAAAGGGGCTTTCATTTAAGCTTTAGGCCATCGTATGATATGTGTGGTCAATGTATGATCAGTCTGTGGCAGGCCATCACAACAACAGTTTTAAAAATAAAAGTATCTTGGCCAGTCATAGTTTTTTTGCGCAATGATGTTGAAGAAAATGACAAGGGGCCAATGGGCAGTCATGCGTCTGCAGCTGTATGTGGCTGTGACCTGTGTCCAGGTTATCACCCCTCACCTTGTCTCCTTGTAGTCCAAGACCTTTTGTGGCTTTCTGTCTTCTGGTGCTCAGGACAGCATGCATGGTGCTCCACAACAGACATTTTTCCCTTTCTTGGGGAAAAGGAGACGACAGTGGCTCTGTCAGTGAAGGCGAACATTGAAGATGTTTACTTCTGTTCTTCATCACAAGAAGCTCAGAGGGAAGCTCCTGCTTGTTTTTTTTTCACTCTCCCAAATGTTGTAACCTTTCTTTTCAGCAGTTCCTCACACAGGGTGTATGATGTGGAAAAATTATCACATGTAATATTATGACCATTCAGTCCTTCAGCCATGTCTCGTACCACCCTCATGCCTTGATTTTTTCAGGTGCTTCACCAGGGGATTTAGCAGTATACACTTGCATATTCCAGGCATAGCTGGACTTTGCATCACTGCTGCCCATACTTTGATGCTGTATTTGGCTGTTTTGCTCGGCATGTATTGTCTGAAGGGACAGCAGTCCACGAAATGCAACCAGACATTCATCCACAGTCACGTGGGGGCCTGGATTGTAAAGAAAGGGTAATCGCTGAACCCACTTGTCCCATACATACTGTTTTGCTGCAAGTCTGTCACACTCTCGTCAGCCCATCTTGTTTCTCTTGCATTGTATGACAAGCGTATGACATGGAATGTTGAGAAAACTGGAATGTTTTAGGAGATGGTGGCTGGAAATATTGCCCCTCCAGTGTCATTATTCCAAAGGCTTGCTGTTTCTTCACCTTTTGACTTGTACACCCCAACCAAAATGAGCGACTCAGTGTCGGCTTGTAAGTGGATCCAAGTCTTTCCAACTGTCCTCATACACGTGCCTCCCCTTGAGTTTGTCATCTCAAGTACAACCTTTTCAAATGCTGATTTTATGCCTTGGGCATGGCTGACAGCATATCTGGTGGGGCTTGGAACCATTTTAATGACATTAGCAGCATTATGTCTGCCCTGTTGTTCAAGTGGGGAGAGGGACCACAATAACTTTCCATTTTTGGAAGGTAACATGTCTGCGGGTGGTTGAGAGACAATAGGAGGGTCAACACTAAGGCTCTCATTCTATCAGAGGAGGATGCCTCATCATCACAGTCCTCCTTAACATTATCCTCCGTCTCAGACATATTCTCCTCTATGTCACTTTCACTATCAAAGAGCTGTGAAAAAACCTCATTGGCACGAAACCTTTGCTTAGAGGTCATTGTCGAGTGAGAGAGAACATAAAGCGAGAGCACACAGAGCACCAACAGAAATTGTTTAGAAGGCTGCTGTGCAAGCTTTTATGTTTGCTCCTCCCCTATTTTGTGTGAACTATCCATGTCCTCATGTCAACCGTGGCAACCCACCCCAACAGCGCAGGAAATACCAAAGCTCTTGTGGGAATTATGTTTTCCCACCATGTCACGTGAACAATCAGTGGTTCTCGCATGACTGCAGGTATGTCAGGTTCGGGCCCTAAAGCAGAGAGAAGCTTTTGAAGATTTTAAAATTGCATGTTATAGTGACCTCAATATCATCCAAAACAACCAAAACAGAAGTGTGTAACATGTTGATATTTCTTAAATGTTTTATTCTGCTAAAACAGCCTAGGGTCAAATTGACCCCAAAGAACACCAATGCGTATAAAATATGTACAGGAAATTGAAAACATATCATCATGTTAATTTTATGTTTACCGAATTGCCCCCATTAAATTAGGATAAGTCATAAAATATGAAGCAAAAAAAAAGATGACAATCATTTATTTAGAGATGTTAAACATTAATTGGCCCCAAAGATAATAGGAGGGTTAAAATGTTATTTCTGAAATTATTGTTTTTAGGGAGCTAAATTGGCCAACATGATCTTAAAATAAGGACACATGACAATTTTGTCAGAAAAAAAAACATGCTTTTATTAACAGGGACCCGCAGGGAAAGATACAGCAATTGGTCAAGTTGTCAACAAATAACATATAAACCAAATAACTAACAATTTCCTGCATAAACCAAATTTTTCACCAAAATGACTATTTTCCAGAACGATTTTCACTTTCAAGTCATCAAACAGTAGTAAAAAAACAGGATCATTTAAAAAAAAATTATAATCATTATTTGTCAAAATTTTGTCAACAAACCAGAACAATGATGTGTATATTTACAATAAAAAAACTTCAATTTACAGTGCAAAACAGACAGACATCAGTTACATAAAATATTGTTATACTTATGAAAAGTAAATATCTAGAGATGACAATGGCTTCTGACACTGACGATGAAGAACCTACCCATGGCAGTTTAGTGCTATCCTTATCTTGCAGCATTGGATAGTACCCAATCAACCTTTTGGCCATGGCAGACACTTCTTCACGAGAGGGATATATTGAGTCTCCCCTGTCATGCATTTCATTAGCCCTCACGATCGAAATCATGCTGTTTCATGGTGTTTCTGACCAAGCAGCACCTGAGCCGCAACGCTGAAGCTCAAAATAGTATTTGCGGACTTGCTGCAGCTCTGTGTCTGCGTAAATAACATAGTCTGGGCTGCTTATCGTCATGATCCTTTTTCAGACTCACATGTTTTGGTGCTCTGGGGCAGGTTTGTCTGGTCCCCTGCAGGTTTTACAGCCACTTCAGAAGTTAAGATCTCCTGCACAAATATATCAATAATAATAATAATCTCACAATTGAAAAAAACTTGCATATAACATTGTTTGGTCTCAACTATCAATGAAACCAGAGACTTGTGATTTTGGATTCAGTTGGGGTTGTGACAATATTTGAACTACCTGGCTGTGTGTGAATTTGTTTTGTCCTTTCATTAGTACTTCTGGCTACTTAAAAATTTGTGTTGGAACAGATGGAACAGATTTTAAAGGACTAAAAATGCACAAAAACATGGTATGCACATCTGTGTAACTTTACAGAACATCATCTGTGGAAATGTGGAGCCTACTACTTAAGGGGGATGATTTTTCTGTAGAAATTATTGCAGTTCAGTTGGAGGCGATGGCTACAATCAGATGTGCAGCCCTAATCTAAAATAAAATATATATGTACATTTTGAGAAGTGCCATTTTTTTGGGAAAAGTATACAAAAACATCAAGGTGAGGATATAAAGAAACACTCATACATGCCTCCATATGATTGATGACCCATTTATGTCACCACAGTGTCAATTTCATCATTTTAGAAAAATATGCTATTCGTGTACATTTCTAGCACCCATTCTGAAATCATGTATTTTAGATGAACTTTCCATTGATTTATATTTTATCTCTAATACACCTCATTCATTAATTCACAATAAATCCTTACCTCTGAATGCACTGCTTCCAAAATGTACTTCATCTGAGGAAGTTCTCTGGCCCTGGTAGAAGGTCCCTCAGGTCTTCACATGTTAATGAGGGTAACAGCTCATTGGTAATATGTGCAGCTGTTGCCCTTATAAGATAAAGTTTTATCAGTAGCACTTGATAAAAGTTTGCAAAGGGGTCATATTAGTGAATTATCAGTATAGATATATCTATTGATATGCACTAATGTTAGATGTCTAAAACATTTACAAGACATTTACCTTGTAAGAGTGACACAGTTGTCTCATCTAAGTAATCTCTCCATCTCACCAAGAAAAAGCAATCTGTAAATTAGAGGAAAAGACGATCACTGTCATTTTATAAATCAACCAAAAAAAAAAAAAAACACATTAAAAAGAGACCAGAAACTACATTGTCAATTGCTGTGATTCATTAACCAACTATCATTAAACCACGTACAGTAAACCCCCGTTATATTGCGGTTCAGTTTTCGTGGTCCCGGTATTTCGCAGTTTTTTTCTGTAAGGCCTATTCATTTTAATATCGCTTATATTTTCGCCATTTCGTGGCATTCCACAGAATCAATACTGAAGCATCAATACTTGCAATCCTGATGTTTCTTTTTGAGAATCAATCCTCACATCAAAATATCGATACCAAGTGTTTACAGTAATTTTAATATTTTTGTAATGAAATTGAATGTGTACACATTGCACAACACACACACTCTCACAATCCAGCATAGTCCACAACACACACACAATCCAGCACAGTACACAACACACACACAAAATCCTGTAAAAAGCACACACACACAATTCTGCAAAGTCCATAGCACACAAACACAAACACACAAAATCCAGCACAGTGCACAACACAAACACAATCATGCACAGTATACAACACACACACAATAAATCTAGCACAGTGCACAACACACCCACATGCGCAGTCCAGCACAGTATAAAAAACACACACAATCCAGCACAGTGCGTGACACACACACACACACACACACACAATCCAGCAAAGTGCAAGACACACATACAACCCTGCACTGTGCACACACACATTCCAGCATAGTCCACAACACACACACTCTCACAATCCAGCACAGTGCACAACACACAGACATAATCTAGCACAGTGCACAACATACACACAATCCAGCACAGTACACAACATACACACGCAATCCAGTGCTGTCACTGCACAGTCTGCCCAGTTTATGTGCTTATGTGTTTCCATAGTAGCATCTCTTAGACTGCCACATCAGGCTTTCTGACTCACATTCTACACACATATTTAAATAAATCATGGGTGTGTTCCTCTCTGTTCCTCACTCTCAATTTACAATTTCAATTTAAATGCTTTATTGCCTTGCAATTATTTAACTATGTTTATTTCCTCCTCTTGTCTCTCACCTCCTCCTTCTTAATTCTCCTCCTCTTCTCAATTCAGTTAAGTTATGCTTGTATTAATGACAGGAATACCGCAGTAAATGCAGGACATATAAAAAATAGCATTAAATAAATAAAATGAATCTTGAAATACCACAGAAATAATAACACTGTAATAACCATAACAAAGAAAATTTTAGAAACATTAATTTTTATTTTAATACTCTCATCACTGTCTTTTGCCTCTCCCTCTTGCACAGGTTAATGGAACATTACACACCTATTTTGTCTCTAAGTGTTTGCCTCCAGGAGAGCATTTCAGTCAGGGGGTGCATGTAGATGTGAGTATCGAGATCGCTCCTCTTGGCACATGTGGATGTAAGTATTGAGCTCACTCCTAAAGGCACGTGTATCAAGAGAAATCCATCTCTAGTTGTCTTCAGCTTCCGTACCAGCACCCCAACTGTTGCTCTCACCTGCCTGGGAAAACTCCAGCTTGGCTTTGATGTGCTCCAGCAATTGGATGACAGGACAGTTGCTGTTGACCAGGAACTTCTCATTATCTGCAGAGGAAAGGGGTGGCAGTGTAGTATAACACTTACAGAGCTGCCCTTATAACTCAGAGGTTGCACATTCAGTTTCCAGATAGGGCACTAGCGGAACAAATCAGTACCGGGCCGGGGGCGGGGCACATGACCGGGCCCTTTAAACCCAATACAGCTCATCATAACATCGCTTTACAACATACACATGCCCGCAACAGCGGGGGTTACAAGCACACATACTACATTTTTGACACAAGCAACTGCTGAGTCCCTAACATCACCGCTATACAGTCGAGAGAGAAAGAAGAGGATATAAGCTGGGCTACTAGAAATAACAACCATCAACAGTTTACAACAGCTCACACATTGTTTGTGGTGTAGTGATTGCAAGAATTGCTACCTGTAAATCTGGCTCCGAGACTGTGCTGCCAGAATTGAATCGCTGCCAACAAAAATGTCAGGTTCATCTCCAGGAGGACGAACAAAATATGTGTCCAGTTTTTGTAATTTGTCTTTTCCTTGCTCTTTTTTCCTTTTCTTTGCGCTTTGCCGCTCCACTTTTATGCTTATATGAACTGCCACTCATGTGTAGCTTAGTCCGTAAAAATGCTACACCTAGCTTGCACTCTGTTGACAAATGACTGATGATGACGTGGTGGCCGGTTGATAACGATTTTACCCAAAATACACTTGGAGACAATATCGGCGATCCACTTGTAAATTTGCACGTAATGAAGTTAAATGTGAGAGTGAAAATAAAGCCAGTCATGCAGCACGTCATTTTATTCATATTTTAGACCTAACTACATCACTAAAGTCACTCTTGTAAAGTTTTTACCAACCATGACTCACCCTGACTTGGCAACATGTATAAGCTCACACATATAACGATTTCGTCGAGAGATGACCCAGTCCCCCCAGCCCGGAGCAGAGGATCCGGGCCCCCCTGGACCCCGGGCCCAGGGCGCGTCGCCCTCCCAGCCCCCCCGGAAACTCCGCCCCTGAGATAGGGCACGGCTGTCAAACAACTGAACAAGACACCTACACTTCCTAACTGAAATACCCAGCTGTAGGAATGGAAGATCAAAAATTAACCCAATTGCAAGTGCCTAATTGTACTGAAATGTATGTCATGAGATCACAGGTTCAATTCCAAAGCTAGAGGAACTGTTGTTGGGCCCTTAAGTGAAGTACTGACATCATATGTTAAAATGTGTGAGGTGTGTAAGTTACTCTGGATAAGTGCAATAAATGCCTGTATGTAATGCAAATGAGAGAAGCCCGACAATGGAAACCTGGACATCATTAGCTCCAGATACACAGCAGCTCCCATCATCCAAGAGACATGTTCAGTTTCGTAAAACACACTTGTATGAAAGTTATTATAAGGCTGCCCCCTAGAGGCTCAGGTTGTTAAATGCGTACGGCTAGCTAGCATGAACGAACATTAAATGCATGAACGCATGAGTATGCTGTTCACAGATATTACTTTCGACACTAAATTGACTGTAAACATTGTAAATACAATTTTTACATGAACACTCACAAGCAAAGGCTCTCCAAGGCACAAACGTTTTGAGGAGAGATGTCCAACATCTGACAGCACGCAATACAGCATGGAATACAATATGGAATACAAGTGACTTCCTTATATACACGGCTTATGACACTTAATGCGGTGAAAACACCGCCAAAACAAAAGTCCTTTCATTATGACAATTAAATGGTGTCAAAAGGCAGAAAGAAATGTATTCATGCCACACCACAATTACTGCACAAGACAGCAGTACAGCGCAAGAAAAAAAGAATCTATTGAAAGGATTATTTCAGTTCAGCTGGTTGGGGACATAATTACTGTAAATAACTGTATTTTCTCATTTCTTGTATTAAATGACAAGTTAAACAAACAATTGCTAATATTGCAGTTAAAATGGCACACAAATACGGACTCATATGCTTTGGGCATCTACGGAAATACAACCTCACATCAGGTAGGCTGGTTGTTCGTGACAGCTACATAAAATGAATGTGCGGATGTACAGGTTGTTAAAACCGACTGAACAAGTTAGCTTTACCAACCAGCAAGTGCATAAATACTGCATGACTGACTACCGTGAGGACAGAGGCAGAGAGAAACAGCTGTGGTTACCGCTACCAATGTAGCTAGTAGGTCATGGTAATATTTTAAAAACATTTTCCTACAATAGTCATTGGTCGATTTAATTTAAATGATCGCCTCATTTTTATTTTGTATTTCTTGCCTGAAAGCAATGTCAGATTGTTCATGTACTGCCTTCATAAACAGAGGCAAACCTTTTCATGAGCTGCTTTGCAATGTTAGGTAGCTGGCTAGCTACGAAATGCGAGTAGAACATTTGCGTCGTTGGTGACGGTACACTTATTAAGATGGATCTTTACTAGAGGGCAAACGAAGACTCAACGAAACAACAGACTTGTGTAATTATTGAAAGCTTTGACCCAGCCAAGCCATTCTGCCAAGACTGTCGTATGTAGCAATAACGGTGTCAGAATGAGCTGTCTGCTTTCTGCTGCGTAAAAGTTTGAAATGGTGGGTTTGTACAAACTGTGACATCACAGAGGTGGTGAAAAATTTCTGCTACCAATAAGACCTCTGTGACGCCAACAGAAAATATGTATAAAAGTGAGGAAACGCTGCAATAACTAACGTGGGAAACACAGGTAAGTAGGACAGAAAGGAGAACTTCGGCTGGAGCAGGTAAGGGAAGTTTGGTTCTCTCATTAATTTGGGAAGAAACTAGGCTCGTTGCATAGTTAAAGTCGGGGCAAAAAAGACACCCCTTTAAGATGCATTTGTACGTCAACAGGTTTGATCTTGAAATTGATTTCCTCTATAAATGTGTTATTTTGTCACCATCTAAGCTGCTGAGAGGGTAAGGCAAGTTTGGCTGTACCATTTATTCAGGTACAAACTACAGTGGCAGTTATCTCTTCAAGTTTGAAGGCTGAAAAAGGATTTCTAATAGACTTGTGTAATAATTGAAGGTTTTTACACAGCCAAGCCATTTTGTTCAAACTGTTGTATGTAATGGTGTCAGAATACCCTCTCTGCTTTCTGCTGTGTAAGAGTTTGAAATGGTAGGTATTCAGAAACTGTACCATCACAGTTTCCAGGGCAACGTGGAAAACTCAGGTAAGTAAAGGGTAACTTCGGCTGCAAGAGGGTAAGGCAAGTTTTTCTTTATCATAAATTGGGGAAGAAATTAGACTCCAGACATACTTTAAGCCGAAGCAAAAAAGACAACCCACGTAGCTGGGCTTGAAATGAAGTCGCTGAATGTGACTCCCAAGGTACGGGGGGTTGGGGGTCAGAATCAGAGGCCTCATGGTACCTTAAGTTCCATTGCAGAGGCCATTGAGCTAGAAAAATGTACAGAGCCTCGAGAATTATTCCTGCTGGAAACAGCTGTGGCAGATAAGAATGAGGAAGAGGAGGAGTTTGAGCTTGTCAATTTTGGACAAAAACGTTTTTCTTTATCATTAATTGGGGAAGAAAATTGACTCCAGGCATACTTTAAGCCGGAGCAAAAAAGACATTCCACGTAGTTGGGCTTGAAATGAAGGCACTGAATGTGACTGCCAAGCTTTGGGGGGTCAGAAACGGAGACCTCATGGTACCTTAAGTTCCACTGCAGAGGCCATTGAGCTAGAAAGATTTGCAGAGCCTCCAGAATTATGCCCACTGGAAACGGCTGTGGCAGATGACAATGAGGAAGAGGAGGAGTTTGAGCTAGTTGAGCATTATGTGTAAATTGTAATATTTGTTAATATTTTAATTTTAATATGGTTGTTTCTGGTTCTTTTCCAGGTTTGTCCTCCCTACAGGATGATCAGGCCCATTTGCTCTTAAAGTTTTCACTTTTGTCGCCTTTTCAGGGGCAGGGAGGGAATTTTCCACCTTTTCTTCTTTACATCCAGCCAAAGTCTAGCTAATTTGGCAAACTGCTACACTGGCTGATGTAAAGTTTTTGGTGGTTTTTCGCCCTCTCAAGAGCAAATATAAAGGGCTCAGGACAGCATATAATTGGCAACAAAGATGAAGTTAAGATGTTTCAAATAAAAGAAAACAATTGACCAAAAATATTTTGTGAAGTGTGCTTTGTTGAAGTGGATTGGATTACTGCAAAAAAAATGACAGGAACACATTTCTGCTAGAAAAGGGGCTTTCATTTAAGCTATAGGCCATCGTATGATAATATGAGTGGTTCATGTATGATCCAGTCTGTGGCAGGCCATCACAACAACAGTTTTAAAAATAAAAGTATCTTGGCCAGTCATAGTTTTTTGCGCAATGATGTTGAAGAAAATGACTAGGGGACAATGGGCAGTCATGCGTCTGCAGCTGTATGTGGCTGTGACCCGTGTCCAGGTTATCAACCCCTCACCTTGTCTCCTTGTAGTCCAAGACCTTTTGTGGCTTTCTGTCTTCTCTGGTGCTCAGGACAGCATGCATGGTGCTCCTCAGCAGAACATTTTTCCTTTTCTTGGGGCAATAGGAGACGACAGAGGCTCTGTCAGTGAAGGCGAACATTGAAGATGTTACTTCCTTTTTTTTCATCACAAGAAGCTCAGAGGGAAACTCCTGCTTTGTTTTTTTCACTGTCCCGAATGTTGTAACCTTTCTTTTCAGGAGTACCTCACACAGGGTGTATGATGTGAAAAGATGATCACATGTAATATTATGACCATTCAGTCCTTCAGCCATGTCTAGTCGACTCCACCCTCATGCCTTGATTTTTTTCAGGTGCTTCACCAGGAGATTTAGCAGTATACACCTGCATATTCCAGGCCTAGCTGGACTTTGCATCACATGCTGCCCATATTTTGATGCCATATTTGGCTTGTTTGTTGGCATGTATGTCTGAAGGGACAGTGTCCACAAAATGCAACCAGACATTCATCCACAGTCACGTGGGGGCCTGGATTGTAAAGAAAGGGTAATCGCTGAACCCACTTGTCCCATACATACTGTATTGCTGCAAGTCTGTCACACTCTCATCAGCCCCATCTTGTTTCTCTTTCATCAAAGCGTATGACAGGGAATGTTGAGAAAACTGGAATGTTTTTGGAGATGGGGGCTGGAAATATTGCCCCTCCAGTGTCAGCTTTCCAAAGGCTTGCTGTTGCTTCACCTTTTGACTTGTACACCCCAGCCAAAATGAGCGACTCAATGTCGGCTTGTAAGTGGATCCAAGTCTTTCCAACTGTCCTCATACACGTGCCTCCCCTTGAGTTTGTCATCTCAAGTAAAATTTTTTCAAATGCTGATTTTATGCCTTGGACATGGCTGACAGCATATCTGGTGGGGCTTGGAAACATTTTAATGACATTAGCAGCACTACGTCTGCCCTGTTGTTCAAGTGGGGAGAGGGACCATAATAACTTTCCATTTTTGGAAGGTAACATGTCTGCTGGTGGTTGAGAGACAATAGGAGGGTCAACACTAAGGCTCTCATTCTATCAGAGGAGGATGCCTCATCATCAGGGTCCTCCTTAACATTATCCTCCGTCTCAGACATATTCTCCTCTATGTCACTTTCACTGTCAAAGAGCTGTGACAAAACCTCATTGGTAGAAAACCTTTGCTTAGATGTCACTTTCAATCGAGAGAGAGAACATAAAGCGAGAGCACACAGAGCACCAACAGAAATTGTTTAGAAGGCTGCTGTGCAAGGTCTTATTTTTGCTCCTCCCCTATTTTGTGTGAACTATCCATGTCCTCATGTCAACCGTGGCAACCCCCCCCAACAGCGCAGGAAATACCAAAGCTCTTGTGGGAATTATGTTTTCCCACCATGTCACGTGAGCTATCTGTGGTTCTCGCATGACTGCAGGTATGTCAGGTTCGGGCCCTAAAGCAGAAACAAGCTTTTGAAGATTTTAAAATTGCATGTTATAGTGACCTCAATATCATCCAAAACAACCAAAACAAAAGTGTGTAACATGTTGATATCTTAAATGTTTTATTCTGCTAAACAGCTAGGGTCAAATGACCCCAAAGAACACCGATGCGTATAAATATGTACAGGAAATGAAAACATATGCATCATCATTTAATTTTATGTTTACCGAATTGCCCCCATTAAATTAGGATGTCATAAAATATGAAGCAAAAAAAAAAGATGACAATCATTTATTTAGAGACGTTAAACATTATTGGCCCCAAAGATAATAGGAGGGTTAAAATGTTATTTCTGAAATTATTGTTTTTAGGGAGCTAAATTGGCCAACATGATCTTAAATAAGGACACATGACAATTTTGTCAGAAAAAAAAAAACATGCTTTTATTAACAGGGACCCGCAGGGAAAGATACAGCATTGGTCAAGTTGTCAACAAATAACATATAAACCAAATAACTAACAATTTCCTGCATAAACCAAATTTTTCCCCAAAATGACTATTTTCCAGAATGATTTTCACTTTCAAGTCATCAAACAGTAGTAAAAAAACAGGATCATTTAAAAAAAAAAATTATAATCATTATTTGTCAAAATTTTTATCAACAAACCAGAACAATGATGTGTATATTTACAATAAAAACTTCAATTTACAGTGCAAACAGACAGACATCAGTCACATAAAATATTGTTATACTTAAAAGTAAATATCTACAATGACAATGACTTCTGACACTGACGATGAAGAACCTACCCATGGCAGTTTAGTGCTATCCTTATCTTGCAGCATTGGATAGTACCCAATCAACCTTTTGGCCATGGCAGACACTTCTTCACGAGAGGGATACATTGAGTCTCCCCTGTCATGCATTCATTAGCCCTCACGATCGAAATCATGCTGTTTCATGGTGTTTTTCTGACCAAGCAGCACCTGAGCCGCAACGCTGAAGCTCAAAATAGTATTTGCGGACTTACTGCAGCTCTGTGTCTGCGTAAATAACATAGTCTGGGCTGCTTATCGTCATGATCCTTTTTCAGACTCACATGTTGTGGTGTTCTGGGGTAGGTTTGTCTGGTCCCCTGCAGGTTTTACAGCCACTTCAGAAGTTAAGATCTCCTGCACAAATATATCAATAATAATAATATCACAATTGAAAAAAAACTTGCATATAACATTGTTTGGTCTCAACTATTAATGAAACAAGAGAGTTGTGATTTTGGATGCAGTTGGGGTTTGTGACAATAATTGAACTACCTGGCTGTGTGTGAATTTGTTTTGTCCTTTCATTAGTACTTGTGGCTACTTAAAATTTGTGTTGGAACAGATGGAACAGATTTTAAAGGACTAAAAATGCACAAAAAAGTGATATGCACATCTGTGTAACTTTACAGAACATCATCTGTGGAAATGTGGAGCCTACTACTTTAAGAAGATTTTTCTGTAGAAATTATTGCAGTTCAGTTGGAGGCGATGGCTACAATCAGAAGTGCAGCCCTAATCTAAAATAAAACATATGTGTACATTTTGAGAAGTGCAATTTTTTGTGAAAAGTATACAAAAACATCAAGGTGAGGATATAAAGAAACACTCATACATGCCTCCATATGATTGATGACCCATTTATGTCACCACAGTATCAATTTCATCATTTTAGAAATTTTGAAATTAAGAAAAATGCTATTTGCATACATTTCTATCACCCATTGTGAAATCATGTATTTCAGATGAACTTTCCATTGATTTATATTTTATCACTAATACACCTCATTCATTAATTCACAATAAATCCTTACCTCTGAATGCACTGCTTCCAAAATGCACTTCATCTGAGGAAGTTCTCTGGCCCTGGTAGAAGGTCCCTCAGGTCTTCACGTGTTAATGAGGGTAACAGCTCATTGGTAATATGTGCAGCTGTTGCCCTTATAAGATAAAGTTTTATCAGTAGCACTTGATAAAAGTTTGCAAAGGGGTCATATTAGTGAATTATCAGTCTAGATATATCTATTGATATGCACTAATGTTAGATGTCTAAAACATTTACAAGACATTTAACCTTGTAAGAGTGACACAGTTGTCTCATCTACGTAATCTCTCCATCTCACCATGAAAAAGCAATCTGTATCTTAGAGGAAAAGACAGTCACTGTCATTTTATAAATCAATAAAAAAAAAAGAAAACACATTAAAAAGGGACCAGAAACTACATTGTCAATTGCTGTGATTCATTAACAACTATCGTCAAACCACGTGCAGTAAACCCCCGTATATTGCGGTTCAGTTTTCGTGGTCCCGGTATTTCGCAGTTTTTTTCTGTAAGGCCTATTCATTTTAATATCGCTTATATTTTCGCCATTTCGTGGCATTCCGCAGTATCAATACTGAAGCATCAATACTTGCAATCCTGATGTTTCTTTTTGAGAATCAATCCTCACATCAAAATATCGATAACAAGTGTTTACAGTAATTTTAATATTTTTGTAATGAAATTGAATGTGTACACATTGCACAACACACACACTCTCACAATCCAGCATAGTCCACACACACACACAATCCAGCAGTATACAACAACACACACAAATCCTGTAAACACACACCACACACATTCTGCAAAGTGCATAAGTCATAGCACACAAACACAAACACACAAAATCAAGCACAGTGCACAACACAAACACAATCATGCACAGTATACAACACACACACAAAAAAACTAGCACAGTGCACAACACACCCCCATGCGCAGTCCAGCACAGTATAACAAACACACACTCCAGCACAGTGCGGACACACAACACACACAATCCAGCAAAGTGCAAGACACACACAACCCTGCACTTGCACACACCACACACACACACATCCAGCATAGTCCACACACACACACACTCTCACAATCCAGCACAGTGCACAACACACACAACATAATCTAGCACAGTGCACACACACACACAATCCAGCACAGTACACAACATACACATGCCATCCAGTGCTGTCACTGCACACACAGTCTGCCCACTTTATGTGCTTATGTGTTTCCATAGTAGCATCTCTTAGACTGTCACATCAGGCTTTCTGACTCACATTCTACACCAAATTTAAATAAATCATCGGTGTTTCCTCTCTGTTCCTCCCTCTCAATTTACAATTTCAATTTAAATGCTTTATTGGCTTGGAATTATTTAACTATTTTTATTTCCTCCTCTTGTCTCTCACCTCCTCCTTCTTAATTCTCCTCCCCTTCAGAATTCCGTAAGTTATGCTTGTATTACTGACAGGAATACCGCAGTAAATGCAGGACATATAAAAATAGCATTAAATAATAAAATGAATCTTGAAATACCACAGAAATAATAACCACTGTAATAACCATAACAGAAAATTTTAGAACATTAATTTTTATTTTTATACTCTTCATCACTGTCTTTTGCCTCTCCCTCTTGCACAGGTTATGGAACATTACACCCTATTTTGTCTCTAAGTGTTTGCCTCTGGAGAGCACTTCAGTCAGGGGGTGCATGTAGATGTGAGTATCGAGATCGCTCCTCTTGGCACATTGGATGTAAGTATTGAGCTCACTCCTAAGGCACGTGTATCAAGAAATCCATCTCTAGTTGTCTTCAGCTTTCGGTACCCACACCCCAACTGTTGCTCTCACCTGCCTGGGACAACTCCAGCTTGTCTTTGATGTGCTCCGCATAGGATGACAGGACAGTTGGTGTTGACCAGGAACTGCTCATTATCTGCGAGGAAAGGGGTGGCAGTGTAGATAACACTTAGAGAGCTGCACTTATAACTCATGGTTGCACATTCAGTTTCCAGATCGGCAACGGCTGTCAAACAACCGAACAAGGCACCTACGCTTCCTAACTGAAATATCCAGCTGTAGAATGGAAGATCAAAAAGTAAACCCCATTGTAAGTGCCTAATTGTATTGAAATGTATGTCATGAGATCACAGGTTCAATTCCAAAGCTAGAGGAACTGTTTTGTGGGCCTTAAGTGAAGTACTGACATCATATGTTAAAATGTGTGAGGTGTAAGTTACTCTGGATAGTGGCAATAACGCCTGTATGTAATCAAATGAGAGAAGCCCGACAATGGAAACCTGGACATCATTAGCTCCAGATACACACAGCAGCTCCCATCATCCAAGAGACTGTGCAGTTTAGCGGCACACACTTGTATGAAAGTTATTATAAGTGGCCCCCCTAGAGGCTCAGGTTGTTAAATGCACTCACCTCTTATTCAGACTGAGCCCTACAGCCTAAAAGTTTCAGAGCTCACAAAACTGAGGCTTCCTGCAGCATCAAAGGGCAGTGCAATGAAGGGGATATTACAAAATAATTGATTTGTTGAAATGGGATGGGGTGCAAATCTTTTTGATTGTTTTTTACAACTCAATGACTGACAGCTATTATAGCCCCAGCCACTGCAGAATTAATGAACCTCACATTTCATCACTCTCACAGACCCCACGGTCCCATTCTAAAGCAGTGCTTTGTAAACTCCATCATGAGGGGACCCCCGTGTATTCTGGATTTTCCTTACAGCCAGTGGTTTTGTTTGTCATCAACAACCAAGTGTCCATACAGTCACCAGGTAGGACCTAAACGATTTTACCTGTCAGTCTAAAACTGATCAAAAACGTAACTTCCTTCAAAAGACTTATTTGCTGTAAACCTCATAAAAGATTGAAAGAATCAGTTTGTCTTACTCAAATTAAAGTCCTAGGATGTTAATATGGAAAATTATACTTCAGCACATTTTGGGTTAAAAGTGGGAGCTGCAGAAGAGTGGGGAAATGGGAAGGAGTGACAGAGTTCTTGACATGAGCACACTATTTTAAACTAATAGTAGTTTTTTAAACATTCTACCCTAATTATTTTGCAACTATTCTCACATTACCTTATTGCCATGTTTATCTTCAGGGCTGTCCCTGTGGCTCCTTTCTGATTGGTCTGCATGGCAGTCACACTGACACTTCCTTACTGACAGCCCTACCCTAGCAACAGGAATGGCCAGGGATGAAACATGTACCAGAAGCCATTCATTTTCAATGAAACTTTCCTTTAACAAATAGAAAAAATAACATAAAACATGGTATTCCAATAGCAACTGCATTCAATATTACATCAACTGTTTTCAGTAACAAAGGTTCAACTTGAACTGATCAGTGTTTGCTTTTCAACATCATAATTGATATTTCCTTCAGTTTGATGATCAAAAGTTGGCGTCCATTTAAAAATGATCACTGTAAGTTGCCCTCAGTTTCCACTTTTCACAGTATGCCTGCACAGAATATAGAATAACCAGGCAACTCAGTTTAGTGCTCTGAACACATCAGGTTCTGTCTGCCTTCTGACACACAAACATTCAAATTACCGGAATCTTCTGAACTTTCTTTTAGGATCGTGACTGAGTCCAACACAGTTTCAGTGGCTGTTTGGAATCACCACAATCTACCGTTACAACCTGGACCATTTGGTTAATGTACCATCTGTGGTGTAAACATGCTAAAGGGCTGCAGGCCAGCAGTACGGTGCTCCAGCCCGTATGGGGTGTGCTGTCTGTATGGGCTGTGCTGGTTGAGGGTCCCAGGCGTCACTTGAAGAATTTGTTCGGTTAGGAAGCGCAGATGGAAAACTCAGCGGAGCCCCACTGCCTGATCCATGAAGTTGGCAAAGTCCGCCCAGGCAGAAAGGGTGTGAGAACTGAGAGGTCCATCGTATTTCGAGTCCGAGTCAAAGTGCTGCTGGTTTATTGGGGATTGGGTGGAGGGAGACAGAAAGAAAGACACAGAGCTGGGAGTCAGATATTTCAGAGACCTCTGCAGGACTGTTGGAATTCCTAATCACACAAAGAAAAAACTAATAAACTTAACTGATGCAAATGCCAATTAAATGTATTATTTAATTCCCTTAACAACATAAGAGTATACATACACCATGCTGATAGAAAACTCTTTTTTTTTGTTTACAGTTATACTGCATGAACTTCATTCTTCAAGTAATTTATGCCTAAAAATATGTTCTGTCCTTGTTGTCGTCCCTTCGCCAACTTGAACAGACAGGTAACAGCTTCAATGAATTCCAGACACCGAAGTAAAGTTCAAGCTTTTTACTTTGTCCGTAATTCAATGAATGATTCTTTCTTGTAAAAACTGAAAATACACAAAAGTGCATATTACAAGATGTTGTATTCACAGCTTAGTAACCAGCCTCGTACGGCTAGCTAGCATGACTTACATTAAATGCATGAACGAATGAGGCATGCTGTTACAGATATTACTTTCGACACTAATGAACTGTAAACATTGTAAATACAATTTTTATATGAACACTCACAAGCAAAGGCTCTCCAAGGCACAGACGTTTTGAGGAGAGATGTCCACCATGTGACAGCATGCAATACAGCGTGGAATACAAATTACTTCCTTGTATACGTGCCTTATGACACCATATGCGGTGAAAACACCACCAAAACAAAAGTCCTTTCATTATGACAATTAAATGGTGTCAAAAGGCAGAAAGAACTGTATGCATGCCACAACACAACAAGTGCACAAGACAGCAGTACAGCGCAAGAGACAGAATCTATTGAAACGACTATTTCAGTTCAGCTGGTTGGGACATAATTACTGTAAATAACTGTATTTTTTTCTCATTTCTTGTATTAAAGTATGCCTTCCCATACAAGTTAAACCGAACTACTGCTAATATTGCAGTTAAACGGCTCACAAATACGGACTCATATGCTTTGGGCATCTAACGGAAATTCAACATCACATCAGGTAACCTCCACCGGCCGGTTGTTCGAGACCGCTACATAAAGTGAGGGTGCGGAGGTACAGGTTGTTAAAAACGAATTACAAGTTAGCTTTACCAATCAGAAAGTGCATAAATATTCCATGAATGACTACCGTGAGAACAGAGGCAGAGAGAAACAGCTGTGGTTACCGCTACCAATGCAGCTAGTAGGTCATGGTAATATTTTAAAAACGTTTTCCTACAATAGTCATCGGTCGATTTAATTTAAATGATCGCCTCATTGTTATTTTGTATTTCTTGCCTGAAAGCAATGTCAGATTGTTCATGAAGTGCCTTCATAAACAGAGGCAAACCTATTCATGAGCTGGTTTGCAATGTTAGGTAGCTGGCTAGCTGACGAAATGCGAGTAGACCATTTGCGTCGTTGGTGACTGTACACTTATTAAGATGGATCTTTACTAGAGGGCAAACGAAGACTCAACGAAACAACAGACTTGTGTAATTATTGAAAGTTTTGACACAGCCAAGCCATTCTGCAAAGACTGTCGTATGTAGCGATAACGGTGTCAGAATGAGCTGTCTGCTTTCTGCTGCGTAAAAGTTTGAAATGGTGGGTTTGTACAAACTGTGACATCACAGAGGTGGTGAAAAATTTCTGCTACCAATAAGACCTCTGTGACGCCAACAGAAAATATGTATAAAAGTGAGGAAACGCTGCAATAACTAACGTGGGAAACACAGGTAAGTAGGACAGAAAGGAGAACTTTCGCTGGAGAAGGTAAGGGGAGTTTGGTTCTATCATTAATTTGGGAAGACACTAGGCTCGTGGCATAGTTAAAGTCGGAGGGAAAAAATGACACCCCTTTAAGATGCATTTGTATGTCAACAGGTTTACTCTTGAAATTGATTTCCTCTTTAAATGTGTTATTTTGTCGCCTTCTCAGCTGCTGAGAAGGTAAGGCAAGTTTGGCTGTACCATTAATTCGGGTAGAAACTACAGTGGCAGTAATCTCTTCAAGTTTGAAGGCTAAAAAAGGATTTCTAATAGGCAAATTTCTCATCGACTTGTGCAATAATTGAAGGTTTTTACAAAGCCAAGCCATTTTGTTAAAACTGTTGTATGTACTGGTGTCAGAATAACCT
Organism: Albula glossodonta; assembly: GCA_019788955.1. Taxonomy (NCBI): domain Eukaryota; kingdom Metazoa; phylum Chordata; class Actinopteri; order Albuliformes; family Albulidae; genus Albula; species Albula glossodonta. The sequence goes on from JAFBMS010000745.1 coordinate 20,250, forward strand.
CTCTGCTTTCTGCTGTGTAAGAGTTTTAAATGGTAGGTATTCAGAAACTGTACCATCACAGTTTCCGGGGCAACGTGGAAAACTCAGGTAAGTGAAGCGAACTTCGGCTGCAAGAGGGTAAGGCAAGTTTTTCTTTATCATTAATTGGGGAAGAAATTAGACTCCAGGCATACTTTAAGCCGGAGCAAAAAAAGACAACCCACGAAGCTGGGCTTGAAATGAAGTTGCTGAATGTGACTGCCAAGCTTTGGGGGGTGGGGGGTCAGAAACAGAGGCCTCATGGTACCTTAAGTTCCATCACAGAGGCCATTGAGCTACAAAGATACGCAGAGCCTGCAGAATTATGCCCGCTGGAAACAGTTGTGGTTGATGACAATGAGGAAGTGGATGAGTTTAAGCCGGTCAGTTTTGGACAAAAAGGTTTTTCTTTATCATTAATTGGGGAAGAAATTAGACTCCAGGCATGCTTTAAGCCGGAGCAAAAAAGACAACCCACGTAGTTGGGCTTGAAATGAAGCCACTGAATGTGACTGCCAAGAGTTGGGGGGTGGGGGGTCAGAGACAGAGGCCTCATGGTACCTTAACTTCCATCGCAGAGGCCATTCAGCTCGAAAGATTTGCAGAGCCTCCAGAATTATGCCCGCTGGAAACAGCTTTGGCAGATGACAATGAGGAAGAGGAGGAGTTTTAGCTGGTCAGTTTTGGACATTTTTTTTTCTTCTTTCATTAATTGGGGAAGAAACTACACTCCAGGCATACTTTAAGCCGGAGTAGAAAAGACAACCCACATATTTGGGCTTCAAATGAAGCCACTGAATGTGACTGCCAAGCTTTAGGGGGTCAGAAACGGAGGCCTCATGGTACCTTAAGTTCCATCGCAGAGGCCATTGAGCTAGAAAGATTTGCAGAGCCTCCAGAATTATGCCCGCTGGAAACAGCTTTGGCAAATGACAATGAGGAAGAGGAGGAGTTTGAGCTAATTCAGCATTATGTGTAAATTGTAATATTTGTTAATATTTTAATTTTAATATGGTTATTTCTGGTTCTTTTCCAGGTTTCTCCTCCCTACAGGATGATCAGGCCCATTTGCTCTTAAAGTTTTCGCTTTTGTCGCCTTTTCAGGGGCAGGAAGGGAATTTTCCACCTTTTCTTCTTTACATCCAGCCAAAGTCTAGCTAATTTGGCAAACTGCTACACTGGCTGATGTAAAGTTTTTCGCCCTCTCAAGAGCAAATAGGGCTCAGGACAGCATATAATTGGCAACGGAGATGAAGTTAAGATGTTTCAAATAAAAGCAAGAATTGACCAAAATACTTTGTGAAGTGTGCTTTGTTGAAGTTGACTGGATTACTGAAAAAAAAAAAAAAAAAAAAAAATGACAGAAACACATTTCTGCTAGAAGGGGGCTTTCATTTAGATATAGGCCATCGTATGATAATATGTATGGTCAATGTATGATCCAGTCTGTGGCAGGCCATCACAACAACAGTTTTAAAAATAAAAGTATCTTGGCCAGTCATATTTTTTCCAGGATTGAGAGTTGTGCAGTCAAGACTATGTTTTTTCTCATTTCCAAAAATGTTACTTGAGCAGTCGTTTCATGGCTAACACATGAAAGACACTGCACATATGTAGATGCACAAATGTTTTGTTTATATATGTCAGAACAATAATTTAAAGGTTGTAATGCTTTGTACATATCAATAAATATTGTTTGAAAACTGTGTGACATTCTCGTCTTCAGTATGAGGAGAATGAGTCTTTGTGGGATGATTTCATTGCCAGTTTCTACTAGCCCTTACAACTTTCCCCTCCAAGCATTCTGTTGTAGACCACCATTTTGATTGATCAGATTCTAAGAATCAAGTGGAAAATAACTGTCAGGAGCAGAAACATGATCTTTTATAAAACAAACCAGCTTATCTCACCTTCCCCATAATCACTTAAGGTATCATGAGACACAACATACTCACAAATAGAAACACTTGGAAGCATTTCTGATTATTTTTCTGTCATGAATCGTAAAATAAACATGACTTTACATCATTTTAAGACAAAAAAAATCACAAATTTAGGGGGCATCCTATTTTTCGCTTTATAGAGATTTGGAAGCATTTCTGATGACTTTTTCTGAAATGAATCATAAATGCACATGATTTTACCTCTGTTATGATAGAAAATAGTACATTTAGGATACATCCAATTTATTCACGTTTAGAGGTCAGACTATATATAGTCCTGTGTCTCAATTTTCGGTTAAAAAAAGAACACTTTTCCCATTTATAATTTTAATTCATACATTAAAATTTCATTTAAAAATTGCAAATTTAGGAGGCAAATTCTCATTTTCTTCCCTTGGAAGAATTTCTGAAGACTTTTTCTATCATAACCATAAATACACATGATTTTACATCACGTTAAGATACAAAATAGCAAATTTAGGATAAATCTGATTCTTCTTCACTTTTTGGAGGTCAGACTACAGTCATGACTTTTCTTTATTTTCAGTCAAGAACTTCACTTTCCCCATTTATATCTTTGGAAACATTTCTGGTGGCTTTTTTCTACCATGATACTAAATGCACAGGATTTTCTGTTTTACTTTAAGAAAAAAATAAAAAGATCGAAGATAAGGGTGTTTCCTTGCTTCTGTGCCCTCCTACAAGTGGTGCACATCTACTGGGACACCACACTGGATACTGATCAAGAAGCACTCTGAGGGCAGTGCAAGTCCTGCTCACCTCAGTTGCTCCCTGCCTCTTTCACACATCATAATTTAGTGCTTATTATTTATTGTCATTATTTGCAACTATTTTGTATTTTGTAACGGTATTCCGTAATATGTTGAGTACCAAACAGAAAAGATCCAAAAGGGAGAACGCTGAGAAGTTCCTGGCATGCACTTCTGTCTCAGCTTCACACAAGGGCTCCACCTCCACCATTTGACAACACCGCCCCTTTTATAGGTTTTCCCAGGAGGCAAGCTCCACCCTGCCCCCCAGTGCATGAGGTGTGGTAGTGCAAGTGTGTGGTCTATGCTAAGGTGCATCCCTATCCGTAATAATCATCATAAACTGTTCATGTGAATATTATATTATATTATTTCATATTATATTATATTTTATAGAGTTTTAAAAGCTTAATCCATTTGTAATAAATGATATATGTGATGGCACTTTATCTCAGACCTTGAAATCAACAGTGAAGAGGATTTCCTGTCCTTACATTCAACTGTGATGGTGTACCAGTCTTTCAGTCCTCTAAATTCAGTATTTGGCTAATACTGTGTTGTGCTAATGAGATACCTCCTGAGAGTAGAGATGTGGATCCAAAAGCCAGACATGTCCTGCTTCTTTAAACCATTTGTAGAGTTTGCCAATCTTTCTCAGGCTGGTTTTGAGTGGCAGCATACTCGTGATCAATCATGGAGACGTGTGAAGGTGTACACATTATGCTGTGTGTGTGATGCAGTAGCAAAGGCTATTACTACAGAATTTTAAGCAGTTAAATGGTGAACATGGCTGTGGAGTCTGCCTTCACCTCAGGGTGCAAACAAGGAGAGGAAAAGGAAATCAAGGGTCTACCCATGTCCAGATGAAAAGCCAAGTGACAGAAATCAAAAACCACTGCAGAAATAGGAAAAATTGCTGAAAGAGAAGGAAAGACTGTATTGGACATAAATGCCCATCTGCCATTGCAGATTTACCAGTGTTGATCTAATCAATGGGATGGTCCCTGACCACATGCACTGTGTGTTGCTTGGTGTGTGCAGACAAATGGCAACTTTATGGACTGATTCTAAAAGCTTTTCTGAGCCATGGTATATTGGTGCACAAACAGCATCGATGGACAGACACCTGCTGTCTATAAAACCTCCAGGTATTGTTGCTCGAGTTCCAAAGATCTCTCACAGATCACAAATTCTGGAAAGCCCATGAGTGGCAACACTGGCATTGTAAGATTATATGATCAAGCTGCCCTCCACACAGTGAGAGAGGTTCCCACAAACTCTGTGGTGAATTATTACAAGAGAATTGCTGTAAATAGAGAAGTTGTTCATGGTCATACCTACAGAAAACAAAACAAAGAAACAACTCCACTGTGTTTTTGAAGGATGGAGTATTTTTAGGGTCTCACACTTTGTTGACATGTGTGATCAATGTTTATATGCCATAGGAAAACTATGGTAATTGCACAGTGCGGAAGTTAGCCAGAGGTTCTCTTATCATAACTCAACTGAGCTACGATGTCAACTTTCACAAAGCCATAAAACACTAGTCAGGTAGTTAGACCATGTATGTATATTCAATGTCCACAGTCCAGCTCGATTGTGTGTTGGTTACTGAAGACATATTACTGTAAATGAATGAATGTTTGCTAAATGTGAAGATGGTCACAAGAGGACAATGCAATGTATAGGCGCACAACAATTCAAAGTCACATCTTAATGAACTTGGGTCAGTTGGGTGCTGTAAAAAAAAAAAATTGTATTGCGACTTTACTGAATTTAAAAGTAAATATGCAACTTGTGTAATATCAGGCTAATCTTGTGCAAAATTAAATTCTTTCTACAGCAAGAAAGGAGTGAGTGAGTCTTTTTATCTCTCTTTATTTTTCTTAATTTAAATACATTACATAGGAAGTTTGAATATTTGCTGCATAGACAAGAATAAAAAAAATCATTTTGTCTATTTTATTGGATATAATTGCTCATAAAATCTTAAATAACACGTATTCCCCATTTAGTAATTTTAGGAAATGAATTAGTTGTGAGAGAAGAATGAGCTAAATACCTAGTTTGAGAAAATGCTAACCTTAGCAAAACTTTAACATCTCGATGTTATTACAAGTGTCATAGAAAGTAAAAAAAAAAAAATACCCAAAACTCCTTGTCTCATTATGTGTTTTTCCATGTAATTTCATTGTAAGATTATGTGTTTTTTTTATTTGTATGTCTCATTTGTATGGCATCTTATCTTGAAAGTTTTTTTTATACAATACTTGGTTTCGCAGTCCCAGAGCATGCTGCTGCCTGGTCTCTGCCATCATTGAGTCCCCAAGCATGCTGCTGCCTTGTCTGCCATCGTCATTGTCCGGGTTACTGCTCAAGGGCTGCCCAGGATCCTCTTTGATGTCGTCCATCTGATATCACAGTTGCAGTCTATCACCCTATCCAGAACCGCACCTTTCTCAAACTGACTTACTGACCATGTTGGTCATCACTACCCATACCCTGGGCCAGTCAGAGGAGGATGGGCTCCCCCTCTCAAGCCTGATTCCTCCCAAGCTTTCTCCTATCTGTTCCGCATAGGAAGTTCCTTGCCACTGTCACCTCAAGCTTGCTTTTGGAGGGTTTCAGGCTAGGGTTTACTGGAAAGCATATTGTGGCAAATGTTTACAAATGGGCAACACAAATTAAAGTTGACTGATTGAAGTTGATTAATGGAATGAATATATTACGATTTAAAAAATACACTTTACACAACGGAATTTTAACTTGAAAGGTAACTTAGACCCATTAAGTGACCAAAGTAGTGACAAGTAAGTTAACTTACTGTTGCTTCAGCCTCTTCTCACCCTTCAATAGTTCTCCAGGGAACATTTTTTGACTTTTACAAACGATGTTTAAAAATAGGAAACGAACAGTTGGGTCAAATATGTATCATAATTGTACAGCCATTGTGCATTACAGCAAACATTGTTCAGCATTGCCTCTGCAGCAAACAGGTTTCATGCTACCTTCACTTGTAACTCGGAATTCTGTGTTGTAAATTTCCAACCAGCAACCAAAAGGCGGTCGGGTCAACTGAAACAAAAACTAGCTTCGCCATTTCAAATTTGGGACTTACCACTTTCGTTTTGGAAGTCAAAATAGGTTTTTGGTGATCCACAGATTGTGATGGGAATTCAAGGCTAGTCTTTGCTGCCAAAACATGCCTGAACAAGTTCTACCAGTAGAATATTGCACAGTGACAATGGTGTTTAGGGTCCATGTACTTGGCGGCCAATGAATTTTTGTTTTTAAATGAGGAAATGAAACCAGAAAATGAGCTGTTTCTCACACTCTTTGGTGGAAGAACAACAACATTCATCCCTCTATTTCATAGAATAACAATAATCAAAGTAACTGCATCACAAAGCTAACAGTCCATTCCTGAACAGGTGGAACTAGCTGAAACAACCAAAACAATTGTACAACATACAGTTCATATTCTCCACTTGACAAGTTAGCTATGGCTAACTACAATAATAGTAGAACTCACTCCTGAAGACCGCGCCCACTATTTGAATTAAACCAGCTGCAGTTTCCCCAACTAACGCTACTCTAATAAAGAAATATGCATCACAACAACAATTACAATGCAAAGTTGCTTTTCCTTGACCGTACATCTGAAATGTAGCTCATAAAGCTTATTTGTTTGTGATTTTGAAACCACCAGTTTATAAGACTACTATTCCAGTACAGACTGACATTTCAGTAGCATCAGCAATATTGAAAAAACCTACCACACACGGAGTCACTTTAACAAAAGCATGCAGCTAGTCGGTTTGTTGGCTGATGATGTTTAAAAAGGAAAGGAACAGTAAGTACTATAGTGATAACAACAATAGGCTTGTAATATAACAGCTTGAGCTAAGGCAAGCAACACCGCTGGGCTACCAACTACTAGTTTACTATGTCCCTTTTCCCCAAATTAAACGATAAAAACACAGAGGTTATCCTTCATGTCAAACCAGCAAAATACATGAAACATAGCTAGTGAGGCCATCGATCAAAACCTTTCGATGCAATCAATTCGAGGCAATCGATTTCAAACCTTTTTTTCTCATTTCAAGTCAAAAATCTGATGGCCGCCAAGTACACAGACCATTTAGCAAATGTTAGCTAATGCTGGCTGACAATGATAGCAGAGAGAAACACAAATTCACACACAACTATTGCTTGTCTGATAACTTACCTTTTCATTACCTTACCTTATTATAAAATCCAAGTGGTCTGTCCTTCCCTCAGCTTCATACCCTGACTTGGTGCCAGTCTACCTGAGCACCTACTGCGCATGCTCAAATCCCGGCCCTTGTTGAGCCTTCTTTTTCCTCTTCCTTCCAGGAGATTAGACACAGTTTAGTGTACTGCTGCCTCCCACTGGTGTAGTCACATCATTGCTTTCCTTTGTTGCTACTTGGTTATTTTAAGTGAGCTTCACTCAAAAACAACAAGTAAATTGTTTTCTTCACCCTGCAATTAACTGTAACTTCATAAAGACAAGTAAGAAGTAGATAATTTAGATAACCGAGTAAAGTTAACTACTTTATGTGAGTCAGGACCACTACTAGAATTTACAGTGTGTTTACGTTTTACTGCTTAATAGACTATAGGCTGTACTAACTTCCTCAGAGGTGACTATATGACACTAGGTGGAACAAACTGTAACTTGCATTTCTGTCTGTTCAAAACAAATCATAAGAAACCTAGCCTTATGCAGTTGGGGTTTTTTTGTTGTTTTTTTTCCTGTTGTACCAAACTTGTACCAAACCGTGATGTGATGACTTGGTGTCCAAACCATGGTGTGACATGAACCGTGATTTCTGTGTACTGTTACACCACTTGTAGGTAGGCTAATGAAATTGCAGTGAAACTGCTGTTGCGTAGTTGGTTGTCCAATCGAAAATGTGATTTTAAAAAACCAGTGAAAATGTTTGAAGTCATAATTAGGCCCCCCACGAAAATGAAATGCTCATCCACTGATTTGTTTCTGCCGCCAGGTCAGCTACTACTACTGCCCTACCAATCAGTGGCTACCTGTGCTGTCAGTCTGTCACTGAGCATTTCATTGGCTATAATGACTGACCTCCTCCGCACTATGGAGTTTAAATCTTAGTATCTTCATACTGTACCAGATTAATCTGGGATGCTAAAGAGTGTTTTGTTTGAATTGTATATGCTCTTAAAGTGATTATGTCCCAGCCTAAACCATTGGCATGCATCTGTGTGATGAAAAGTTTAAAGACCTGATTGTGAGTTGCTGTCCTTTCTCTTGACTAGAATATATCTGTGTACAGACGGGTTGTGAGGATTACAGAAAAATATGCATTTTATGGTTATTTACCCTGCTCCCTTCTTTTATGGTCCCTTGCCATGCAACCAGACACAGCCAGAGAGGGACAAATGGTCCTTCTCCCTCATAAACACCTCCGACCCAGTGATCAAAGGGGGCAACAGGCTTTTCAAGCATGGTAAGGAGAATTTATTCAGAAATTAAGACAACCACTTATGATGGCCAATTTGGATGTACATTTGGGGTCACCAGTTAAAAACAGAATTGGGCGTGGTACAACCCTCTTTGTTCTTGAATTTATCCCTCTTCATCTTATTTAAGTATGCCATTCTTGAAATTAGTCACCCTCTCATTATTTCTTTAAAACCGTGTTCCATACAATGGTAGGGTCAACTTTCTTTCTTATTTTCCTTAACAACAGTGTCTTTGTTTAAAATACTGATATTTATTTTCCATAATGTGCTCTTCAGTCAGTTATTTAAGTGTATAGTCAAATAAATTACATTGTGATCTGATACATCTGCTGTTCCTATTGAGCACTCCTTCACCCTCTGTCTATCTTTAGTGTTCATTAGGAAATAGTCTATTCAGGAGTGCACCTGGTGAATAGCTAAATACTGAGTAAAATGTTTTTGTAGGCATGGAGGTTCCTCTAAATATCATACATACCCATCTCTTTAATTACACATTAAAGATATGAAGATTTATGTGTTTTTGTACTTGTCGTATCAATATAGTAGTTTAGAATTGTGTTCCAAACTCCAGCACAGACTAAAATCCCTTCACTTTCAGAAATTATTGTATCAAATAAGAATTCAAAGAATTTTCTATCGCTCACCGGCAGGGCGTATATATTGGCAAATGTGACCAGAACATTATCGATCCTTCCTTTAATGATTATATATCTGCCGCCTTTGTCTCCCTCTTCCTTACTTAGATCAAAGTTAAGAGAGCTGGAGATCAGAGTAGCCACTCCTATTATTTGACTATTTTTACAAGAACTGAAAGTTCTTAAATACCTAATTTTTTCAGCTTGTCATGTTCTTGATATGACGTGTGTCTCTTGTAAAAATACAACTTGTAACAGTCTCTGTAACCAGCCTATTCTCTGGTACTTGCTGTCAATGTTCTTTAATGTGATATTTTTGTTCTCACTTTTGGGGGTTTTTCCCCCTATTTCATTGTGCAGCATGTTGAAATTCCTTTCCCTCAGTTGATTGGAGAGTTATTTGGAGCACCTGTTGCTCAGGGTATGGAGACTGGCTCCTAATTGATAATTGGAACCAGCTTGGTGCATTTCCCCCTTGGCCAATCAGAGTGTGTCGCACCTTTTTTTGGCTTAAAAGAGTAAGGGAATCGCACACCTGGGGTCATTCTGAACTTACTTCTGCTCCCAGCAGACATCCCATGTGTCATTACAAATCTCTTTAGTTTGAATCTCTAGCTTTAGGGCCCTTCCAGAGTATTTTTGGCTTTTATTTGTATGTTTGGTTTGATTTAGGCTTATTGAGAACAATCTCTAGCCTTGTTTTGTGAGGGGGTTTCATTTTTTTATGTATTTGAGCCTGTATTTTTTTGTAATTGAGCCTGTATTTGAGCAGTTACAGGCATTTGTGCAAATCCTCCTGGTTTTCCTCATGTTGGCCTAACGCTTGCTGGCTTTATTTCATTTTATTTTGTTTGTTTGGTTTATTTTTACATATACCTGATATTTCTGTTCCCTTATACACTGAAGAGGCATTTATTATTACTTATTGAGAAGGTATTTGACTATCAAAGTCATCTTATCCTCCCTTATCCTTCTTATTTAATGTGGTTGGGAACTGTTCTCAGGCTTCCTCCTAATCAGTTGAGGCTTGAGGGATCAGTACCGCCACAAACTTATGTCTTGTCCTTTTTCATTTTTGCTATCACTTTACTCCTCCATGCCTTTCACATTTAAGGAAGCAGTTCTCAAGTATGTGACCCAATCATACATATTCAAAATAAAAAATGAGCTAGTAACCCCCAAAAAACAAAATCTGAACAAAAACAGCAACTATGAAACATAAAGGTACCACATAATACACATTTACAGTATGCAGAACTTTATTACAAATGTTATTTTTGAAGGTTTATTAAAGAAAAAGCAATACAAAGAAATAATACGACAAACTATAAAAAGAACAACAAAAATAGTTGGGATATTAGCATTATTTTGCATGTTATTTTTTGGTTATTCTGGTTGTTCTGCTGGGTTGAGATGCTGCGTTTTCCTGGGAACTATCCATGGGATGTGGCTCCTGGCACTTCTGAAGTGAAACAATGGGTCGTTGTGGAGCTGAAATTCAGTTGTCCAGCGAGCAAAACATGTTCCTCCAAATCTTCTGGCTCACACAGAGGATGTAGCAGATTGTTAGGAGTCAAATGTTTTAAAAGTACAGAACTGGAAACAGTCACTGTAATGTTCTCAAGGTCTGTTTGAACGATGATTGTTCCATTAGCACTCGAATGGTAATACTGTGTAAGTTGATTATGTGGCACTGTTGGCATTTGTGAAAACAGCTTTTACATTGAATTCAGTTTGACGGGTTTTCACATGGAGCAACAATGCAGAACGATTATTTTAGCTGCAATGACTTTGCCTGTAGAGGTACGTACATCCTTATGAGCATCTGGGTTTGGTTCAGCAGTTGATGTAGCATAGATCCCGTATTTTAAGGAAAGCTGTGTTGCGGCTGCCGGTGAGGAATAGCTGCCCCCCAAAGTCTCTGGTGCTTAGTTCAATGAATATGTACGAAGATTTTTTAAATTGCACCCATCTGATCTTCCCACAATTGTAATTTTAGCCGGCCCATAGAATCCTCAATGTGCAAGTTTGCACCTCAACAGTGGACCTGTGTAGTTGCACTACCTCCGTAGTAAGTTCAATATGGCAGACTCTAGCTTCCAACACGGGAACCTGTAAAAAAGACAATAGGAATTATGTTTAAGAGTGATAGCGAAATTCAGGGTTTAAATGTTGCTTTGGAAGTAGTGACAAAGGGGTTTTTTGGTGAAATGTATATGGCAAAAATAGATTCTGTGGCAACAGTTACATGTTTGTGAGCAGGTAGAGCTTTAACTTCAGTGACAGTGAGTTTCTGATTTTGTTTCTGGGTTCTGGTGCGCATGTTTGTCCGGTGAAAAAACAACAGTGTTATGAAATTCATCACGACCCACTTGAACTACAGCGTTGAAACATCTTTGTTGAGATTTCATTGATATTTTCAGCAGTGAGACGTTGTGTATTTATCCTGTGACGTCTATAGCTTCATCAGAAGTGGGTCCCAGTTTTGGTTTCTTCGGAACAGGGTTGCCATAGTTAATTGTGCAAGAGAAACGCAGTGAACTCCAGTAGACGTTTACGATGTCATGTGCTGCAGAAGTATGGCTTTTATAGTTGTGTTAGTGGTTTACAACAACGCAGAACAACGGCAATGGTTGTGAGGCATGTTATAATGTGCATACTTGCACATGTAATTGCGGACGGCATCATTCAGTCACTATAGTGTAGCTGGTGTGGGCACTGCTATGCGCATACTGATGCACACAACGTTTAAGTTAGCGTTGCATCCTTTATACCACATATACCACAGATAACATAAGTTCCACTGGCAATGTCATGTAGATGAAGATACAAAGCATGTAATGTTTATGAAGTATGATATGAGATTCTATATTGTCAAAAAATGTTGTATAAATGCAAGGAAAGGATACGTTTAAACGTTGAGTAAATTCACGTAATGCTAAGAAAGTGATATGAAACAATGTGTTTACATAGAATGGGGAAACCGTGAACTTTGTGAATAGCTGAGCATGATGCATCTTGCTTTAACAATGTTTGTTTTGTTAAAAGCATGTACTGATTGGTATTTTAATAGATGAGTAGCTGCAAAGAAAAAATAAATGCTATGTAATTTGTACAGATACATACAGGTGGAAACAATCAGACTCACATAGAATGTGTGTATATGCGCATGTACAACATTTTTTGATATATGAAAATAAATGTCATGTTTGTTCTTGTCAAAGTGTTTAGACTACAGAATTTTGTTACAACCATTCAAACAGTATAGTGTATGTATTGATTTTCATTACAAGGAAAAAAACAATACTAGCATGAAACAAATATTGAACTGTAGTGGTGTAGTGCTAAATAGAACGAGGGGGGGGGGGGGGGGGGGGGGGTGGGGGGGGGGGGGGGGGGGTGGGGGGGATGTTGTGAGGCTAGCAGCTGATGTTACCGTAAAAAACCCTGTCAGCTGATCGGAGAATGGGGCAGCCCTTGTCAGCTGACTTACCGGGGAGAGAACGCGGCCCGGATGGGGAAGACGTGAGGAGCGCGGGAGTTGGAGAGAGAAAAGTGCGTGCGGTGGGGAGTCCAAGTGGGGACCTGCCTAAAGCTTCCAAAAGAAAACTCCAAAAAAGGGGATACAGAACTGGGTAAAAAGCACCCGAGCCACTGGACCCAAGCAAAGAGACAGTGGGGTGAGCTGACCGGTGAGACCAAACCTTTTTCCTTTTTTTTTTACTTTCGTTGCGGTTTTTTTTTCCTTTTTTCATTGATTGACGGAGGACAGTTTCTCGGTCTCCCTGCTGAGGGAGAATAAATATATATATATTTTTTTTTTTGTATTGGATGCTGGATTCGCGGGGATCTGGTTCCCCCTGGGAAGCGCGCGCAAAACCACAAACTGGGGGGGGGAGAAAAAGAATTGCTGGCCAGCGTCATTTGTTTGTTATTCGTTTGTAAATACACAGAGTGAATGTCACTATTGCCTTGTTTGTTGGTTATTTGTTTGTCAATACACAGAGTGAATGTCACTATTGCCTTGTTTGTTTGTTGTTTCTGTCACTTTGTCACTGCGAAGATACTGCGATATTTGATGCGAATGCGTAATGATTTAGTTTAAACCCGTAATTAAAACGGTAACATTTCCCGAAAGGGCAGATTGTTACATCTTAATTAAAGAAAGTAGTGAAAGTAGCCGTTTGAACAAATGCAAAATGCATTGCATGCTTTTATATATTGTTTTCTTGGGTGTTTTTTAATAATATGTGAAAAATGTGAAAAATTTCCCATTTTGTTGCCCATGTTTTCAATGTATTTGCTGGCAGTATTACGTAGAAAATGGTTATTTGCGATATGTAAGATGTAGATAATGCAATGGTTGTTATCAGGGTATGACATTTGATAATGATTGTAGCTTGATAAAGTAATCTGGAAAGTGTGGAAAATAACTGCACTAGTGATATGCCGTTGGGCTTGACCCAGCAGTTTCTTTTTGAAGGGGTTTAGTGTATCATAAGTAGGCCTAGTGTTAATAGTGCATAACAATTTGTAAAGGAAATCATGCTAGTTACGTACCAACAGGATGATCATTGTTTTAATTGGTGTGCTTTTGACATGCAGTGGTTGATAATATTTTATTATTATTATTAGTATTATTTCTAAGATGAGTTGAATATTAATAGGTGACTTAGGTTAAAGGGTAATTGAGAAGGTAGCTATTGTAACATTCTTGAATAGTCCATGATGTGGGGAAATGGGGAAACGTGTGGTAAACATAAATGGGTGTTACAAAAAGTAGATATAAAACAGAGATAATCCCTAAAGAACGTCTATTTGGTCAAATACCAGTGATAAAAATGTATAGTTGTAGCTTTTATGAAGAACGATATAATTTTTTAAAAGGCTGCGAATTTCTGTTTTTTTTTTCGGGAACCCCCCACAGGTGAGAAACGCTATTTTTTGGGATGTTCCAGCACAAGTACTGTAAGTTTAGGAATACTATTGATCATCAGAATATACAGTCAATTGTGAGTGAAAGGAAGAAAATGGAAGGGTTTAGTTTGCACCTTATAGAAGTACAGAAATATAGATGTTTATATGACAAGTCAGATTTAGATTATACAAACAGTTGTGTTTGGGGAAAAGTGTGGGAGGAAATTGGAAGAAAGTTTGGGGAGGATGGAGTGTTTTGTAAGAAAAAGTGGAAGTGCCTTCAAACAGAGTTTGTACGGAAGCATAAAGAATGGATGAAAGACCAAAGAAAACAACGTCATGTCATCTTGTACGGTTTACAATGGTTGGAGCCATATGTAAAACATACGCACAGTGGCAGGTAAGAGCAGACAGGAGTGTATAATGTTAGAATGACAGCAGCTATCATTTCTATGATTTAAATATGTAATCACACAGTAGGCCTAGTTTTCGCTTACAGTTGTGACACAGTGGTAGTTGCACAGTTAATAGAATAGTGGCAGTAAGTTGTAGGGATTGTATGTAATAAAGCTGTTGCGACGGAGTTACTGTCCACCGATGCCTTATTCCGGATACACTCAAGATTCACTCCTCACTCCTTATTCCGGATACAAGACTCACAGACATTTGAGCTTGGTGGACAAACTTTTATTTTAGCATGGGGGTCACGGGGGAGAATGGGGCTGTGCGGTAGGTAGAAAAACAGAACACATTATGGTTTGAAGTTTCTGTTGCTGCTTAGGGTGGCCAACTAGGTAGCGGTGAACATGGACCATGTTTTGGTTTTAACAAGGTAACCACTCAGAAACTGGGGAACTTACCGTGTGGAGCGCCATGATGTTTTGTCTGGCAGGAAAGACCCGACGGAAGCCAACAAAGGACAATTAACTGTTCGAGCCGCGTTGCGGAAAATGGGATTGTGCCCAGTTAATTAGTGAGAGGGTGATGCTGGGGTACGGAAACTATATGTATGGGTGTACATATTTAAATGGCATTTTTCTGTTTTGTTTTTATGATAATGAATGTTTGTGGTGTTGTGTAATGCCTGTACAATTTGGTGAAATGGATTTGTGCAGATTTATTAATATATATAATTGTGGGTGAAAGTGGGTTGGACCAAAGTAGTGGTGCACTCCAGAGGGGATAAAAGAGCCTGGGAGGTACCAGCAGGAGAGTTGGTGTACAGGTGAGCTGGGGTGTGAACCTGGTGAAGCTGCATTAAGAGATACCAGTATTGGGCAGTAACATTATTGAGTTGTTTAGTTGTGATTATTTTGAGTTTCTGCTGATTTCATTTTGCAAGTCATTTACTGAGTTCAGCAATTGATCTATTTTGATTATTTGGAGTTTTTTTCAGTTTTCTTTTTTTCCCCTTTTTTCCCTTTTTGTGTGGTTGACTCCGAATATTGGAGCTCTTTCGGTACCTGCTGGGTTGATGGCTAAATAAAATTGCCATTTTTTTTGCACCACTAAAATCCTGTTTCCTGTTGTCAACTTCACCGCAAGGCGTAACCATCACAGCTGTGTTGGATGCGTGTAGTGCAGTAAAGTAAGTGTTTACAGGTTGAAATGTTAATGCATTATAATGTTGGATATAGTGCAGTGTCATGGTGAGTATTTTAACCAACGAAACCAAGTCGAAGGCTATTGTATTTAATACCACTGTGAATAATTAACGTGTGAAAAGGGCCAATAACAACTTGTAAGTAATAAAGGAAGGATGAAGGTGATTAAGTGTAGTAATGCTCAGGGTGAAAATTGTTTGCATGCAAGGTTGATATGAAGCTGGGTTGTAGATTTCATGTTTTATGTAATGCAATTTTTTTAAGGACATCGCGCAGAGCGTTGTGTCGGATAGTGGAGAGGCCTCAGGAGTTGCTCAAAGGCGTAACTGCAGCAATGCAAACGCGGCCACTGAAGAGTTAGTGTTTGGCCGAACGACAACTTCAGCGGACCATAGTGCAACTGAGTGCTGCTGGAACTTGTCTGCAGTCGGACCTCTTTGATAGTATTGCAGATTTCAATTGGTTGGACTTTTTTTTTTAAATTTCATTGATTAAACATTGCATTGAAAAGACCCCACATTGGCATTGTTGCACTGTTGTGTTTGGCTTGTGTTTCTATTGTTCGGGTGTGTTTCTTCGGAATGTTTTGGAACATCGGTTCAGAGTTTTGTTGATACATCACGTGAAATAAATTTTTCAAGTAAATAAAGATGTTGCATTAATTTGATGCTGGTTTTCTTAAGGTGGCAAATAAAGAAAGTAAGAGGAGGGTGTGTCATCAGGTAATGGTCGTGTACAGGAACTGTAACAAGTAGACAATATGGCACATTCCAGAAGTGCATTTTGGAATGATTGTAAAAGAACTGATCAGCATATTTTATCGTTTTAAACAGAGATTTTGTACTATCACAAATATTTCGGGTGTCTTGAATATTGTCAAAATTTTTAAACATAACACATTGAATCCAGTGAACTCAATAATGAACAGTGGTTACACAGTCATCGTTTGGTTCCAAGTGGTAGAATTTTGTTCATGCAACTGAAATGATTCATGTTCAGTAAATACAAAGTATTTGTGTTGATACAAAATTTATATAATGTAATTGAATACACGAAATGAAGGTTATAATGGTTTTAAAGGGGAACGAACAATGTACATTTGAAAGTACATGTTCTTGTAGTGTCGGCAATGGAAAAGGCAGAGAGAATAAGGAGGTCGAAGAGTCAGTATTGAACCCGAGTTGCTGCGGGGAGTGAGTTAGGTGATTAAAACAGGCATGTTCTTTTTTTATTATTAATTAATTAATTATTTTTTTATTTTTTTTGAGTGCAGCACACAGCGAAACAAAAACACAAGCCAATAAAGCAAACACCCTCCTTCAGAAAAGAAAAACCAAGCCCCCACCCTCCATAACAATAAAGGGATTCCCACTTATAAAAGCCCCCAAAAAATCCCCCACCAACTCCCAGCAATATGAATATACCAGGGAGACAAACCGCCGTACAGAGAGGCTGCACTCCCACCAGCCGTCCGTCATAAATGACATTGCCTCTTCCATGTAGCGTACTTAACGCAACACAAAAAATAGTTCAACGCTGAAACATTCCCCCCCCGCCCGTCCAAACAAAACCAGCCTAGCCCATGAAAACCGCTCTCACCACCCCAAACCCCCAATAATGTACACACAATCGGGCGGAAATAATCCCAAAAAGAGGACAGCTCAGAACAGTGTACAAACAGATGCAGCACGTCCTCCCTTGCAGCCCCGCACACAGGGTACAAAGCCGTGGGCACCAGCCCCGCAGCATAGAGGTGGTCCAATGTGAAAATGCCTGACCCAGAAATGCTTCAGAAATGCTCCCCATGCCGACAGCACCTCCGTATAGAAGTCCGGAAGCCCCCAAATTGTGCCAGGCCGCAAAGTTATGTAGAGGATCTCCTCCCCCATGTTCAGCCCCCCCACACCGCCCCAAAAAATAGGACATCAGTCCCTTCCACACCACCTCCCTCTCCCTGCCACCTGAAAAGCAACCCCAACTCCTCAAACCCCACACCCCTTTCCACCCACAAACCCACCGATTTTGCTGAATTAATCCTGGCCCCAGAGGCCCTACAATACTCAACCAGCACCTCCATAATAGAGGGCTGGCAGCCCACCTCCCGCACAGTGAAAGCGGTATCATCCGCATACTGATAGATGAGAGACAGGACACCACACCCCAGCACCGCAATACCCCTAATTGCCAGATGCCCCTTCACCGCCAGACCCAAAGGCTCCGCCACCAAGGTATACAAAATGGCTGACAGAGGACAGCCCTGCTGCACAGACCTGGTGACCGGAAAAAACTTAGTGAGATGCCCATTGCACTTCACACAACTCACAATTCCAGCATAAAAAATCTGAACACACTTTATAAAACCAGCCCCAAACCCAAAGCGCCACAACACACAACATAGAATCATGCTTCACCCTATCAAATGCCTTCTCCTGATCTAAACACAAGACATACCCATCCCCCTCAGTCTCCACCAAATATGCCACAACATCCCTAACAGAGCTAACAGTGTCTGCAATATCCCGCTCCGGAACACTCGACGCCTGGGTTTGCTCAATGATGGAGGCCAAAACCTCCTTCAGGCGCTCCGCCAAGACGTGGGCCAGGATCTTGTAATCCCAGTTGAGTAGGCTTAAAGGCTGATAATTCCCCAACACATCCGGATCCCCCTTATTCTTATAAATCAACACCACCATACCCCGTGCCATAGTAGGACTCAACCCCCCACGCCTACCTATCTCCCCATAAACCTCCACCAAAATCAGCCCAAGCACATCCTTGAAGGCCTTATAAAATTCTGCCGGAAGCCCATCCAGCCCTGGACTCTTCAGAGCCATCATACCCATCACTGCCCTTTCCACCTCCGACAAACTGATACCCCCATCACAGGAGTCCGCTTGTGCAGCAGACAGTTGCTGAAAGGAGGACACATCCTGCCCTTTCACACCCTCCGAACAAAATAAACTGGCATAAAAATCATTCACCACGCCCAGGATCTCCCCCGCCTCCTTCACCCTCACCCCATCCACCCCCACCACCTCCCCAAGACAGCGGGCCTGCTGCTTGCTCTTTTCCAGCCCAAAAAAGAATTTAGTACTCCTCTCCCCCTCCACCACATACTCCGGCTTACTCCTCATGGCCACCCCCCTGCATCTGTCCCCCTCCAGCCTTTCCAGCCGGGCCTGCAACTGCAGAACCACATCCAGGTTCTCCCCAGCCCCCGCCCTCTCACACTCCCTATCCAACTGCGCCCTCACCCCTTGCTCCTCCCCGTCCAACCACCTCCTTCTCTCAACACCATACTCAATAGAAAAAACTTTGGTATAATATGATATAATACTTAAGATTATCCCACCACACCCGAAATCAGTCCGAAACAGCAGGCAGGCCAGCTGCTCCCGGAGAAGTGCCCTAATTCCCACACAGTAAGCCTCCTCACCCAAAAACTGTGAATTAAGGCACCACACCCCCGGTCCCCTCCGCACCTGCTCCACCCATACGCGGAAGGAGAACAGTGCATGATCGCTTACCACAGTGAGCACATATTTGGCACCCACCAGGTAGCTCAGCAGCTCCCCGCTACAAAACCCATAGTCAATCCGGCTTTGTTTGAGCTGCCCCAACACCACCTGCTGCCTCGAAAAAGCCCTACCCCTTGCATTCCCACACCTCCAGAACTAAAAAAAACCCCCGCCCCCATGACATCCAGCAAAACCTTCCTAGCGTCCCCCGAGCTAAACCCCATACCCAGACCCACATCAGCCCTCAACAAGGCAGTATTGAAGTCCCCCACCACCAAGCCGACCCATCCCCCCCAGCCCTGAAAAAAAACCGCCTATCCCGATCCTCATTAGGTGCATAAACATTCAAGACCTGCACCCTCTTAGTCCCCACACCAACCGACACCCCGACCACCCTCCCCTCCCCATCCCTGTATGTACACGCAGCATATCCCACCGACCCCTTCTGTACCAGCGTCGCCACCCCACATCTAATCCCACTGCGTTGCTCGCAAAAACCTCCCCGTCCCACAACCTACCCACCCGTTCCACAATGTCCGCATCCCAATAAGTCTCCCGAGGGCATATGACATCCATCTGCTTTGCCAGTTTCAAAACATGCCCCACATTCCCCATGTCCCTCAAACCCCTAGCATTCAGGGACAGGACAGAAAGCATGCAAAACCCAAAAGAAAAAAAAAACAGTACACCCACACAGATAATCCTCATCATGTCCCATCCAAACAAGCACCTGGATCCTTAACATCCACCGCCAAACCGCCCCCCCAGAGTCAACTATAAGTTTTTTGGGCCTACTCACCACCCTTGATGCTTTTGATGACACATTGGGCTGCACCACCCTCTTCCTCCGAAGCACGGCCTCGAGGCAACCACTACCCTCAGCATCCCCCACCACCTCAGTACCAGCACCACAGACAGGGCCAGACTGCCCCTCCTCACACGGCTCTTCATCAGCCCCCAACCTCCCCCACAAACCGATCCCCAGGAGCCCGCCCAAAGCTGGCAGCTCCCGACACCTCCTCCAAATCCACTTCCAGGCCATCAGACTGTAATCCAGTGACCACGTCCTCTTCAGGCCCACCGAACCGTGACCCCTCTGCCTCCATGCCGTCATCCACCGCTGACTCCTCCCGCTCCTCCACACACAGCTCAACAGCTGCTGGTTCCACAGCACATTCCACTGCCCCTGCTCCAGCAGCCGCATCCACTCCACTCCCACCGTCCTGCAGATCCATACCCTCGCCAGCATTGAAGCCATCCCGGCCCCTCTCAGCCAGCTCCTCCACACTTCCCATCTTGTCGCCATCCCCAGCCTCCTCCTCATTCCCCAAGCAGGTGCAGCGCATCAACACGTGTCCACAATCGCGGCACCGCACGGCCCTGCAGTCGCTCCCATAATGTCCTTGCTCACAGCATTCACGGCATACAAACTCGGGGCATTCCCTCAATAAACGACCAGGTTGCAAACTAATTATACAATGCTTTTGTTGCCTGTCATGCAGCACACGAAAGTACTTAACTCCCTCCGCTGTATTAAACTTTGTTCTGTATGGCAGCGAGGGAACAGACGGCGGGAATTTAACCCGCAAATATCTTGTCCCATCCGCCACCAAAGTTCCAGGATACATTCTCCTGTGTACCTCCGTCACTGGCTGCATGCACCAGCCTCGCACTTTCTCCAGAATATCCACATCAGTAATGTAAGCCGGCAGATGCAAAAACGAAGCAAAAATCACATCGTTCAGCAAAGCACGAACTTCACATGTTACATCCGGAATCTGCAGTCCATCCAACAAACCATCACACGCTGTCTTATTAGTCAATGTGAGTTCAAACTCCCCAATCCTGCTTGGACGAACTGCCAAAACGCTGCCAATTCCAACATGAGCTTGAACTGCATTAATAATATCCATAGGGGAAAAATTCTCCACTCCAGCAACTGACAAAACCACACTAGCACTCGTCAAATACGGGCGTATAGATCCAACAGGGGTAAATGTAGCGGTAGCCATTTAAAAAAAAAACAAAACAAGAAATGAAGTGAAGAAGAAAAATAAACCCCGTACGAAATATCCCCGTATGAATGATCAAAAACGAATGGCAAACAGTGGAATGAAAGTAGCAGCCAACGCCCTGCTAGTCTTCCAAACACAGCCAACACACTGAGCTCAGACCAGTGAGCAGCCGCTAGCACCACCTCTAGCTAGCACAGGCATGTTCTTTAAAGAGTGCGCCACAACAAATCTCTTAAAGAAGCTGGAAGGGGTTTACTTCATTCAAGTCATTTTATGTCAATATGAAGTGAAGGACTTAAGTTTGTATATGTACATTTAACAAACACACAATCGTTTTATTTAGTGAATATAGGATTTTGGGTAATTATGATACAAGAGAGCGTTACAAGTACAGAATATGGCATATTGCAGAAGTGGAAAATGTGTAAATGCATATGTACTTAACTTTTTAATATAGGAACCGCCGTTTGGGTGAGTTTCTTCATTGGGGACACGCGTGCGGTATGTGGATCAGGGTGGTTTGTCTCCCTTGCTTCGCCTGATTGGTAATCCGGCGCAGCTGTCTCTTGTTCTCTCCGCACAGGGAATCGGGATGAAAGAGCGGGGACGAGGCAGTTCGCGTTCGGGTATCTTGGAAGGAACCTATGGTGTGATGGGTTTTTAAACGGGTTTATTTTTGTTTATTTGAAAGTTTCGGTTGCTTTTTGTTGCTTTTGTTATTTATGATTTCTGATGCTTTTGCCGGTTTGGTTTCGGTTTCTTTTTTTCGGTTTTGTTACGGGTGGGATTTCTTTTTAGCTGTGCGTGCGGTGCAAGGGGACGCAGGGACTGCACGCCTGGTACCGTGTCAGCGGCCGACTGAGGGAAAGGACGGAGGAAACAGCAAGATCCAGCGCGAGTGAAGGAAGAAGACGACAGGTGGCGGAGCTGCATATTCCGGGCTGGGCAGAAGGCGAGCGGGGGCGTGCCCCAGTGGTGAGAGGGACGTGACCCACAGAATTGAACAGCGTGTGTGTCCCTGCTCTGCCCAGTCCACAGAGGGGTGACCTGGTGTTTTGCTTCTCTCTCTCTAGCCTTCCCTGTCCCAGGCCCAGCAGAGTCAGAAGACTGGGAGTCCAGTGTGTGTGTGTGTGTGTGTGTGTGTGTGTGTGTGTGTGTCCTGTGTTGGCCAAGAGGGGGCTGGCCTGTGCCGTGTGGGCAGAGTTTTCCCATGTGGCACAGGGCCAGCCAGTAGGGGGCTAGCGAGGAGGGGGGGGGGGGGGTCAAAGCGGGTGGCTGGGGAGCATGAGTTTTGCTGCCCGAGCATGAGTTTTTGCTGCTTTTTTTAAAAAAAAAAAAAAAAAAAAAAAAAACCCAGTAAAGTCTCTGACCTGACTCCCTGTGTTTTGGTTGTTCGTGTGGGTGGGTCATCAGGGAGTGCTATTGTGACTCCTGACAATTACAAGGCAAAACGGTTTACTAGCATGTAGCAGACATTTTAACCATATGTTAAATCAAATTTGTACAACAGTTTAATGTATCTACCTTATGGAATGTGCTGGCAGTATGTGAATCCATTTCTTGTGAGCTGGGTGGCATTTGATCATTACTTCCACGGGAATGTTTGGTCCTACCTTCATGCTGCTCTTACTCCTGTCCAGTTTTCCTGCTTTTGCCCCCATGTCTCCTTGTCTGGCACTGTTTGAGTGTGACCTTGGTATTTCTGGCTCCTCGTCTGTCTCACTCTGATCAGCACAATTATTTTTCCCAGTGTGACTCCTGTTTTGTTCTTCCTGTCCCCACGCTACAGTTAAATCCTCTGTGTCCTCTCCGAGGGTCCTTTTGATGTCAGCCCACTTGCCTGTCTCCTGACTCTTCTAGGGCTGATACACACACACAAAAAAATCTAGGTTTCAATAATTGTCTATTTACTCTGTGAATAGCAAACCCTTTGGGTACTCTTATCACATCTGACAATGAGATAGTTGCATCCTCCTCTGGATGCTCACACGGATATCCCAGAGTCCAGTTTAATGTTACTGACCGTAAATGTTTCAACAGTTGTCTCTATGGTATGTCAGGGAATTCCTCCTGTGCTTGCTCTAAATTTACCCACTTTGTGAGGTCCAAAAGTTTAAAGAGGTCCCAAAGCTTAATCACTTGTGTATTTTGAAACTGTTCCACTCCGTCTGAGTGTAAAGAAGTGCGTTCCAACCAAAAGTGTGTCCTGATTCCCTGTGTTTCTATATCCCCCATCTATAATCAATCACATCACCCATATCAGAGCTGCTATCCATAGTATTATAAGTGAAATGGCCCATAAAACAAAAAGTATTTGTATGCCTCGATATGGTTGTATTCTTATTGTTGCTAACTCAATGTCCACTTCCCCCTCTGGGTGGGCATACATTTACCAATATTCCCCCGTCACTCTTAAAACAATCTATAGGTATCTTTTTAACTCCTTTTTGGAGCCATGCCAACGGTGTCGGGTGATAGTAGCTGGATTCTATAACACAGTGTGGGCACACTTCTCCCTCTTGGGGTGTTATGCACACCTGGAACTCAGGTTTTCTATATGGTTCAAATGGTGCAAGGGGTAAGGCGTGAGTCTCAGAAGAGAAATTCCATGGATATCCCAAATCTAGCAGAACCAGCTCCTGCTCTGCCTTTTTCCCATGTGTTGACCAAATACTATACTCCCCCACACTGACCTTGATTATTTCCACAGTCTGATTAAACATCTCCTTCTTCTCCCTTTCCTTGTTGCTATTGTCATGCACCACTCCCTATCTGGACGCTTCTGCTTTCCCCTCACTATCACTTCTAAATCCAAATTAAACTCTATCTCATTCCTTGTTAGCTTCAGGTTTCTTATGTCAAACGTTTCTGTCTCTTGTACTGTTATCCTCGTATTTTGACTCCAAACCCATGCTGGCACTCTTGCCCCAAATGTTTTCTCCAACACCCAATTACTCAATAAATGCAGTACATGCGATTCATTTGACATTGAGGTGCAATCTTTTAGGACGTGAACAAAGAATGAAACCAAGGTTCCTGCATAACCATTTGATTACAAATTCTATTATCAGCATATTACTTCCCACCAGAGTTTGTCAATAGCTATTAGACGATATGAGTCTTTTGTCTCAATAACCCACCATTCAAGGTCATCAAACCCAACTTCCTCAAATTCAGGAACTGCATACACATCTACACAAGTTAAATGTCTTTCAAGATACACTTCTGCTGCCATGTTTGTCAGCAAGTGAATGATCATATCCACAGAAAAGAAACAGTCAGTACAGTTGCATGATTATAATGAAGTAGAGAACACAAATACCATTCGCTGCATGCTGGATGTCACCACAATTCTATGTACTCTTGCATTACGAATACTCTTCCATTCTTCTTCACTTTGTACTCGTGCACAATGTGGTCTCTCCGTTTCATACATCCATCTCTGAATGACAGGGCCTCCAGCGAGGCTAGAACCATCATCAGAAATAAGAATAATAAAATGCCTTTCAATAATTATCCCATTAGCCTTTTCAGTTAGTATATGAACAAGCATTTTAGAAACAGCACATACAACTCAGCCTATATTGTTTGCTCTTATAGCTTCCCCACTGCTCCTTTGGCAGCACAATCACACAAGGCTGATTGTACCTCTCATATACCCACCTTTCTGGTGCTGTGTCTGTATCAATCTTCAAACCAATATAATGCCATATTACTAACAATCCATATACAGTTTTGGTCATCAGGTGAACTAACATGCTTTGGCACAGCGTCCTGTGCTTTTATATTTTCAGACTGCAGTCTTTAATTTCCAAAATCCCCAGCTAAATCAATTTTGTAAACAGTGCACTTGTTTTCAGTTAATTTTGGGTACTTTCCAGATATCTTACTACCCTGCTTTTATACGACTCCTTAATCTATTTTTTCTTATTTGATGGCACGCCAATGTACTTCTTATCATTAGAGTCTACTTTATAGCATTAAGACAGTGGTACTCCTAGTAGTTTCCAGCTGTGACCTTGTCTTGTCAAAGCAACAATCTTATTTCTTTTACACACACACCTTTGCCGGCACACACACACTCTGGCCAGTGCTGCTGCTTCCAGCAGTCTTTGTCTCTCACTTTGGAGACTTGCTTGCTTCTTTTGTCCTAGCTCTAGGACTGTCCCTCTCTTGGGGACTGTGCACAAATCTAAATACCTGCCTGTTCAGACCATTTCCTGGTACACTTCTGCAACACAGGAAAAGCGGTATCCACAGGACTTACTAACAAAAAAAAAAGAATTCTTCACACACCATCGCAAAACAATTTTGATACTAACACACAGACACAGGCCTTTAGGTAATGGAGAAGCCTTACTCCACATAAGCAGCCTCTCACCAAGAGCTGCTGAGTTTACAAACCTCAATTCTCAACATTCCCCAATGCTAAGAGTAAGCAGAAAAGTTCACAAAGTCTTACATGAATCTCAACAATTAGTAAGTGTAGTAGATCAATGCAAGACAAATCAGACACACACACTAAAAGCGAAAAATACAAGAAGCCAACCCACTATCATCATGTTCAACTGCCCCCTCTGGTTGCCTTCATTCATCCACACACATCATATACACGTTCACACTTTTGCATCAGACTCTGACTACAAACTTTTAGGGTCTGTTGAGGAGAGGCGAAGTACTGCTTTGACCTGGGCGAAAACTCACTATTCTCAGGTGCAACCAGTACTACATTCAGCAGACTTCTGTGAAAAAGGCTCTGCTTACCTTTTTTACAGTGGCCGCTGTCACACAGAGAAGCAGTGATTCCGTCCAAGCGTTCAGTTTCCTCAAGCCTCTCCTGGCTGGCTCGCCAATTAAATGTGGAAGAGAAAACCGCTCCAACCTGGGCCAAACAGCCGGGGGCCCTCACCACACTTTAATGCTCCTCAGGACTTCGCAAGTTCTTATTCAAACAAAAACAAAATCTACTATGTCTGATGCAGAATGGTTTATTGTATATTATCTGGAAACATTGCACAATAAGCCGGGATGGTCTGTGCAGAGCAGCAAAGGTTCACCAAGGTAATCCACCACTCGCTCTGAGGGGTCCACCACGCCTCGTCCATCTTTATTATTTGCAAAAAGTTATTTTTCCTCACCAGACGATGGCAATCCGCCCAATTTCAGTTACTCCCCAATATTATCTTACCCCGAAGGAAACCTTATTCTCATGAGAATGGTCAACAACCTAGACAGTTTTTCCCTCTTATCTTACACACACTCACACACACACTCATGTTTGTCTTTCTTTCGGACGACTGGAAATTTCTACACCATCTGTCTATCATACAGAAATTACATCAACTTCAACTTCACATTGAATGTCTTTATACATTTTATATACGTAACCCCTTGCAACTATAATTTCTCTAACAATTCCATATTGTTTTTCCAGGTTACCTTATTTAATAACTATCACAAACAATAGGCCTTGGCCCGTACGGGGGTCTAACCCACGACCTTGGCGTTATTTGCACCACACTCTGACCAGCTGAGGTAGCTGAGCTTCATGTATGCAGTCGGCTGCAACAAAAAAGTGTGCCCAAAAGCAGAGCGCGACGGAGCCACATGGTGTCAAAACACCAGACTGTAGAAGAGCAAAGGTCCCACCGACATTTGAACTCGGATTACTGGATTCAGAGTCCAGAGTGCTAACTGTTACACCATGGAACCCAAAGGATGATGGCCGTAGGGGGCGCCAATTCCCCAAAAGTGCTCTCCCATCCTGCCACTTCTTGCAAGGTCGTGCAGAGATACACGGCGGAGGAAGCAACTCTTTCTGTAACTGCCATTCCCAGCCATCTGTCTTTCAGCATGCGGTTTCTGTAGTGTAGCGGTTATCACGTTTGCCTAACACGCAAAAGGTCCTCGGTTCGAAACCGAGCAGAAACATGTTTTGACGGGCGGGGAATGGGACAAGGACCAAGCCCCAAGCTGTGCAACTGACAGAGACAGGTGGTGAACAGCGAGATCCAACAACGTGTTAGCATCATGTCGGGACAGCCGCAGCCGCCCTGCGAATGCTGTCATGAAAGTTCGGAACCGTGGGATGCTGTGCCATCTTCAATCTTGGGAGCCCTCAGGCTCTCTGAGGGCTGCAGGATGTGGTAATCCCCCTGACCGACCTGAGCTCAGCCTGCTGTTCAGGGAACCGCCCTTGAAATTTTTCTGTGCTGTGTGTCGCAGTGGTACTGTCTTGCAACAGGAACACTTTGAATAGAATAGAAGAATGCCTTTTATTGTCATTGAACATAGAGTATACAATGAAATTTGGAGGGCTTCTCCTGGTCAGTGCAAAAAACAGTGTGGTATGCCGGCTGCTCAGCAGCAGACAAAAGAGCTCCGCAGAGGGTCATCAAAACAACTCAGAAAATCATCGGCTGCCCTCTGCCTTCCCTGGAAGACATCTCATGGTCTCGGTACCTCTGCAGAGCCAGAAACATGATTAAAGACCCCTTCCATCCTGGACAGCACCTGTTCAACCTCCTGCCATCTGGGAGGCGCTACAGGTGCATCAAAACCTGGACAAACAGAGTCAAAAACAGTTTCTTTCCCTGGGCCATCATAACTCTAAACTCCCTAACATGACAATTTCTGTTACTCAATGTACCACCTCGTTATCACTATCACTAAGTATTTATTACGTTTTAAGTGCATTATTTTGTTCTTTTATTATGTATCGAATGGGTTTATCATGTGTTGTATGGGTATTTAACAATGTATTGAATGTTTTTTTTTTTTAAACTTGTTTTTTGCACTGATCAGGAGTAGCTCTCCTAATTTCGTTGTATACTCTATGTTCAAAGACAATAAAAGGCATTCTTCTATTCTATTCAAAGTGTTCCTGTTGCAAGACAGTACCACTGCGACACACAGCACAGAAAAATTTCAAGGGCGGTTCCCTGAACAGCAGGCTGAGCTCAGGTCGGTCAGGGGGATTTCCATGTCCTGCGCCCCTTGGGGAGCCCGAGGACTCCCAAGATTGAGGATGGCACGGGATCATATGGCTCCGAACTTTCACGACAGCATTCACGGTTGTCCTGAGAGCCCGACTCCATGCTAGCGCATTGTTGGGTCTCCCTGTCCACCACCTGTCTTTATCGGTTGCACAGCTTGGAGTTTGGTCCTTGTCCCGTTCCCTGCCTGTCAAAACATGCTTCTGCTCGGTTTTGAACTGAGGGCCTCTTGCATGTTAGCCAAACATGATAAGCGCTACAACTACAGAAAATGCATGTTGGGAACGGATGGCTGGGAATAGCAGCTACAGAAGGAGTTGCTTCCTCTGCTGGGTGAGAATGTGACAATATGCAAAGCTTAGAATGGATATCCCGTGTCGCTGAAGTACAGCATGTGGTGTTTCCGTAGTGTAGTGGTTATCACGTTCGCCTCACACGCGAAAGGTCCCCAGTTCGAAACTGGGCGGGAACATGCGTCTTGCGAACTCACAAGGGACCCTCAGCATCCATTTGCTCATTTTACATCAGATAAACGCCACTGAAAGGAGTTTAAATCCACTAAACCTTTTTTTTCTGCCATGAAACAGAGAGAAAGTCCTACATCTGGCAACAACAAACTCCCTATATGATGACCACCTTTAGACATCTGAAAACTGACTTAAGTGCTTTCAATTCTTCTATGACTCTTGAAGTCCTTGAAAAGGTCAGTTGAATCTGGACTGGATGTTCTGTCAAAGTGAATTTTCTGTCATCTTGCAGATTGTGGAGCATGCAATCAACAGTTGATGAGGTTGCTTCTTTGCGTTCTGCGTTGTTATTCCTGGTTAAATGGAGATCCAAAACATTGCAAAGGGACAGTTTCAATTAAAACAAGGTATATCCATGTCAGAGGAGAGATATCTGAATGAAGCATCCATTTATTCATTTTACATCAGATAAACGGCACTGAAAGGAATTTAACATTGAAATTTTGTTGGCTGCTACCTTGGCCAGTTCTGTCTCTCTTGCAAAAGAGATTCCGAATCTCAATGAGACTTCCTAGTTAAATAAAGGCAGACAGATACATAAAATTAATAAAATAAAACAGAGAGAAAGTCCTAAATCTGGAATTCGATGAACTGTAGTAGAAAGCTTTTTTTGTTGAGAGTTTTCTTTAGTTGGAGTTGTGGACACGTTTTCCCTTTTAAAACCAAACAATTCCAGATATTGTGGCATCGAAGGGGGTCTCATGAAACCGTGACTGTGACGGTTGCTCTAACTACGCTGTTGAAATAGGAACTAGTCCCACCGTTGCTTTGTGGTTGCTGCGGCAGTGCATATTCTAAAATTGGAACGATACAGAGAAGATTAGCATGGCCCCTGCGCAAGGATGACAAGAAAATTTGAGAAGTGTTCCATATTGTTTTTCCAGGTTACCTTATCTAATAACTATCACAAACAATAGGCCTTGGCCCGTACGGGGGTCTAACCCACGACCTTGGCGTTATTTGCACCACACTCTGACCAGCTGAGGTAGCTGAGCTTCATGTATGCAGTCGGCTGCAACAAAAAAGTGTGCCCAAAAGCAGAGCGCGACGGAGCCACATGGTGTCAAAACACCAGACCGTAGAAGAGCAAAGGTCCCACCGAGATTTGAACTCGGATCACTGGATTCAGAGTCCGGAGTGCTAACCGTTACACCATGGAACCCACAGGGTGATGGCCATAGGGGGCGCCAATTCCCCAAAAGTGCTCTCCCATCCTGCCACTTCTTGCAAGGTCGTGTAGAGATACAAGGGACGGAGGGCAAAGCAAGTGGGGAATTAGCTCAAATGGTAGAGCGCTCGCTTAGCATGCGAGAGGTAGCGGGATCGATGCCCGCATTCTCCAGAAGGCCACCCCCATCAAGGTCTACCTTTTCCCACACTCCACCAGCAGGGAGGCCCACCCGACCCCCACATGGTCCCAGCGTCATGCGAAACACCGCACAGGGGCAAAAATCTGTATGGGCTTCCTTCCGCAGTTCACCTCCAGTGTTGCTGTGCACCCCCACATGATAGTAGCAAGGGTGTTGCTTCCTTATCCATTGCACTCAATGAGCAGCATCCTGGCTGATTTACATGTGTTTGGGACTTGCGTATGATATAACCCCATAGGCCATAGGAGTCATTTTACATGTAACCCTAGTCATATGCGACTGTTTGATTTTCTTGCGTTATCTGATGTAACACAGCTCAGAAAAAGTCATGTTTAGTGGGTAAAAATTCCGTTCAGTGGCATATATCTGATGTAAAATGAATAAATGGATGCTTCATTCACATATCTCTCCCCTGCTGTAAATATACCCTGTTTTGAATTCTCTTTGCCAAAGCATCCAGTCCAGATTCAACTGATCTTTTCCAGGACTTCAAGAGTCACAGAGGAATTGAAAGTACACAAGGCAGTTTTCAGAAGTTTCTAAGGTTCCCACTGTCGTGTGTAACTAGGGTTACACTTGAAATGACACCAATTTTTTGGCCTGTGGTCCCGGCTGCATCATATGCAAATCCCAAAGACATGAAAGTTTGCCAAGATGCTGCTCTCTGAGCGCAATGCACAGACAAACACCACCCGAGCTCCTGCTCTTGCTTCCAAGTGAGAAAATCCCACTATCACGTAAAGGGTTACACTTAAAATGACCCCTGTTGTTTGTGATAGTTACTGCATAAGGTAACCAGGAAAAACAATATGGAACGCTTCACCAGTATGCATGTCATCCTTGCGCAGGGGCCATGCTAATCTTCTCTGTATCATTCCAATTTTAGTATATGTGCGGCCGAAGCAAGCGGAAAGCGGCGGTAGGACTAGTTCCTATTTCACTGGCATAGTTACAGCAACCGTCGCAGTCACGATTTCATGAGCACCCCTTCATTGCCGCAATATCTAGAATTGTTTATTTTTAAAGGCAACACGTCCCCACAACTCCAATGGTTTAGTGGTCATAAATTCCTTTCAGGGGCAGAAGAATTGCTTCTTCAATTACTTGTGAACAAATAGCTACTCCTGTTTACGGTTTATCCTTAACAAAGCCTAGCCACTTGACCAAGGCTTCCCAGAACACATCAGCATTTATTCTTTTTGACTTTTTGCTTGCGGGTAGGAGATGGGACTCATGGACACTATATTTTGACGCGAGGAGAGCGAGCCAGCCATGGTACTTGGGAAGCGCTGGTGTTGGCTGCCAGCGGCCACAGCACTGTTAATACGTTTTTTTCTTTAATTGTATGTAAGCAAACCGAGTGTATATCAGCTGCTCAAATCTTGTTTCTCTATCCATTGCACTCAGAGAGCAACATCTTGCCTAAATTTCACGTATAATACAAGCCAAGCCATAGGCCAAACAGTAGGAGTCATCGGACGTATAACTTCTCTCATACATGATAATTGCTCGAGCAGGAGCTCAAGTCTTGCTTTCATATGCATTGCACTCAGAGAGCAATATCCTGGCTGTTTTTCATGTGTTTGAGACTCACATTTGACATAAGACCAACCATAGGCCATAGGGGTCATTTTACATCTAACCCTAGTTGTACGAAATTGTGGAGATGCGACTGTGTGAAGATATCTGCTTTGAGGTTTGCGGTTGTGGCTATGGGGGGGAGGAGAGAGGCTGGGGTTGGGTGGAGTGCTCCTGCAGCATTGCTAACTGACTGCCCACTTGTTGCAAATTATGTGTCCTGTTGTTAACCCCAGGGGTTGATGGCAAACTGCTGACATCAAAACCAGAGCATGAGCATGAGCAGCTGCTGCCTCTGCCGAAACCCGGGATTGAACCAGGGACCTTTAGATCTTCAGTCTAACGCTCTCCCAACTGAGCTATTTCGGCACATGTCGCATGGCATGGAAGTACGTGTGGCCTCGTACGATTGTACGGCGTACTTGTGCGGGCACTATCCTCACTCTAGTAGGTGCTGCTACAGTGCTTGTCCTCGTTAGTATAGTGGAGAGTATCCCTGCCTGTCACGCAGGAGACCGGGGTTCGATTCCCCGACGGGGAGAGCCTTCTCTGGCTTCTTCTTTTAAGGATAGAATGTAACGAATGTAAGAAAATAAATAAATAGATGCTTCATTCAGATATCTCTCCCCTGCTGTAAATATACCCTGTTTTCAATTCATTGAAAATTCATTGTTTTGGCTCACCAGGAACAACAATATGGAACGCTTCACCAGTATGCGTGTCATCCTTGTGCAGGGACCATGCTAATCTTCTCTGTATCGTTCAAATTTTAGTGTATGCGCTGCCGAAGCGAGCAGAAAGCGGCCAAAAGTTCTTTTTGGTCACGAATGGGACCACAAAGTATGGATTCCCAGTGAGACCAAATTAACAGGATTTGGATGGTGTTTGATAAGAAAAATAGGAAAACTACAAATAAAATGGGAAACTGTAACCAGAAGGCCAGCTTACCCGGGACATACGCCTTGGTGGACAGGACTCAGGTGATTTGCCTGATGGAATCAGATGTTCTGAGCACAAGAAAGGAGCCTGATTGCTGTTGGGAAGAATGAATGGCTGAGCTTGTTTGGTGACTGACAAGGTTTTTCCTTCCCACCCCTGCAGGGAGCAGGGGTCGCATGCTGTGGGACGGTGGCGACCAGGTGGGGCGCTGGCTGCGTGGGGGAGGGGGGATGGGGAGCACGGGCACTGCTGGGATTTGAGCCCAGGATCTCCTGTTTGCTAGACAGGCACTTTAGCCAACTAAGTGATGGTGCCCCCCCCCCCTTATTTGTCTCAGTTTTGCCATTTGGGGAAAAAAAAAGCTAAATGGAAAAAAAAAGAAAGTTAATGAGACGTTTCCCCCCACTCGATTGAGGGGACGAATGTGCAGTACTTGTTGAGAGGTGCGACAAAACGGCTCTTCTACGCATGGCTGGCATTGAAGGCTTAATCTGTGGCTTGTCGACCGCTGCGCTTGCAGAAAGCACGTCGCCCAACGTGGGGCTCGAACCCACGACCCTGAGATTAAGAGTCTCATGCTCTACCGACTGAGCTAGCCGGGCAAACATAGCTGCTCTCTGAGAGCAATGGCTCCACAGTGAGACTTATATCTCCTTGGAGTGCACCTTGAGTGCAGGGATGATAGGAGGAGTAATAAAATGGAGCAGGTGGCAAGGTGTCTGTACCCTGGTCTCTGTGGCGCAATCGGTCAGCGCGTTCGGCTGTTAACCGAAAGGTTGGTGGTTCGAGCCCACCCAGGGACGGCTGAGTTTTCCCTCTGCCCTCACTGTAGGAGCTCAGTGAACCACAGAGGCTCCGGGTGATCGCACACAACCAACCATCATTCCCCCACAATCAAGCAGTGGCTTTTGCTCTTATTTTTTTGAATACTTGCAATCCCCACAAACCTGCACAAGTCAGTTTTCAAATGTCTAAAGGTGACCATCATAGACAGGGTTCCTTGTTGCCAGACTTAAGACTTTCGCTCAGTTTTATGGCACAAAAGAAAGGTTTAGTGGATATAAATTCCTTTGGAGGGCAGAAGAATTGCTTGTTCAATTGCTTGTGAACAAATAGCTTGTTCACAAGTACACGGCTGTTCCTGTTCACGGTTTATTCCAAACAATGCCTAGCCACTCGACCAAGGTTTCCCGAAAGGAAGCAGCATTTATTCTTTTTTACTTTTTGCTTACGAGTACGAGATGGGACTCATGGACGCTATATCTTGACACGATGAGAGCGAGCTATCCACGGTTCTTGGGAAGCCCCGGTGTTGGTTGCCAGCGGCCGTAGTAATGTTAACCATCAGTTTCTTCAACTGTATGTAAGTCCTTGAAATGGTCAGTTGAATCTGGACCGGATGTTTTGGCAAAGAGAATTTTCTGTCACTTTGCAGTTTGTGGAGCAACACTTGATAAGGTTGCTTCTTTGCGTTCCATATTGTTATTCCTGGTTACATGGTGATCCAAAACATTGCAAAGGGACAGTTTCAATTAAAACAAGGTATATCCATGTCAGAGGAGAGATATCTGAATGAAGCATCCATTTATTAATTTTATATTAGATAAATGCCACCGAGAGGAATTCATATCCACTAAACCCTTCTTTTCTGCCATAAAACAGAGAGAAAGTCCTTAATCTGTGAGAAAAAAGCCTGTATATGGTGACCACCTTTAGACATCTGAAAACTGACTTTTGTACTGTCAGTTCTCTGTCACTCTTGTTGTGGGGACGTGTTTCCTTTAATCCATGCTAAGCTTTGCATATCATCACATTCTCACCCGGCGGAGGAAGCAACTCTTTCTGTAACTGCCATTCCCAGCCATCTGTCTTTCAGCATGCGGTTTCTGTAGTGTAGCGGTTATAACGTTTGCCTAACACGCAAAAGGTCCTCGGTTCGAAACCGAGCAGAAACATGTTTTGACGGGCGGGGAATGGGACAAGGACCAAGCCCCAAGCTGTGCAACTGACAGAGACAGGTGGTGAACAGCGAGATCCAACAACGTGTTAGCATCATGTCGGGACAGCCGCAGCCGCCCTGCGAATGCTGTCATGAAAGTTCGGAACCATGGGATGCTGTGCCATCTTCAATCTTGGGAGCCCTCAGGCTCTCTGAGGGCTGCAGGATGTGGTAATCCCCCTGACCGACCTGAGCTCAGCCTGCTGTTCAGGGAACCGCCCTTGAAATTTTTCTGTGCTGTGTGTCACAGTGGTACTGTCTTGCAACAGGAACACTTTGAATAGAATAGAAGAATGCCTTTTATTGTCATTGAACATAGAGTATACAATGAAATTTGGAGGGCTTCTCCTGGTCAGTGCAAAAAACAGTGTGGTATGCCGGCTGCTCAGCAGCAGACAAAAGAGCTCCGCAGAGGGTCATCAAAACAACTCAGAAAATCATCGGCTGCCCTCTGCCTTCCCTGGAAGACATCTCATGGTCTCGGTACCTCTGCAGAGCCAGAAACATGATTAAAGACCCCTTCCATCCCGGACAGCACCTGTTCAACCTCCTGCCATCTGGGAGGCGCTACAGGTGCATCAAAACCTGGACAAACAGAGTCAAAAACAGTTTCTTTCCCTGGGCCATCATAACTCTAAACTCCCTAACATGACAATTTCTGTTACTCAATGTACCACCTCGTTATCACTATCACTAAGTATTTATTACGTTTTAAGTGCATTATTTTGTTCTTTTATTATGTATCGAATGGGTTTATCATGTGTTGTATGGGTATTTAACAATGTATTGAATGTTTTTTTTTTTAAACTTGTTTTTTGCACTGATCAGGAGTAGCTCTCCTAATTTCGTTGTATACTCTATGTTCAAAGACAATAAAAGGCATTCTTCTATTCTATTCAAAGTGTTCCTGTTGCAAGACAGTACCACTGCGACACACAGCACAGAAAAATTTCAAGGGCGGTTCCCTGAACAGCAGGCTGAGCTCAGGTCGGTCAGGGGGATTTCCATGTCCTGCGCCCCTTGGGGAGCCCGAGGACTCCCAAGATTGAGGATGGCACGGGATCATATGGCTCCGAACTTTCACGACAGCATTCACGGGTGTCCTGAGAGCCCGACTCCATGCTAGCGCATTGTTGGGTCTCCCTGTCCACCACCTGTCTTTATCGGTTGCACAGCTTGGAGTTTGGTCCTTGTCCCGTTCCCTGCCTGTCAAAACATGCTTCTGCTCGGTTTTGAACTGAGGGCCTCTTGCATGTTAGCCAAACATGATAAGCGCTACAACTACAGAAAATGCATGTTGGGAACGGATGGCTGGGAATAGCAGCTACAGAAGGAGTTGCTTCCTCTGCTGGGTGAGAATGTGACAATATGCAAAGCTTAGAATGGATATCCCGTGTCGCTGAAGTACAGCATGTGGTGTTTCCGTAGTGTAGTGGTTATCACGTTCGCCTCACACGCGAAAGGTCCCCAGTTCGAAACTGGGCGGGAACATGCGTCTTGCGAACTCACAAGGGACCCTCAGCATCCATTTGCTCATTTTACATCAGATAAACGCCACTGAAAGGAGTTTAAATCCACTAAACCTTTTTTTTCTGCCATGAAACAGAGAGAAAGTCCTACATCTGGCAACAACAAACTCCCTATATGATGACCACCTTTAGACATCTGAAAACTGACTTAAGTGCTTTCAATTCTTCTATGACTCTTGAAGTCCTTGAAAAGGTCAGTTGAATCTGGACTGGATGTTCTGTCAAAGTGAATTTTCTGTCATCTTGCAGATTGTGGAGCATGCAATCAACAGTTGATGAGGTTGCTTCTTTGCGTTCTGCGTTGTTATTCCTGGTTAAATGGAGATCCAAAACATTGCAAAGGGACAGTTTCAATTAAAACAAGGTATATCCATGTCAGAGGAGAGATATCTGAATGAAGCATCCATTTATTCATTTTACATCAGATAAACGGCACTGAAAGGAATTTAACATTGAAATTTTGTTGGCTGCTACCTTGGCCAGTTCTGTCTCTCTTGCAAAAGAGATTCCGAATCTCAATGAGACTTCCTAGTTAAATAAAGGCAGACAGATACATAAAATTAATAAAATAAAACAGAGAGAAAGTCCTAAATCTGGAATTCGATGAACTGTAGTAGAAAGCTTTTTTTGTTGAGAGTTTTCTTTAGTTGGAGTTGTGGACACGTTTTCCCTTTTAAAACCAAACAATTCCAGATATTGTGGCATCGAAGGGGGTCTCATGAAACCGTGACTGTGACGGTTGCTCTAACTACGCCGTTGAAATAGGAACTAGTCCCACCGTTGCTTTGTGGTTGCTGCGGCAGTGCATATTCTAAAATTGGAACGATACAGAGAAGATTAGCATGGCCCCTGCGCAAGGATGACAAGAAAATTTGAGAAGTGTTTTTCCAGGTTACCTTATCTAATAACTATCACAAACAATAGGCCTTGGCCCGTACGGGGGTCTAACCCACGACCTTGGCGTTATTTGCACCACACTCTGACCAGCTGAGGTAGCTGAGCTTCATGTATGCAGTCGGCTGCAACAAAAAAGTGTGCCCAAAAGCAGAGCGCGACGGAGCCACATGGTGTCAAAACACCAGACCGTAGAAGAGCAAAGGTCCCACCGAGATTTGAACTCGGATCACTGGATTCAGAGTCCGGAGTGCTAACCGTTACACCATGGAACCCACAGGGTGATGGCCATAGGGGGCGCCAATTCCCCAAAAGTGCTCTCCCATCCTGCCACTTCTTGCAAGGTCGTGTAGAGATACAAGGGACGGAGGGCAAAGCAAGTGGGGAATTAGCTCAAATGGTAGAGCGCTCGCTTAGCATGCGAGAGGTAGCGGGATCGATGCCCGCATTCTCCAGAAGGCCACCCCCATCAAGGTCTACCTTTTCCCACACTCCACCAGCAGGGAGGCCCACCCGACCCCCACATGGTCCCAGCGTCATGCGAAACACCGCACAGGGGCAAAAATCTGTATGGGCTTCCTTCCGCAGTTCACCTCCAGTGTTGCTGTGCACCCCCACATGATAGTAGCAAGGGTGTTGCTTCCTTATCCATTGCACTCAATGAGCAGCATCCTGGCTGATTTACATGTGTTTGGGACTTGCGTATGATATAACCCCATAGGCCATAGGAGGCATTTTACATGTAACCCTAGTCATATCCGACTGTTTGATTTTCTTGCGTTATCTGATGTAACACAGCTCAGAAAAAGTCATGTTTAGTGGGTAAAAATTCCGTTCAGTGGCATATATCTGATGTAAAATGAATAAATGGATGCTTCATTCACATATCTCTCCCCTGCTGTAAATATACCCTGTTTTGAATTCTCTTTGCCAAAGCATCCAGTCCAGATTCAACTGATCTTTTCCAGGACTTCAAGAGTCACAGAGGAATTGAAAGTGCACAAGGCAGTTTTCAGAAGTTTCTAAGGTTCCCACTGTCGTGTGTAACTAGGGTTACACTTGAAATGACACCAATTTTTTGGCCTGTGGTCCCGGCTGCATCATATGCAAATCCCAAAGACATGAAAGTTTGCCAAGATGCTGCTCTCTGAGCGCAATGCACAGACAAACACCACCCGAGCTCCTGCTCTTGCTTCCAAGTGAGAAAATCCCACTATCACGTAAAGGGTTACACTTAAAATGACCCCTGTTGTTTGTGATAGTTACTGCATAAGGTAACCAGGAAAAACAATATGGAACGCTTCACCAGTATGCATGTCATCCTTGCGCAGGGGCCATGCTAATCTTCTCTGTATCATTCCAATTTTAGTATATGTGCGGCCGAAGCAAGCGGAAAGCGGCGGTAGGACTAGTTCCTATTTCACTGGCATAGTTACAGCAACCGTCGCAGTCACGATTTCATGAGCACCCCTTCATTGCCGCAATATCTAGAATTGTTTATTTTTAAAGGCAACACGTCCCCACAACTCCAATGGTTTAGTGGTCATAAATTCCTTTCAGGGGCAGAAGAATTGCTTCTTCAATTACTTGTGAACAAATAGCTACTCCTGTTTACGGTTTATCCTTAACAAAGCCTAGCCACTTGACCAAGGCTTCCCAGAACACATCAGCATTTATTCTTTTTGACTTTTTGCTTGCGGGTAGGAGATGGGACTCATGGACACTATATTTTGCCGCGAGGAGAGCGAGCCAGACATGGTACTTGGGAAGCGCTGGTGTTGGCTGCCAGCGGCCACAGCACTGTTAATACGTTTTTTTCTTTAATTGTATGTAAGCAAACCGAGTGTATATCAGCTGCTCAAATCTTGTTTCTCTATCCATTGCACTCAGAGAGCAACATCTTGCCTAAATTTCACGTATAATACAAGCCAAGCCATAGGCCAAACAGTAGGAGTCATCGGACGTATAACTTCTCTCATACATGATAATTGCTCGAGCAGGAGCTCAAGTCTTGCTTTCATATGCATTGCACTCAGAGAGCAATATCCTGGCTGTTTTTCATGTGTTTGAGACTCACATTTGACATAAGACCAACCATAGGCCATAGGGGTCATTTTACATCTAACCCTAGTTGTACGAAATTGTGGAGATGCGACTGTGTGAAGATATCTGCTTTGAGGTTTGCGGTTGTGGCTATGGGGGGGAGGAGAGAGGCTGGGGTTGGGTGGAGTGCTCCTGCAGCATTGCTAACTGACTGCCCACTTGTTGCAAATTATGTGCCCTGTTGTTAACCCCAGGGGTTGATGGCAAACTGCTGACATCAAAACCAGAGCATGAGCATGAGCAGCTGCTGCCTCTGCCGAAACCCGGGATTGAACCAGGGACCTTTAGATCTTCAGTCTAACGCTCTCCCAACTGAGCTATTTCGGCACATGTCGCATGGCATGGAAGTACGTGTGGCCTCGTACGATTGTACGGCGTACTTGTGCGGGCACTATCCTCACTCTAGTAGGTGCTGCTACAGTGCTTGTCCTCGTTAGTATAGTGGAGAGTATCCCTGCCTGTCACGCAGGAGACCGGGGTTCGATTCCCCGACGGGGAGAGCCTTCTCTGGCTTCTTCTTTTAA
This sequence comes from Albula glossodonta, assembly GCA_019788955.1. Lineage (NCBI taxonomy): Eukaryota > Metazoa > Chordata > Actinopteri > Albuliformes > Albulidae > Albula > Albula glossodonta. The sequence goes on from JAFBMS010000745.1 coordinate 59,648, forward strand.
GGATAGAATGTAACGAATGTAAGAAAATAAATAAATAGATGCTTCATTCAGATATCTCTCCCCTGCTGTAAATATACCCTGTTTTCAATTCATTGAAAATTCATTGTTTTGGCTCACCAGGAACAACAATATGGAACGCTTCACCAGTATGCGTGTCATCCTTGTGCAGGGACCATGCTAATCTTCTCTGTATCGTTCAAATTTTAGTGTATGCGCTGCCGAAGCGAGCAGAAAGCGGCCAAAAGTTCTTTTTGGTCACGAATGGGACCACAAAGTATGGATTCCCAGTGAGACCAAAGTAACAGGATTTGGATGGTGTTTGATAAGAAAAATAGGAAAACTACAAACAAAATGGGAAACTGTAACCAGAAGGCCAGCTTACCCGGGACATACGCCTTGGTGGACAGGACTCAGGTGATTTGCCTGATGGAATCAGATGTTCTGAGCACAAGAAAGGAGCCTGATTGCTGTTGGGAAGAATGAATGGCTGAGCTTGTTTGGTGACTGACAAGGTTTTTCCTTCCCACCCCTGCAGGGAGCAGGGGTCGCATGCTGTGGGACGGTGGCGACCAGGTGGGGCGCTGGCTGCGTGGGGGAGGGGGGATGGGGAGCACGGGCACTGCTGGGATTTGAGCCCAGGATCTCCTGTTTGCTAGACAGGCACTTTAGCCAACTAAGTGGTGGTGCCCCCCCCCCCTTATTTGTCTCAGTTTTGCCATTTGGGGAAAAAAAAAGCTAAATGGAAAAAAAAAGAAAGTTAATGAGACGTTTCCCCCCACTCGATTGAGGGGACGAATGTGCAGTACTTGTTGAGAGGTGCGACAAAACGGCTCTTCTACGCATGGCTGGCATTGAAGGCTTAATCTGTGGCTTTTCGACCGCTGCGCTTGCAGAAAGCACGTCGCCCAACGTGGGGCTCGAACCCACGACCCTGAGATTAAGAGTCTCATGCTCTACCGACTGAGCTAGCCGGGCAAACATAGCTGCTCTCTGAGAGCAATGGCTCCACAGTGAGACTTATATCTCCTTGGAGTGCACCTTGAGTGCAGGGATGATAGGAGGAGTAATAAAATGGAGCAGGTGGCAAGGTGTCTGTACCCTGGTCTCTGTGGCGCAATCGGTCAGCGCGTTCGGCTGTTAACCGAAAGGTTGGTGGTTCGAGCCCACCCAGGGACGGCTGAGGTTTCCCTCTGCCCTCACTGTAGGAGCTCAGTGAACCACAGAGGCTCCGGGTGATCGCACACAACCAACCATCATTCCCCCACAATCAAGCAGTGGCTTTTGCTCTTATTTTTTTGAATACTTGCAATCCCCACAAACCTGCACAAGTCAGTTTTCAAATGTCTAAAGGTGACCATCATAGACAGGGTTCCTTGTGGCCAGACTTAAGACTTTCGCTCAGTTTTATGGCACAAAAGAAAGGTTTAGTGGATATAAATTCCTTTGGAGGGCAGAAGAATTGCTTGTTCAATTGCTTGTGAACAAATAGCTTGTTCACAAGTACACGGCTGTTCCTGTTCACGGTTTATTCTAAACAATGCCTAGCCACTCGACCAAGGTTTCCCGAAAGGAAGCAGCATTTATTCTTTTTTACTTTTTGCTTACGAGTACGAGATGGGACTCATGGACGCTATATCTTGACGCGATGAGAGCGAGCTATCCACGGTTCTTGGGAAGCCCCGGTGTTGGTTGCCAGCGGCCGTAGTAATGTTAACCATCAGTTTCTTCAACTGCATGTAAGGAAACCGAGTGTATATCAGCTGCATGCCGTCCTTGGAGGTTCAGGAGGTGCGTTGTGAGTCTGGAGGACTCAGCTGAGGAGGCAAAGTGTACACATCGGTGTCTAGCTATGTTTACACTTGATAAGATTCTACAGTACAGCACAGTTCACGTTTTTTTTTTTTTATTTGTCGTAAAGTAACGTTGGAGCGATCAAAGGAACCATAACTGATTTATTGAGCTAGTCACAGTTTCACTGTACCGGCCATGTGTACTTAGAAATGCATGATTTAACATTTGAGACAAGAATATGCTACTGGCAGGACCAACCAGGTAATGCCCTCGGTCTTCTCCTGCGCACCCAATCCACCCTCCTCCAGCCGGGGTCCGAGCCTGCTTGTGCACCCACTCCTCCTTCCTCCCTTCTCCCACCTCCAGAACCTGGGCCTCCGTTTCGCCCGCGCCGCCCACAATTAAGCCCCCACACCTCCAGTTATTGGTCCCAAAAACCCCGCAGCCCCGGGGGCCTGGCCAACTGGTCACCCAAATCCAGAGGCAGACAACTGGTCCCCCGAAAAATGGCAAAGGGGCCTACTGGTCCCCTGAATGGCAACGGGGGGCAACTGGTCCCCCATTGCCTGGCCCATCACCAGTCCCAAAGTCCAGTGGGCAACTGGTCCCCCTTCACACTTGGGCTCTGGCCAGCAACTGACCTGACTTCCTTCCCGTCTGCCCGCCCGCCTGCCTCACGCGGTCTCCTCCGTGCATGCATGCATGCATGCATGCATGCGTGCGTGCGTGCATGCGTCCCTCCAGCCAGCCACTGCCTGCTTGCCCGCCCGCCCTTTACTGGAGCTCAATGGGTACACTTGCTTTCCATGTCCACTGGAGGGTGACAGAGCGCCCCAGCCAAGGACCATCTGGTGGCTGGTTCCTTCCCAGGTTTCCCTGTGGATTGCTGGCACTCAGAGTCTCACAGGCCCAGACCATCTTGACCCGTCCACACCAGCTGGCTGATGTGGAATGAGCCCAAGCCCCTGCCTCCTCCTCCAACTTGCCACCGCTCTGAAAAGGGCCTTTGTTTGGGCAGGCGCCCCACCACTGCCTATGTCTGGGCTGGACATATGAAGCCCCAGGAGCGATCAAAGGAACCCTGGCTACTTGATGTTCTTTTTGTTTTTGGGAGTGATCCTTTTGGCATCATGTCTCCACATGCCACTTGGCCTTCTTTTTTGGGAAACAATAGGCCAAACAATAGGGGTCATTTAAAGTGTAACCCCAGTTACTGTCTTGTGTACTTTCAATTCTTCTGTGACTCTTGAAGTCCTTCAAAAGAGACTGTACGGCAAACGGAAAAATCCCATTCATGTCAATGATGGTAAAGTTTGTGGATGACTCCCATTTTGTTCTGGCAAGCAACTTCACATCTAACCACATATTAATGACACTGATTGTCACTGCGAGCCTTACTAGGATGACAAATAAACACACAACCTATGTTGTACTGAAGAATGTTATCAAGCAACCATTGAAGTCACGGTTTCATGAGCACCCCTTCGATGCCGCAATATCTGGAATTGTTTATTTTTTTGTAAGGAAACACGTCCCCACAACTACAGCTAAAGACAAACTGAAACAAAAAGCTTTCTACAACAGCTCATCAAATTCCAAAGGATTTCTTTTTCTGTCATTGTAACACACTTGCACCACATTCCAGGGCGCTCATGCACATATGCAGATTTCAGGCTACATCCACACTTCCTATTGGTGGCCTCAAAAGAGACAACGTGACATCACCATGATTTCAAATTAGCCCAATCTTTTTAAACAACGATTGCCATTTTAGAAGCTACCTTATCAACTGTTGATGAATGCATGATCCACAAACTGCAAGATGTCAGAAAATTGTCTTTGCTAAACATCCAGTCCAGATTCAACAGATCTTTTCAAGGACTTCAAGAGTCACAGAGAACTGATAGTACACAAGTCAGTTTTCAGATGTCTAAAGGTGGACATCATATACAGGCTTTTCTCTTGCAGACTAAGGACTTTCCATTTCATGGCAGAAAAGAAGGGTTTAGCGGATATAAACGGGGGGGGGGGGGGGGGGGAGGGGGGGGGCGATAACTAACTAACCACACACAAGCCAGCCTCCAAGGA
>JAFBMS010000746.1:0-63363 GCA_019788955.1 Albula glossodonta
CATTACGGAGCTTCTCCAAAAACAAAGTGATAAACGTGCCACAAGCCACACTGACAAACTGGGCCTCTGGTTTCCAGATTCCCAACCATGAAATATTTGTCAAAAGGACAGAATGGATCGATGAGTAGGGCCTTTCAGCTGATAATTAGAGGACATGTTCATTGCCAAATTTCATATAGCAAAATACAAAACAACCTTAACTTAGCAATTTGCCCCCTGCTGATTACATGTGGTAAAATCACAGGTGCTGTATTCTGTGACATCATCATGAGAGGAACCATTCACAGTACGAGCAGGTGAAACAGGGTGTGGCTGCAGCTACAGAAAGTGACATGTCTGGCTACTTCAGAGGCCTCTCTCTCTGCTTCACTGCCATAGAAGCATTAGCCCTATTGTTACCATGTCATTTATACACATCATCACCTTATTCAGTATGCCTTAGTCACACCCTACATCATACAGTCACCGGTCTCTCAAAGTTGCCTGGGTAATGCAGTTCTCCACAGATGCAAAGCCGTTCCCCTGCTACGCGTTTCCTGACATGTGACAACGTTGAAAGAAAGTTGAGGCTGTTGTAGATTTTGGATCTGAGAGAAAGCAGTTAAAAAAAGATTTTAATGAAACTGAAGGACACATATAATGTGTACATTTTTGTTGTTGTTCTTAGAGACTGTCCTCTCACACACTCATAAAGCCACACATAATAATAAAAAACTAAGTTCTTGTTTTTTTTTTTTTTTTTTTTTTTTTTTTTTTAAGAAACGCTATGATACAAATATCCTCCAGTCTGTGTACTGGGGCTGGGCTGTGAGGCTGACCAGGCCCACATAACTCCAGACCCCCCCACCCTCAGTCTCCGACTGAAGGACACACCGTGTGCCCGAACCATCCAACCTACAGCGCCCCCATTGGGTCAGACCGACACAATGCCCCCTGTGCTGTCGTGCAGTCTCTCCCTCACTCAAACGCCATTTCGTTCCTCCGGGAGCGTTTGCCTGAAGGCTTCTCCCCGGCGGTAACATGTCTGTGCTCTGTCCCGTTCCTGTCCGATCCTCTTCACTCATTCAGCGACAGGATGATGTCGTCCTCCAGGTCTGAGTTATCGGAGCTGTCCGCTGTAAGGAGGGAGAAGATTAATCTGAGCTCAGGATTTGAGCAGTTGGATATTTATGCTCAGTAATACAGATTCACTAATCAATACCTGACCAATGGGGCCGTACTGCCCCAGACACACACTTGGGTGGACCCGTCTGAAATCTGCCCCAGACACACACTTGGGTGGACCCGTCTGAAACCTGCCCCAGACACACACTTCGGCGGACCCGTCTGAAACCTGCCCCAGACACACACTTGGGTGGACCCGTCTGACACCTGCCCCAGACACACACTTGGGTGGACCCGTCTGAAACCTGGCCCCAGACACACGCACTCGGGCGGACCCGTCTGAAACCTGCCCCAGACACACACTTGGGCAGACCCGTCTGAAACCTGCCCCAGACACACACACTCGGGCGGACCCGTCTGAACCTGCCCCAGACACACGCACTCAGGTCGGTCGTACCTCTGAAAACCACCCGCAGACACACACTTGGGTGGACCCGTCTGACACCTGCCCCAGACACACACTGGGTGGACCCGTCTGAAACCTGCCCCAGACACACGCACTCGGGCAGACCCGTCTGACACCTGCCCCAGACACACACTTGGGTGGACCCGTCTGACACCTGCCCCAGACACACACTAGGATGGACGCGTCTGAAACCTGCCCCAGACACACACTTGGGCGGACCCGTCTGAAACCTGCCCCAGACACACACTTGGGCGGACCCGTCTGAAAATCTGCACTCACTGTTCTCCAGCATGAGCTCTGCATCGTCGTCGTTGTCATCGGAATCATCGTCGTCGTCTTCGTCGTCATCTTCATCCTCTTCTTCCTCCTCCTCTTCCTCCCCATCAGCGTCCAGCAGGCGTGCCACCTCCTCGTCGTCAGAGGGAGAGAAGTCGTGCTCCCCGTCCTCTTCTCCCCCATTCTCGTTCTCCAACTCGGCCAGCAAGGGGTCTGTGTCGATGTCGTCCAGGTCATCGTCTGAATCATCCTCATCATCTTCGTCCTCATCCTCCTGGTCCTCGTCCTCCTGTGGGAAAATGAGCACAGTCCAGCCATTACAGGTTTTCATTAAAAATAAAACAACTAACTCTACATAAGACAATTTCTCACAAACTGAGGAAATTCAGCATGAAGGCCTTTACAAACCACATTGTGTGCTCTTAACCTCCAACATTTCTGCCATTAATGCAGCTGGTCCACAAAGTCTACAATATCTCAAGTCTGACTAATCACTAACCTACAATTTTCTCTTTAATATTGTGCAGCGGACTATTGAAATGTAACAGTGTTCCCTCTGCAGAGTTCTGGTTTTTCCACCATAGTGTGGGTGTGGTCTTCTGCTGGAGAGAGATGTCAGTGCAAATCACTGCCTAATGACACTGACAGGGCTAAGGTCATTTTAATGCAGTCAGTTCAGTATTAGTCCATTTCTATTATGATGAGTTTATGTTCTGAATTGAGTAAATTGAAATGGAGTAGACCCTAATTTATAAAATACTTCCTCCAAGTGTTTGAATTTGAGTCTGTCACCCACAGAGTGGTGAAATGTAGTGGTCAAAAGATAGGAAACGGTTATGTAGACGATTCAGTCACCTGGTCTTCCTCATCCTCCTCCTCCTCAGCCAATCGCTGGCGCCCCACCTCGTACAGCCGACACACGGTGTCCATGTTGATGGAGTCCTGGTTCTGTGGAGCGAGACAGAGAGCAGCCTGAGAAGCCTCTCTCAGCTTAGAGGAACAGCTGGACAGAGAGCAGCCAGTGAACAGCCCAAGAAGCCTCCCTCAGCTGAGAGGAACAGCTGGACAGAGAGCAGCCAGTGAACAGCCCAAGAAGCCTCCCTCAGCTGAGAGGAACAGCTGGACAGAGATCAGCCAGTGAACAGCCCGAGAAGCCTCCCTCAGCTCAGAGGAACAGGTGGAAAGAGAGCAGCCAGAGACCAGCCTGAGAAGCCTCTCTCAGCTCAGAGGAACAGCTGGACAGAGAGCAGCCTGTAAACAGCCCAAGAAGCCTCCCTCAGCTGAGAGGAACATCCATTCTGTTTTCAATTGGTTCAACCAGCTAGCTAGACACATACACATGCTCTTTTCATATCATAACCTGTGGAGGTTGGTTTGGGGAGGTTTTTAGAATTATTACCCGAATCAATGATTGCATTTAAAGGTCTTAAAATATACCTCAATAACAGCCAGGTAGCAGTCTTTGGTGTCCGTGCAGAGGTCAAAAATGTTCCGCTTCACATCAATTGTAGCTACACAGGGGGAAAAAAAGAGCAAACATGACCTCACGCCATGGACACAAATCATACTCCATTTCCCATACTCATGTACACATATTTCCAGAAAAGCGTTTTTCCCCCGAGGTAACTGATCCAGACTGTAATCGTTTAGATTGCTCCAGTACTGGTGAGACTGTGGGCCCATACAGCTTGCTAAAGGTCTGCCCCAGACTTCATTTAACACAGGAATGAATATCAGGAATTATCTGGAATCCAGGAATTTACCACACTTTTGCATGTGGAACATTCTACCAGGTTGTGTAATACAGGTAGTGAACTTTATACAATCTATAAATTGTAGGTAAATGAGGCCGAGATGGGGTTATTGGCTGGCTTCTGTTATAGCATAACATCATGTGCTTATGATGCAGTACAGGGTAGAGATATATTCAAATACTGATATGGAAATGTATTGCCATTAACTTAATGCATATACTGATACAGTAAAACCTGTATGGATATATAAGTTGTTATATATTATGGCAACATCAAGCATAGACATACTTAATCATTTTTGTTTTTATTACATTTTCACTGAAGTGAATCAGTACATGGTTTGTGTTTTGGCCACTTTTTCTCTATTGTAATGTATTGTTCATAATACATGACAGCTCTTTTCACTCTCTTGTGAATAATATCTGAATATACATCTTACTCACACTCCCTGAGATCCTGAGATCATAGAATTGATACACTTGTCTGTTTCTCACCTATAGGCTTGTAGTCGGTGGCGTCAAAGGTCCTGAAGGACGAGCCGAAGGGACTCTTCATCTGTTGGTCCATCATGTCGTCCTCATCATCCGCCTGCAGCATCGCTGAAAACAGAACCGCCATATTAATTACTCGCTCTGCCATTAACACCTCATGCCTTAATCCTGACTAGACTCTGCCATCAGCACCTCATGTCTTAATCCCAACCACTCTGCCATCAACACCTCATGCCTTAATGCCAACCAGACTCTGCCATCAACACCTCATGCCTTAATCCCAAACAGACTCTGCCATCAACAACTCGTGCCTTAATCCCAAACAGACTCTGCCATCAACACCTCATGCCTTAATCCTGAACAGACTCTGCCAGAGTCCTGGTTCTCACAGTAAATCACCAACATCCACTATTTAAACATTCATGCTCTGTGGATTACTGGTTTATTTAGTCAAAATGTAAAGAATAACCCTGAGAATTACATTAAAGGGTGGCATTGGATGCATAATACAACTTTAGTATTTCATAAACCGTATAGAAGGCAGTTTGTTGTCCCTAACCATTGTCTTGCCTTTTAATATGCAGCAGAATTTTCATAAGTGATTTTTTTTATAGGTTGATGATGACATTGCAGAATGACCAACAGTGAAAGCATTAATGCCTCCACTGGTAGACACAATAGGAAAGTAACTATCAGGCTACATAGCTACATGTAAATACACTACAGCTAGCTAGCCTGCTGTATAAATAAAGCTAGTTAGCTGAGTTAGTAATCTATATCATATTTATATCAAAATGCTTCAAATATTTGATACAAACTTGAAAATTGGTTCAATTATTCTTTAGCGAACTGCACATTAATATCTTTAACCTTCTTGTGCAGGTGAGTCTAATTAGCGTTGCAACAAACAGTATCTGCAGTGTTACGGTCTCTCCTCTGTTATGGTACTGTTTGTTATTGTCGTAATTTGTACTTGGAGCTGCTTAACGAATATGTAAGTTTCTTCAGGCAGAAACAGCAGTTAGACTAATAAATGTAAAGATGTCAATGTAGAACCCATAACAGACATGCTGCAGAAGAGATTCTCTTTGTGTAAAATAAGACCCTTGTCCTGTAAGACATCTGATCTCACCTCCGTAAATGACAGTGCCGTTGTTGTTGAAGACGATCCTGCACTGGTCCAGCGCAGGCACCGTATGGAGGAGGTGATAGGTCCGCAGATCCCACTGACTCTCATTAAGGAACACAAGGCATTTCAACTACACAGCACACCACAACACAAGGTTAGCCTGCTACCAGGGCACAGGGCTCGAGTATTTATAGAAGGCACAAGGTTAGCCTACTACAAGGGCACAGGGCTAGAATGATAAGAGGGCACAGGGTTAGCCTGATAACAGGGCACAGGGTTCACCTGGTACCAGGGCACAGGGTTAGACTGGTACCAGGGCACAGGGTTAGCCTGATAACAGAGCACAGGGTTAGCCTGATAACAGGGCACAGGGTTAGCCTGGTACCAGAGCACAGGTTTAGCTTGATAAGAGGGCACAGGGTTAGGCCCATAACAGGGCACAGATCCCCAGCAGCAAGAAATACATGGTGTATAAAGAGGTCAGCCTGACTAAATTGACCCCAAGTGACAACCCCAATAATCTCACCACTTGACTTGAAATAACTAGTTGACAAACAGTAAGCAACGCAGGGCCTGTGTGATCAGGATACGATCTCAGTGTTGATGATGACCTCCAGGCCGTTGGGGTGAAAGACGCCGCTGATGTTCATGTTGAACTTGTCAAACTTGTGTATGGCCTGGGCGGAGCGTACATCCCACATCACCCCGTCATTTAGCACCAGGTCGTCTGTGGGGTTAAAGGTCGCGCAGTTCCGCTTGTAGTTGTTAGCCAAGCCCGGATTGTTGAGTGTGAGGGTCTTCTGGCCAGTCTGAATGTCATAGATCTGGAACAATTAAAAAAAAAAAAAAAACTGTATGAATATACTAATACAGTATTATATTAAATTCTTAATATATTTAAAATAATGCAAACCAAAAAAAAAAAAAAAACTATATAAAACACCAAGGCCTGTCCTAACAAACAGAAAAAGTCATGTAGACAGAATTAACTGATAGAAAATACTGTCCGATATCTGAAAGAGGTGCTGTACGCATAGCACAAACATCCAGACTTACGTGAGCTATGTGTTCCTTTGTGCCAATAACTCTGTCCTGTGAAAGTTTACTGAACTCCACGTAATGATCGTCTAAAAAGGAATGCCTGTGAATGAGAACATACATTCACACTTTTCTTACATACGACTTCATCCTCAAATCATTTTCAGCACCAGTTCAAAACGAGATAGATCAGAGAATACAATTCAGTGAAAGCCTCTTTGCTTCTTAGCAGTACACTTTGAGCACAGGCTTTTGGTTTGGTTGGAACAGAGGGGAGAATCCCTCAGGTGAACGCTCTTTGTAATCGATTAGATAGGCCGTCAGCTCCTTCTGACCCACCCCTCTGCAGAGAGCCAATGGCGGTGAAAAGCTTACTTCATGATGAAGACAGACTTCATGCCCCAGAGTGCAGACAGGGGGTAGCTCCATGAGGCAGAGGTCAGCAGCAGGGAGCCATCCTGGGACGGGGAAGAGGAAGAGGAGGAGGGCAAATCAGACAGAGGACGGGAACACACAGGCGAGGGCTGGCAGGTCCCACCATGCCAGGATGCTCCCCTGATTCATGTCCACTCATGTTCTTAGGTGGCTGAGGCTGAATATGACAAGAGTACTGACCATACTGATACCTTCTGCACTTTGTCACACCCTGGCTGATTGGCTTATTCTGTGTCACTGCACTTTAATCATCCACCTATGACACTGTTCCAGGGTTCCTAACTTTTGTCCGAGCTGCAGGGCCTGCTCATTTCTGTTCTCACTCAGAATGTCATTGATCAATTAAAGCATTTAATTGATAAAGCGATTCTGTGGTTCTCACAACATTGTTTTTTTTTGTCTGCACAGGCTGCTGGCTCTAAACAGCAAGCCCATTCAAACAGCAGTGATAAGCTCAGCTATATCAATCAACATTCAGCCACTTCTGATTCATCATCACCTTGCCACAGTGTGGCTCCAACTGGAGGCAGCAATTCAAGAAAGCTCATCCCATATCATCCCATAGAAACGGTTAATACCCTCAAAAACCAAACTACAGCACACAGAGAAGGAATTTGCAGCCCAGAGATAGGAAGTGACAGTGCAAAGGAAGTGACTATGAAGTGGAGGTAACAGGAACAGAAAGCACAGAGACACTAGGACCAAGACATGAAGGAGTAGACAATCCCATAATTCACTGCTCAATAGACATTATTCTCATGTGACCAGACTGACAACCGGACAGAACAGCAAGGCAAGACAGAACCACAACAGTTGACTGTGTTTTTTAAACCAACCGTCTACTCAGCTGAATTCAAATAAATGTATTTATATTGATATAATTGTTATTTTTAATGCTTGGAAGTGGGTTTTCAAGAAGGTGTTGTATTTATTTTTAGTAGCCTAAGCACCCTGCACAATGTGACAGTTATAGACAAACATCATAGGAGCTGTTAAAAGCAAATTCTTTAAAATAGTATTTTAATTCAACAGTGTATTATTTTAAACAAACAGCAGTTAATTTTTTTATGGTTGATTATCATATTATAAAGTCGTCGATATGCTTAAGTCTCAGGCTCCCGACAGCCTTTGCTAAAATCAGACGATCCAAAACCATCACAGATGAAAACGAGGTGTAGAATAGGTTGGCTATTACAGAATTGGTCGAAAAGTGACACAAGGAGTCCTGAATCTCAAACACAGCAATGTAACTACCTGAGGTAAGTAGAAAAACCAGAGAACACTATTGCTAGCATTACTGAGAATGCATCACAAATTTGATCTCCATCCTTAATTATGCAACCTATTAACATCCCTGAAAGTATTTTCATTATGTATACATCTTCTTTAGAATTAGGGTGAATGTTTAGGATGAGGAAAAACATTCAATTAAAAATGTATCAGAATTGACTAATCAGAAATATTATGGTCCCATGAATTCTGCCTGCATATGATTGTGCTTTCGTTGACCTAAGTTCTGTTTATCATCCCTAGTGCTGACACAGGAAGAGGAAGTGACATACGCGGGAGGGCTCCAGGTGCGTGATGGCAGAGTTGTGGCAGCTGTAGCTGGCCTCCTCCTGGCCGGTGAAGATGTTGTAGAGCTTGAGCTGGCCGGTGCAGGTGCCCAGCATGAGGAAGCGTTCGCGGGCCGAGAACGCACAGCACATGAACCCACTCTCGTCCTCCTCTGCCTCCCTGAACACGGAGATGGGCCGGAACCTGAAACAAAAGGCACAGGCGCGTAAGGACCCGCTTCAAACTCAGGCCAATACATTTCCGACAGACTGTTGGGTGGATATTTCAAAAATTTTAACTCTGAGGTGGTTTTACATTGTTGTACCTGATCTATGCAAAGGTCAGTTACTATACGATCATCTAATATTGTTGCTTTTCTTGAAGCATTCCCTGTACACAGTTTAAACTATTTTCATATCTATTCCAATGGTTCAGATGGAAAACATTGAATCTAGTTCAAACATCCTTATCTGGAAAACTCCCATCTTCGGAACCTCAACCATGAGAAGAGTAATTCCTGCAGATAACTGATCATTTAAAAAAAAAAAAAAAAAAAAAAAAAACCTGAATCTGGCAATACTTAACATAAATACTATTCTTCTTATTTCTCATGGATATGCAAGATATTCATCCGCCTACACTATCTATTTTCAGCACAGGTTTTAATTAAAAAAAAAAGTTACATGACATCATTACTATCCATGTCCAAAGGTCAGCACAGCAATCCCAAACCAAAGCATTCCCCAAAACAAAAAAGGATGGAGCTTTACACAAGACTATGTAGAGTGCTCAGCACAAAAAAAAAATCCTCTAACTGCAGGCTGCAGGTCCACTTCTGAACTACCTGCTCAGAGAACATATTTCCAGTGGCCATCTGTAGCCTTTTCGGGACACAACAAAGAAGTTCCACAAAAATTTCAAAAGTTTATCTTTTTGAAATGCCATTTTTGATGAAACTAAACACACTGTCTTCCTACAGTGCAGCTACATTCGGATCAAGCATGGTGGACCCAGTCTTCTTACCATTAGAGGGAAAGGTATAGAGGAAAAATGCCACATGCAATTAACTACTAAATTATGCAATGCCAAAGTAATGCGACTCATTTCAACGACAAGCCAACAGGCACGCCAATTGGCTCTTTACTTCATACTGGATTCCCTGCTCGTTGGTGTGCATGAATCTGCACCAAGAGCCAATTGTGAGTGCGACTATTCTCTGCTCTCTATGTTTCCATGCAGTTGTCGGCTTATTAAATTAAAATGATAAAATTATTGCAACATATCGTGATATGCTTATCGCAACCATAATCAAACATTTCTTACTAAACCATGTACAGAGAAGTACTTTGCTAACCAAATTAAGTCAAGGGTGAAATGGGCTCTCTCCCTATTTTCCAAACAGTCCAATTAATCAAAATAATAATCGGCAGACAAATCAATTATCAAAATAGTGATTGGTTGCAGCCCTTCTTGGCACTGCCTGAATCTAATACAGTTCTGATGAGCTTTGTGTTCTGTGTTTACTTGTGTTACCTGCTGAATATGAGGTGTCTGTCGAAGCAGCCCCCATCCACTCCGCCATATTTGGGGTACACCACGCGACGCGTGAGGCGGGAGGTGAAGCTGGTGGGTGCCTGGCGCCTCTGCTTGGACTCGGGGCACTGGTGCGGGGTGAAGAGGGAGAATGGCGGGCAGGTGGCGACGGGGTTCTTGCAGCGAGCGTGCTGCTCTCGCAGGTACTCTGTGATGATGCTGTCCAGTGCCGGCGGCGAGGGCAGGTGGCGGTCCAGCTGCTTCTTCATGGCCGGGCTCTGGCTGAAGGCGCCATGGTCCGATTTCTGTCGCAGGATGCGCGGCCTCTTCCCAGCATGTCCGCAGGGCTGCTGCAAGGGCCGCTCGCGCGTGAACAGGATGCGCCCGATCAGCGGCGACCCGTGCATGTGGGGGGTGGGGCCTGCAGGGGACGGGGGTGGAGGGGGGGCTGGGGGCTGGGAGGCGGAGGGGCGGGTCTGGACATGGCCTAGTGAGGGCGAGGCAGAGTGGGACACGTGCCCGCCCAGCCGTGGGGCCACCCCATTGGCCAGGCGGGGTGTGCGAGGGAGACCCGCCCCGGGTGAGCTGGTGGGCGCAACCGAGACGGCAGAGAAGGGGCGGAGGCATGGGACAGGTGCGCCATGGGAAGGTCAGCCTCCTTGGTCAGCATGTTGGCGGTGTCCTGCAGGCCCTTGGACACCAGGTGGTTTCGGATGAGCAGGAGCAGCTCTTTCTCGGGGAAAGATGCGGGACTGCGCCACCACGTTGGCGCGCTGCAGCCGCGCGCCAGTGACACGTCCGTGCCCACCAGCAGCGGCTTGCCGGAGACGCGCTCGATGAGCTCCGCCGCGTACCGGCAGAACTTGACGTGCTCGCTGCGCTTGTCCTGCAGGAGCGGCTCCTTCATCAGTTGCTGGATCTGGCCGCTGCTGAAGAGCGGCAGCTTGCTGATGATCTGCCGCACGGCCGCGCTGCGTGACAGCCCCACCAGCGCCTTGCAGGCCAGCGCACGGATCTGGTCCGCGTCCGTGATGGGCATCTTCACCGTCAGCAGGGACAGCAGCACCTTGATGCCGTTGTTGGACTGGACCACGTTCCACATCTTGGTCATCAGCACGTTTCGCTGGCCTTGGTGGGCTGAGGGAGCCGCCGCCGCGGCGTTCCCGCCATGAACTTGCCGATGCTGGACACGCGCTTGTCTGGCGCGCACACACAGTTAATCACCACCTGCAGAGCAGATTTCTGGATCTCTGCGTCATTCACAAATACCTCTCCTTCTGCCACCCCCAGGATAATACTCATCCCTGTCAATGAGAAACATCAGTTTCACAAATTAAAGTCAATCCCGCACAATGCTCTCTAGCTTTGACAGAAGGCATTCAGGCAGTATTATTCCTCTGAAGTGACAACACCAAAAAGTTTGTGGTTCTAGTTCATAAAACATGCATCTTTCGTCTTGAGCTGACAAAATTTTGTTATTAATTTAAAAAGACCGGAATTGCTCTGCTCTGCAATTCAGGTGATGCTGAATAACTCAAATTGTGAGAAAGACAGAATAAATTCATGATTTTATTGTTTCATCTCTTCACTTTATGGTTCCTAGAAAAGGCTGCAAATGTAATATACGATTGGAAGCTGGTTTTGATATTTTGGTGCACGGGAGTGCAACAGGCTTCAGAGCACTCTAGACACATCACATCTGTGGTTCTGCTCCAGCTCATCGCTCTCAAGGAAAGGAGCAGAAAAACACACAGGATGTACACTCTGTGGAAGGCGAGTGTAACTTTTCAGGAATTCTACGAAAATATTTGAAATGAAGGTAGGTTTCCTACAGGAATACCTTTGATTTAAAGATATTTTGCATTTTTACTGATTTGGAACATATTTTGTAAAAATCAATACATTATTTTGCAATAATAACTGTTGGAAAAACATCTGTTCAGCTAAAATAAAAAAATAAATAAATAAACTTTTGGTGAAACAGAGTTTGTGTTGGGCCGGGCTTGGGGCCAGTACCATTACAATTCACTCACTCCAGAAAATGAATGAATTAATGAAACTTTCAGAATGTTATTGGGCTCTCTTGATGAATGAATCCAGTGTGATGTGATGGCCTGCACTGACTGAGGCACGGGGCGGAGCTGAGCTGTGCGAGCGTGGCTGCGGACTCGGAGGACTCACCTACAGTGCAGACGGTGGACCCCCCCTCATCCAGCACATCCACGGTCTCCGACATGAGCGTCTGCGTTTTGGGCACCACGGTGAGGATGGCCAGGATGTCCAGGGCGTAGCGGACCGTGTCACTCCTGCAGAGGGGGGGGAAAGAATGGCACAGATGCTGATAGGACTAGAACCGGCCAATCAAACAATAAAGCCTTCTCTTTGTACAGCGCCATCTACAAATGACCTGTCACACTGCACCTCAGAGCGGGCCAGGTGACCGCAGTGATTTTCAAGCTGTACTGCATTAAAGGCTTCAGAGGTAACTTTTGAATCTTCCAATAAGAAATCGGATCCTGAGCAGGGAGTGTTGTGTTTCGTTTCAAAACCATAAGCAGGTGCCCACCAAAACCCTCAGTGGTTGGTACCATCCGCCAACCACAAAGACCCTCTTTGGATATGCACCTGCCCCACAAAACGACCAGCCGTATCAGAAACACAGACGGGTAATAAGCTGGCGTGAAATCATAAGCCTACAGAGAACAGGGTAGAGACCAACACAGGCTATAGAGCACAGTGTACAGACCAGCACAGGCAACAGAGAACAGGGTACGGACAGGCATAGGCTACAGAGAACAGGGTATAGACCAGCACAGGCTGCAGAGAACAGGGTACAGAACAGCACAGGCTACAGAGCACAGCGTACAAGGCACAGACCAACACAGGCTAAAGGGCATAGTTTCACAGAGCAGCACAGGGGCTGGTACCTGCCGTAGTAAGTCCTCCAGTCGCAGGCGAAGGATATGAGCTGCAGCATGAGCTGGATACAGGAGAGCTTATGGAAGACCTCGGCCGGCCCCCAGTAGAGCCGCGCTGGGCCATACTCGATCAGGAACTCCATCATCTCCACCACCTGCTCACGAGTGTAAGAGCAGGCCTGTCCGACACACACACACACACACACACACACACACACACCCACACACACACACACACACACACACACACACAACACACACACACACAACACACACACAGACCACACAGACACACACACACACAGACACACACACACACACACAGACACACACAGACACACACCATTTACCACAGATAAAATCATCAGTCCAAAAAACACAGCATCTTCCAATGTTAAATGTTCCAATGTGAGCTACAGGGTCTCACAGGCAGCAGGAGAGAACAAGCTCACAGCGTGGGGAACGAATTTCACAAAGGCTGAGATTTACTACCATAACTTACTGACGCAGAGTCTTCCACTTAACCTGATTACGCAGAGGCGCCCTCTAGCGGGGGCGCGTTCTACTAATGTAGATGAACTTGAAATTGGATCTGCATGAACAGGTTAAACAATTTTGACTTACTACAGAGAAATGCAACCAAGACTGTTACACCTCTTACTACTTACAAAGCCAGGTCCTTGCAAAAAATTGAATGGAAGCTACTGCAAGTTTCAAACGGACACTGCATTTCCACAAACAGTGTTCAGCTTCAGAAAAGCTGCATCCAGATTCACTTGGACTCGTTCTTACAAAGCCCATTCCAAGTGAGAGCACTGCCTGAGCTGTGTACAGTATTTATTTGTGTATAATACGCACTTTTTTTCCCAGACTTTTAAATCTAAAAATTAGGGGTATGCATTATACACGAGAACTAAATGTTACCTCTTTTTTCCGGCCAGGTGCATTACCATATTAGGGAAATAAGTTATATTTATTATGGGTGTAACGGTATACATAATTCACAGTGTGGTATGTACCTCGGTTTTGGTATCACCATTCGGTACATTTTCAAAAAAAATGTTGAAAATAACATTTTTGTCATTTATAACAGTTATAACTGTAACAGTTAAGGCACTCTAATATTTACATATTGTCATTAAGAAAAAACAAATAACGCATACAATGAACACAAATGTCAGTTATGCTCCATCTTAAGCATCCTCTGACCTGTTGATAATTCCTGAACACCTGTAGCTTGGCCTGTTTACACAGTGCAGGCACAACGGACTGACTGAAATGCACACGTGAAGGCACATTGTAGCAGAACTCAAACACTCTAACCATATGCTTAAATCCTGTATTCTCTACAACGGAGTATGGTCGCATATCCACAGTGATAAACACTCCTATAGCATTAGTTATTGCACTGACACAGTCTGAATTTGCAGTGAGAGGCTGACTGAACACTGTGGGGAGAAGGACTCACCTTCCTTGCTGTTTTTGTCTCGTTCTGCTTCTCGACTCATTTGGGTGATGCCATTGTAAATGACATGTTTGAAGTGTATACACAGACTTCAGTTGAACAACGTCGGCATACAGTTTGACACTAATTGCCCATTTTCGCCGTAACTAACCGGGAAACCATATTGCTCCCATTCAGTGGATCTAAATGTGATGGGTGGATCCTCCAGCTCTGGTCTCTCATTTGTGTTTGCCATACAGATAGCAGAAACTCTACATGAGCTTGGCTAACCTGACTAAATGGGGTAAGCCGACTAGCATCTTTGGGACTGATAACAACAACTGGTGCACTGACAAAACTTTCCGGTAAAACTTGCGCTGCAGAATTTCTGTTCTACAGTGCCGAGTTGTAGATATAAATATTTTGACAGTTATCATTTGGGTCACGGGCATAGTGAACCAGGAAAGTCATAACGAACCGAACATCCCGTACCCAACGGTTTGGGACAAATGCACGTCCCGTTACACCCCTAATATTTTGTCCAAGCTAACTGATCTCTAACAAAGAATTAAATCACTCCAAGGGAGGAGGGCCAACTGTGGGTTTCGAAGTTACCGGTAAGATGCGTAACTTGGTTATTATTGTGATGGTGTAATATGTACAGTCACTACAGATCATGTGGTGTGGGCCAAAAGTAATCAAAGCACGAAAGCGCAAGTTTGGTAATGATGCAGATATGATTTCATTCAGTATTTTATTCAGCAATTATAATTAATCTGAATAAACATTCCTTTTCCCATACACCATAACATGGCCTGTCGCTGCGATCTCCATGTCTCACAGCCTGAAATGCTACAAAGGAAAAGTCGGTGCGTATTATACACAAGAAATACTTTTTCCAGGATTTCATCGCCCATAATTAGGGATGCGCATTATATACGAGTATTATACACAACTAAATACGGTAAACTAAAATTACAGCTCTGCACTTTAGCTCTCATTATCAATTACATTAGAGCGCTTTACCTTGTAATATGGCTGGGTGTGCACAGGGGCGCCACCTTCTGTTCGCTGCAGGGACTGCTTGACCTGCTCCACTTTTATGGCCAAGTGTGCCTCGAAGTACCTGCGCAGGGCCATGCAGGTGTGTTTGGCCGTCTGCCGGCTGGAGAAGATCTCGTCATCGCTCAAGAGCGCCCCCTGATCCTCAGCATTCAGGATCTCCAGTGTGCTGATCTGCCCAGAGACAGGAACAGAATTACATATTAGCACAGACCTCTGGAGTGGGAGAACTACATCAGTATTTTGCATGCCGAACAACAGTCAGAATTACTGGTGTAACACAAAAAGACAAATGGTATAAATACACATTTGAGCAAAGGTAGCCACAACATTGTAGCAGAACTATAGTTTACATTAAGATTAATGCTTTTGCTAAGAGGTCCGGAAAAACGTAATAACCATGATAACTGGTACCTGCATTGTACCATAGGTAAACATTTGGGAACTGTATGGTGACAATAACCACTTCTCAGAACACTGTTTTAACAAACATATTAAATGTGCAGACAGTGAAAAAGACTGGACTGCTGCTGTATCAGAGCATTAGTACACGTGATTCTTTAGCGATCTACCTTTAGCATATGTGATCATATAGCAATCTACCTATAGTATACATGATTCTGTAGTGATCTACCTCTTGTATTTGTGATTCAGTAGTGATCTGCCTCTAGTATTCGTGATTCTGTAGCATTCTATCTTGTATTCTGTCTACCTTTTTGACTTTGAACCCAGAATGTACCCTGAAATGAGTTGATTGTATTTAAAAGTTAAGGAAAAATGGATCCCGATGTGTTATTTTTCAGCCTTAGCCTCCATAGTATCCCTGGTCCTTGAACACAAGACTAAAAAGACTAAAAGGGTCCAGTATCACTCATCACAGGGGAGGGGATAGGAGGTGGGCTTAGGGCAGGGTCAGCAGCAGAACAAGAGCAGGACTTGGTAGAGGATCAAGGGCAGATGGAGGACAAATGGAAGGAACGATGGGAAGCACAGGAGGGGACGGGATACGCACCAGATTCACAAGTCGACGCAGGCCGTCCTGACGATCGAAGAGCTCCAGGATGGCGCGGAAGGCGAAGGAGATGGAGAAGAACATGGTGGCGTGGCAGCCGCCCGAGGCATGGGAGCACTCCAGCAGCCAAAGGGTGTAGCTCACCACGTCTGCCAGGACCGGGTGGGGCAGCATGCAGACCTAGGGAGGGAGCACAGGGCCAGCCCCATCATACACAAGCCCATCCAACGCAGTCAACCCAACCTACTGCAGACACAGCAACCTCACATCAACTCTGTACTGAAGGTCGCTTTAAAACCCAGGACTATGACCCAAAGGGTGAAAAGCAGGCATCACCTTTACCCAGAAGGAAATAAAAGACAAAGTCTCCCCTGATGCCTGATAGCATCTCAGTAATCTGCTGCAACCCTTGGTTACAGCTGTGGGATTTTCTGCATCCATTTCACACTTGATTTAAGTGCCCATGGAGGAAAGACTATGTAAATAAGGGGGGGGGGGGGGTCAGTCTGTCAGGACAGTTTTAACTACTCAGGAAGGAAGGACTGCAGCCGAATAACCAGTAAGGTCATAAATGCACACAAAACTACTTAGTTTATATTGGTAAGTACTGCAGTTAAACATATTTCAGTTAATAATACTGCTTGAGTTGTGTGTGTGTGTGTGTGTGTGTGTGTGTGTGTAGGTGTACATATATGCGTGTGTGCCCTTACATACATTTCATTTCCATTTTTGCACCTCCATTTTGAGCATTTATAAATTTTCCTTGCCTCTGTAGCAGCATTTTGGCACATTTTTAAACTGAACTTTAGTAGTGCACTGTAGTAGTGCTGGAGTGTAGCATTGGGCTGTAGTAGTGCAAATAAAATATTGACATCACAGTTTGAAATCACAGTATTGACTTCTTTGTTTGGAATTCATATATGTATGCATGAGGGCAGGTGTGTGAGCAGGGGCGTGTCTCACTCTCTCCATGGCGTCCTGGTTGTAAGCCAAGTAATACAGGCACAGTGACACTCCGGTGGCGGCCATGGAGGGCCGCGGGATCTCCAGCAGCTTCTGCACGCCCCCATGGGCCACAAACTCAGCCGCAAACTTCTTATGCAGGAGCAGAGATGCCAAGTACTGCGGACACACGCCCAAAAGCCTGTCAGGGACATTCACCCACAGTGCAGCAGGTCATACAGCCCATATCTGTAGCACCACCCACGGCCCAGTGCGCAAATATGGAGCACCACCCACGGTCCTGTGTGCATAACTGGCCCTCTGCTATCAGCCAGACACAGCAGGACCTGCTGGCTGCTTGATGTGTGCTGAAACACTGCGCGGTTATCTGCCCAGTCTGGGTGAGAAACACAGTCACAGTACAGGAGCCCTGAATGCAGCAATATCCCATCACACCCTGCATTCTCCTCAGGTCAGACTAATGCAGCTGGGCAGGGGTGGGATTGGCTGGTACTCAGGTGGGAGTGGACAGGGAAACCAAGCTGCTGCTAGAAGAGGAGCTGGTGAACCAGCAGAGGGCTGGTGAAGGCAAGCTGCTGGCCTTTGGATAGGATGTTTACTGGGCTCCTGACTCACTGTATTTATTAAAACCCCCTCAGCTGGCCAACCCAAGTACACTGTTTATATGCAAATACCACCAGCAGTCAACAGAACCATTTTCTGTAAATCTCACTGGCTACACAAGACTTCCTGATTCACTTCAATTCTCCAGGTCAACATTACAAATTGAAAGTTGAGTTTTGAGTTGATCCATTTGGCTGAATAACAATGAAGTAATTAAAAAATAGTCAATGGGCGCACACCTAAACCCTTCCATAAACCATTTCAGGGCCGAATTAAATTCCATTTCAATTCAGGAAATGAACTGAATTTAAGTCAATCTGAAATGATCGTAATTAAATGAGTAGATACTAGAATAAACTGAATCTCAATTAAAGCCCAGAACTGAAATCAAGCCAATCCCAGCCTTGTTCACACCATGGTGCCGTAATGTAGAGATCATTATGGGATGCTGGGAGGAGGTACCTTCAGAGCCTCAAAGGTGAGCTGTGCATCGTTGGTCAGCTTCAGGTCGATGTAATGCATCAGCAGCTCTCTGGCTCCCATCTGCATGAACACAGCCAGCAACTGCAGAGTACACAGCAGCAACATCAATAAACAGGGCCAGCAACATCAAAGAACACAGCAGCTTCATCAATGAACATTGTCACATTATATGTATACTACTGATTGCTTCTAGGCCGCATGCAAATGGTTTCTAGTAAGACCTGGAACTGGCTCAAATAACTATGCATCAGGAGTGATATTTACATACACATCTGTCTACCCATCCTATGTGAATTAAAATGACAAACTTAAGGAGATAAACAGAATAACAGAACACCGGGTGATTTAACACACAACCCATGAGCAGCAACACTATTCAAACATTCAGTCTTTACCAGGCGAGGATTACATGTCGACCCAAGCTACCACCACTCATTAGGTTTAACAGACCACCTGATGGCATGATCGTGAATAGTGAAGCACTTTTTTCAGTACCCTTCTGTTTTATCATTCTTTGACCTTGCACTAAATCGCACACATCTGTACCGGGATGGGGTCAATTTCAATTAAAATCAGTCAACCTACGAAACTGTTGAAACGTAGCCTAATTAATGGAAAAAACATGAGAACATGGAGCTGAAAGTGGAGCCTCACCTCCTGGTACTCCCCCAGAGGGGTGAGGTAGAGCAGGATGAGCCTCTGCTCGATGGCGGGGGTGAGGGGGTACAGATGGTAGTTGTTCCCAATCACCCAGGGGCTCATCTCGGACCAGCTGCTGTTGGAGAGCTCGCTGAAGGACCTCTCGGGCTCAGGCAGAGAGAAGTTCAGCTTCTGCTTGGCTTTCTGCCCGCCCTCCCGGTCAGGCTTCTTCCAGCTGTGGGCCACGCCCTCGCGCTTGGGGCCCCCAGCTCCGGGGCCCAGCAATGGGGCCGCCTGATACACAGGCTCCACGGCAGGCTTGATGGAGGGGTTGGCACGGCCGCTGGTCTTGTGAGGAGAGGCCAGGCTGAAGGACAAGTCAGGTTGCATCCCCATCCCGGGTCGGTCCAGCGCGCTCTCCTCTTTCTGCAGCGCCGGCGTCTCCTCCTCCTCCACCTCCTCCTTTCCTCTGTGCTGGAGAGAGGCGGCATCCTCAAAGTTTCCGTCCACGGCCTCCTCGTCCAGCGGGAGCAGTGGCTCTCCGGGCGTCTTCCTTGGGCTGGGGCGCTTGAACTCCAGCCGACTCTTTGCATCCTTATCCTGGAGCTCCTGCAAGCGCCGCAGCATCAGGGGAACCTGCAGCACACGCAGATGCAAGAGCAGCTAACGATCAGTACAGGGTGCTCAACGCTCCTACTGCCCATATTCACAACTTAGTGCAGCATCTACAAACAAGCTCAGGGGCCTGGCCAGGGGAACAAATCTGGCCTATGAGGGTAAAAGATAGTAACTGCTAACTGGTCAAAGCTGTTTCCCCCCCCCCAAGTTTCTCCATGTTCTGGATTGTAGTTACTGTGTTCTTGGTAGTTGTGTTTCTGGTAGGTGTCAGGCTTCCGGACCACTGTCTTAGTGTTATATTTTTTAAATGTTAAAGTGTTAAATGTGCAGACATGCATAGACAAGAACTGATTTTATTGCTACCATCAAGCTAAATGAATCAGCAATACTGACCCTGGAAATTTGAAAACAAGCTCAAACTTGTTTACAGTCCATTTTAATGCCCCTGTGTATAGCTGAGCATTAGTAGTTTTTCCCACCACCCAAACTGACCAGCAGTGAGTTCTCCTCCCTGTAGTTGGCAGCGATGTCCTGGTTCTCCATGGCCCCGGCCAGCAGGCCCGTGGCGTAGATGCGCAGGGGCTGCTCGGCCTCCTGAGCCCATTTAAACAGCTTCTCCACAACGCCTTCCTGTTTGAAACATCATTAAACATCATGCCGTCATTCTGAGCCTCAACCCATTAGATCCCCAGCTGCAGCTCTGAACATTACTACTGTTATTAGCATTACCAACATTAATACTGTAATTACCATTACTGCTGCTCTTAACATTACTGCTATAATTAGCATTACTAACATTACTACTGTAAATACCATTACTGCTGCTCTCAACATTACTGCTGTAATTAGCATTACCCTCATTACTACTGTAATTACCATTACTGCTGCTCTTAACATTACTGCTGTAATTAGCATTACCCACATTACTACTGTAATTACCATTACTGCTGCTCTTAACATTACTGCTGTAATTAGCATTACCAACATTACTACTGTAATTAGCATTTTTGAGGAGACTCCGGTCCTTCAACGTCTGCAATAAGATGCTGCAGATGTTTTACAACTCAGTTGTTGTCAGCACTTTATTCTTTGCAGTGTTGTGTTGGGTCAGCCGGGTGAAATCAGTGGATACCAACAGAATGAACAAGCTCATCAAGAAGGCCAGCTTGGTGCTAGAAGTGGAGTTTAACCCACTGGGGGCTGTGACTGAAAGGAGAATGCTTCAAAAACTCCTGAACACAGTGGACAACATCTGTCATCCCCTGCACTCCATTGTTGTTAGCCACCGGAGCACCTTCAGCAAAAGGCTGATACCACCATGGTGCTCCACTGAGCATCACAGGAAGTCCTTTCTCCCTGTGGCCATTGGACTGTATAACAGCTCATCCATATCCTGAATAGCGACCAATATACTCTGACACACATGTAGTATTCAATCATTATAACACTAACTCACAGCAAGGTCCAATACCATACTGTGCAATTCTTAGTATATGTCGAACATCACGGTAATGTGCAATACCTCGAGATGGCAGCTCATTTAGCCATGTAATTTGCTTTTTTTTTTAACTGTTCCATTTTTATCTGTTTTGCAGTTGCTGATCTGTGTATTTCATTAGAAATTACTATTTTGTGCAATAAACCTGTGAACGCATAGCCCTTATTTCAACCTGTTTACCTATTTTATTGTTAGGCTACTTATCTACCTCACTAATGCTTCTTAAACTTCAACATTGTAATTGCGTTTAAAGCAATAGTTTTTTTGTGTCTGCAACTTGTAGCTTATAATTTGCAGTGTTTCTTGTATCTTTCAATTAGCGATTTGTAATTTGCACTGTATCAGTTTTGATTTTGTATCCTTGGCACAACAATTTCCATCAGCACGAATAAAGTACTAGCGTATCTTACCTTAATTGACTAGTAAATGACTAGAGAATGACTGCATTTGCTGTTCTCAGTTTATAGTTGATTACAATCTCTAGAACATGGTAGAAATGACTAGGATCATTTGGAATGATATAGAAGTTTGAATTTTCTCAACACATTTGTGACAATTTCAAGGGGTATGAATAATTTCAGACATGGCACTTTTAGTAAACATGTAAAAAACATAGATAGTTCAAATTTATCATTAACATCTCTAGCACAATGTCTTACAGTCTTTTGTCACTTGTTTATGTCATTTCCAGCATTTTGGCATGGTTATGAATAATTTTGGGCGTAACTGTATATACCGTAAATTCTCAAATAGTGGCCGGGGTCTTTACTTACCTCAGATGAAGAAAGAACCAGGCCTTTATTTGAGACTGGCTATTATTAGACATAGGCCATTCTTTATGATGTGTCCTTTTTTATTGGTGTATTTTGTAATATTGTTGTAATGTTTAATTTCTAATTTAGCCTATAAAGATTTACGGTTACAGACAGTCTCTGAGTTACGAACATCCGTCTTACAGACAACTATTTGCAAACCGACTGCCATAAAGCCAACTATATTTAAAAATTTGAGTTAAATACAATGGTTCGTAATAAGGAACGTACTCACTGCTTTGTGGTGCTCATGAAAACATTCCGCCTCCATTCATTGAGAAAATCGCTTTGGGGAAATTAAAGTCTACAAATAAATCCATACTTCCTCAATTTAGCAGCTGCAAGCACGGTTTTGGTAAAATGTTTGTGTAAAGAAGGTGGGCATTTTATTATTACTACGTACTGTATTATTGTGTTTAAGTTGTTTTACTGTATTTGGAAGAGTTTTAAATGCACAGAAAAGTAAAATATGTACTGTATACTACGACAAACTTTTGACTAACTGATACTAAATATGAACCGTATGTACCTGTTCTGACTTACAAATTTGGCTTAAAGACAGACTTTGGATTGGATCTCTTTTGTAATCCAGGGACAGGCTGTGTACCTACTACTGTAATATAGCCTATACTGTACTGTATTTAAAGAATAAAAAATAACATGTCTACTATAGGCAGTTTGTGTCAGATTACAATGATATGGTGATGATAATAACAGCAGGCAAATAAAAAACAACATATGGAAATATCTACAAAATATCCGATGGGGAAAAGTCACGCAAAACAGTCAAGCTTCGATATTATACGGAAATGTATTAGTCTACAAATTCTAAAATAATAACATATTGTATCACAGTAACTTATGTTTTAACTATTGGAAAAAATAAAGAGTATGCCAGATATACTGTTAGACTACTTGTAGGCAAAATACAAACTCAGAAAAAGATGCATGGTGAAACATTAAAATCACAGCTTATCGTGGTAAATGCAAGCCTCTAGGTACTGTACAATTAATCCAACTCCTCATCACCGTCATCATCATCATCACCATTTGTCCACAGATGGTTTTAATCTGTCGACAATTCTTTGTTCTCTTTCTGAAGTCAGGGAATATTTATGTATAATGCTTTACTACGATCTGCAAGATCATAATGCAAACGAAACAGTGCAGATTGTTTTAAGTTTGTGTGCTATTGTGAAAGCTACAATGCGAGATTGTTTAATTAAGCTGCTGCAACATACATATCTGTATATTGCATCAGCTTTTGTGCAATGCACAATAAAGTTTAGCACACAGACCGCACAAAAGCGGATGTTTCATGACCGATGAAACAGCAGAATTTTCACAGATCATTTTTATGTACCAATACTACCTGAAATTGGAGAGAGAACGAAGAGCACAAATTTGGAAATTGGTAATCATTCACTATATTTACGTCAATTAGTGTTGATTATTCTGTGAATTATTTGTTTTCTTGTTAATCAAGGATGATAAATGGGAACAGGATGCAATAAGGACAGGTTTAAAGGTAAAATGTGTTCCTCTGTTTCCAGCTCACCGGCCAACATGCCCCGACCGTACTGACGCAATCTAAATCAGACATTTTTTCCCTTACTGTGACTTTTACCAAGTACCGTTAAGACATGCTGTTATATTAAATAACTCAATGAAACAATGAAATAACACATAGGAAATAGGGAGGAGAGAGTTTTGGCAGTGATCTCTCTGAATACTAATAATGGGCCATTAGCCCCGCATCGTCCTACAGCGACTACAATCCACGTGAGTTAGAACACTATCGGTATGACATTTCTGTTAAAAAGTGAAACTAATAGCAAAAGAGTGGTGAGCATGATTACTGTATGTTGCTGTACTGATGTAAATAATTCTGTGGAAATATGATAAATTAACCATCTGGGCCTTTCGGTATGTTTTTTCTTTTGCTTGACCAGGCCTGTATTTGGAACTGGCCCCAAACAGTCAGTATCCCCAGCTATAATTCGAATTGCCAATAACTGCCATTATTTCAGTCGGGGCTTTTATTCGAGAATTTACGGTACCTATACATAATAACAGAGTCACTGCACTCTCCTACAACACTCCTCTAAGGCATTGAAGCTTTGAAAAAAAAAGCTGCTGGGTTGAGTATAACAAAACAATTGCTAGGCTGAAAGACTTTACTAAGCTAACTTCCCTAATACAAATCGATAGCTCTGTAAAATTGTGGGGAAAAAGTCAAAAACATAATTTAATTTTGCAAACAGAACCGACAATTAAGATTTTAAAGGGGTGATTTCTTTCATCAAGTTAAATTACATTTAGCCAACACTCCTACCCACTAACTTTACGTTTACACATCCATGTATACAACTGTGAATTGACTTGAGCCCCAAGACCAACTCCCTAATGTTGACAAAGAGGAAACTTGTGTGATAATTGAGGATACTCTGCCTCCTGGTTTATCTCCTCCACAGAGAAATTGTCTGGCTGCTGGCACTTTGCTAATAGTTTGAAATGACGCATCTTTGGGACTGGAGTGTTGATGAGGTACATTTTGCTCTTCTTGGTTGAATAAATAAACTAATTGGACTATGAGACAGCAGGTATGTCTATTTGGT
Source organism: Albula glossodonta (assembly GCA_019788955.1). Classification (NCBI taxonomy): domain Eukaryota; kingdom Metazoa; phylum Chordata; class Actinopteri; order Albuliformes; family Albulidae; genus Albula; species Albula glossodonta. The sequence continues at coordinate 24,454 of JAFBMS010000746.1, forward strand.
GTGTGTTATTTCACTGCATGATCATCCACACGACGGAATGAACCGAACTGCCTAGGCCTTACAGACAGAGACTCAATCCAGACCCTATTAAACCCCTAAGGATCAGCCCACCGAATACAGCCTGGCAAGCAGATAAATGAACAGGCAAACACAGCAAGGAAGTGAGATTACCACAGGTAAATTAACAGGCAGACACTGCGAGGGGGTGAGGTAAATGAACAGGAAAGCACAGCAAGGAGGTGAGGAGGAGGTGAGGTTACCTTCTCTTAAATGAACAGGCAAACACAGCGAGGAGGTGAGGTAAATGAACAGGAAAAACACAGCGAGGAGGTGAGGTTACCTTCTCTTGGAAGACCACAGCCGTCTCCAGGCCGGGCATGATGTTGAGCAGCAGACGGCAGGCTGCCGTGTTCAGGCTGACCTCTCTGCTCGTCATAACATATGTGTTCAGCAGCTGCGGGGAGAAGAGAGGGGGACACATACACAAGCTTACGTTTCACTTATTCACCTCTTATCTGAAAGATCCCACTTGATTTGGACACAGAAGTCAGAATCATCAGACTAATTTACAGCACCATTCCCTAGATAGACCTTTTCTGCTTTTGTAAACAGTGCACGGGGGCAAAGCTGCCAACATGCCGCTCTTCATCGTTTCTAAAACCATGGGGCTCCAATCTTCACTTTTACGGTCCTGTTTTATAATTACAGGAATGACATTTCACTCCCATACAGAAACCACAGCCTGTCCCCAAAAACCTTCCCAATGCAAGATGAGTATGAATTTCTTGAAATTAGCATGTATTTTTTTAATAAAAGACTTTGGAGTTGCAGTCTTTGCTTGGGGATTGCTTCACCTGGTTCCATGTTGATGACCAGATAATCTTTTTCTTTATATTCTAATGAAGAGTAATTGTTTAGTCACCAGGAATGATGCTGTAGGACTGTAATTCGAAGGAAAGTGTGGCAGGACAAGCTAAAAATAGCCAGCAATTTCCTCACAGCAGAACTCTTACCACGTTCGTCAATTCATTCTTACCGCATTTGTGAAATCATCATTCTTGAAAAGAATTTTGAGCAGGTGTCCCAGCATGCAATTCGGATCTGCTCTTCCTGAAAAAGTGGATGCAGGGGAAATTGAGCAGCCTTTCAAAGAGTCACAGACAGCTTTTGGCATATGCATAACAACTGCAATATACTGCAAAATGTTAGGATCACTCCTATGAGACATTAGGCACCACTGTCAGGATCACTCCTATGAGACATTAGGCACCACTGTCAGGATCACTCCTATGAGACATTAGGCACCACTGTCAGGATCACTCCTATGAGACATTAGGCACCACTGTTAGGATCACTCCTATGAGACATTAGGCACCACTGTCAGGATCACTCCTATGAGACATTAGGCACCACTGTCAGGATCACTCCTATGAGACATTAGGCACCACTGTCAGGATCACTCCTATGAGACATTAGGCACCACTGTTAGGATCACTCCTATGAGACATTAGGCTTGGCTATTTGAAAGGCTAATTCTGGCAGGGTTTACACACTGAATCGCAAAGCAGTACAACCTCAGACCTGTATCTGCATCAAAAATGAACGCCACTCATATTCCCAAGTTAGAAATTGACAAGAAAAAATATCCTTCATTGACTGAAGTTATTCTTGCATCACAGTAGCCTTATATTTTTACAATATATATAAAATTTTTATTTTATTACAATAGTGTAATTTTGTTACTATAACCCTATATTGTATATCAATAACCTCACCATAGAATTTCATTGCAATATTTTTCTTTCTACAATGGTTTTTAAAAAATCAACCTTTTCAGCAATTGGAGATCTGAGCCATCTTATGAAAATGCATCTCGTTCTCCCCATTTGCTATGTCAAACACCAGTGGTTTCCACATTTTTTGTTTTTGGCAAACCATTCTATGATGCTAAGATACACCTATTAGCCTGTTTTTAAACAAACCAAAGATTTCATTTATAAATGAACAGTGTGACTCTTTGGTGTTTTTGCATCAATGAAAATGAGTTGCATACTGCATTTGGGTCCATCTGTAACGTACTGTAGCTCAGATGCTCGGATGAACTGAGTAAGTATGGCTGCTTTGCAGGATATGTATGTGGAATACAGACACAGAAATACTGCTGTGACACATAGCTGCATGTGGAATACAGACACAGAAATACTGCTGTGACACAAAGCTGTATGTGGAATACAGACACAGAAATACTGCTGTGACACATAGCTGCATGTGGAATACAGACACAGAAATACTGCTGTGACATAAAGCTGTATGTGGAATAGAGACACAGACATACTGCTGTGACACGAAGCTATATGTGGAATAGAGACACAGAAATACTGCTGTGACACAAATGTTTGAGTTAACGATTTCCAGATGGGAATACCCGTATTCTTCAGGACACAGCTAAGACATAATTCATGTGTGCGTTGTTACTGGGACAGAGCAATTCTGAAAGGCCCTCCTACCTGGATGCCGGTCGTCAAACGGATCGGGGTCTGCTTTGTGATACTCCTCTGTCTCCCGCTCAATTAGCTCAGAGATTCTGTCACACAGAGAGAGAAATGAATAATCAATTCCTCCCACAACTTCTTATTTCTACAACAAATTGGAAACTAATGTTTTAAAAGCCATTTACACAATGACTTGGACAAACACTCATTCATGATTTGCTGGAAGGGTGTGTGTTATTGTTGTAACAGTATGTTACATGTTGTAACAGTATGTTTATGCATGGTTATGACATAGTGCAGTGGAAGTGACCTATCAGTTTTCAGAATTCATATGCAATACAGTTGCTCTGTGCCAAACAAGAAAACAAGAACTTCTGGCCCTAAAGGGGCCCCGAACACAAATATAAAAGAGCATTCTTGGGGGTATTCCAAGTACGTGGTTTAGTGACTAACCCTGATAAGTTCAATCAGAGTAAGTAGTAAATCTCCTAAAAGAAGAGCCCCACGACTTTGGTTCTAAGATATACCTGCAACTTTGCCAAAACGTCTATGGTACTGGAATGTGAGATGTTCATAACAGATCTACTTTTTTGTATTTGTAAGGCTGCAGTTTGCACTTTCAGGGCCATTACTCTCGTATGTTTGTATTTTAAACTTCAGGGCTGCTCCTTTTTATCTTTGTATGTTGCACTCTGGGGCCACACCTTTATGTGCTTGCAATTTCTTTTTCTGGTTTGCACTTCAGGGCCTCAGGTTCATTTTAGGTTTGCCATGGTAGTCAGTGTTACGCAGCGTTCGGGCATACACCGATTACATTACTTGACCAATGCCCCCACCGTCATTTTGCTTTTTTTATAGAAATAAAACCCATTTAGATCATTTTCAATCTCTAAGTTGTAAAAATACTTGGTCAGACGAGTCACAGCACAGACAGGCAGGAGTCAGATTTCACTTATAACATCATATGTTGGAAGTAAGAAGAGTTGACTGACACAATGGCATTATATCGGTCAAGCCATCATCTGTCTTAAGCCATCATCTGTCTCATCATCTGTCTTTTGTTCATAAAAGTTCTATTTCTATGTTTAATATATGCAAGTTTTTCACTGTATTGTTTTATTGTTGTTTTTCATAAAAAAAATTATAATGAACCAACCTTCTAAGCATTCATTTTGTTCAAAGTAAGTTGAAGACCAAAGATCTAACACTGAAGACCAAAGCAAGTGCTCTACAGATATTGAGCATCACTGACATATTTTCTCGTAAAATGTCGGGTATAATCGGTAATACCGGTGTTCACAAGTTTAACCGGTGGGAAAATTTCCTCACCATGGCATCCCTAGATCATTTATGGTTTTTTTTTTTGCATCTCTACTTCTAGGTCACAAGTTCAGTTCAGTGCACCTCAGTGCCACTATGCTCAATCAACACTAAAAATTCCATTCAATATTCCATTTAAAGCTGAATATAACAATATCAATTCAGTTAGCAGTACTACCATAGCTGGTCAACAAAGTGATACTACTACCTAAAATGTATATTTTCTCAGAATTTTAAATGTAATGTCTTTAGTAAGTATGGAGACTATGAAACTTATGAAAGCTGCCAAAGCAGTTAAGTAAAAAGTGGTCCGTCTGTCAAAACATCACACTCGACCTGAGAAAGTGCTGGGGCTAGGTACTGTCATCACCTGAAAAACGTCTTTGCCCTTCAGGTTCTTGTCACTGTAAAGTACACCAACCTCAGCTGGCAACAAATGATTATGTGGTTTTTTGTCATAGTCTTCCCATACATGCATTCAATCAGACTGATTTTGCCAAGTTAACGTCAGCTAGCTCATTGCATAGCTCATTTAACATTGCATGCCGGACACTATGCTGCCAACTAGCTTGAAAAATCAGCTAAATTCTAGTTAGTGGGTTACGTTTCAGAAATGTGAAACCAACAGGCCACGTTTTAAAATTATTATTTCAATTATTTACACAGCAAGTGTATCTAATTAGTTAAATACATGGCAGACATTTGCTAAATTCCAGCAAGACAGTAAGGGACTTGCAATATTCTGTGGACATGCACATAATAACTAGTATTTTTCCTCAAAACAGAAATGTGATATAACTTGAATGGTGTATCATTTTTACAAAAGCACTTTGGGTTCTGCCTCAGTACCACATCACACCACGATATCCTTGTTTATTTTCAAACAACTGTACCACTGCTGTAGTTCATTCCTTATCTTTATATCTAATTACTATAACATTAGAAAGAAATTCCAAGTAGTAAACGGTTACAGAAATGCAGGAGAGTTAATCAGGGCCTGATCATGACTATCACCATCCTATCTGGGACTAGATATTGCTATTTATTAGGAAAAAAATGACAAAGAAAAAAAATCTTACAGATAATATGAAAAAAAAAACACATATCTGGTTGTAAAATTCAAAAGCAAAGACAGAAAAAGACTTAAATACTATAGCTATCCCACAACAATATGAAATGTGATGTTTATGGCTGTGATAGTAATGACTGTTATGGTAATGATAGGATGTTGCAGAAATTGCATTGCTTTAAACAAATGTCAGCATATCTTTTCTGTTCCCTAGATTGTCATTCTTTTGCCACCTTTTCTATCTTTGTTGAAGGTTTGATTGCTTCATATGCTCTTCAATTTGCCACCAGATGATTTTGTATTTAGGTTGGGAACACTCAGCATAATTATCCCGTAAGTTAGGCATCACACTGCAGTACTCATTAACTAAACACTACTGTGCCAAAAGTCAAAGTATAAAAATGTACCTCCTTTTGTTTAGCGATTACTTGCATTGATTTCAGGATATCTACATTCTTCTTGTTCGCTTATGTGCAGGGAAGAATCTAGATATTTGATCAACCTAATGTCCACTAGATTTGTCACTCAAAAAATCTTTAATGCAACATTTTGTACAAACCATGACTGTTAAAAACACTAGAAAAAGCTGGGTGGTTAAAAAACATTTATCCTTCAAGCACAATAAACAAAATCTCTTAGATGACAAAATGCATAAATATTATTTCTAGGCCTTATCGCCATCCCTTCGGGACTGGAGTATCTGGTGAATCTAACGAATCACTGAAGATGGCATGGACCCAAATGTTGGTTACTAACTTGGTAAGAATGGAGACAAGATCTGAGGTGCTTCCCTGCTGGTCTCGTTCCCATTGTTCAAGGAGTGAGGTTAGCTCTGCCTTTGAGTCCACACTGGCAGACGGTGAAGCCATGGCGTTGCCTAGGGAAAGAAAGTGGCGATCACACACATACAATGGGTCCACGGCTACGAGTCTATTTGATGAGTAGTAGGTGTAACCCTTAGTGAGTTATTTCACCGAGCGAAAGTTTCTGGAAGCCTGTTTGACGCTGCCGGGGACGTCAAATCAGTTGAAAAGTAAAGCTCGACCAATTCCTTCACTTAATCTAAGAGCGGCTGCTTGCACCGCTACAATCTGTCCCGATGCCAGTTTGTTTCCTGGCATTCTGACTGACTTCGCAGAGCCAACAGCTGCAGCGACAGACCGTCAAATGCACAGCGCTAACTTCAAGCGCGGATTTGCTTTCCTTGGGCTTGAAAATTATAATTACAAAAAGTTTACAAACTAGGGACTGTTAAGAAGCTGATACAGTTACTCGGACTGCTGTGTTTCCCAGTTACACTGGGCTCTCAAAACATTTTTAAAATCCCATTTTCAAAACTGAGAGAAATATTAACTAACTATTAAAAAATAAAAACGAAACCTCAATTTTATTCTAAAACTCACTAAGTTGCTCAAAAAGTTTACGGGGGCCTGGGCAAATACAGGGTTAACAAGCTAGCTGCCTAGCGAGCTGTCACACTGGATTCCCAGCGAAGGCTAGCTGCAGCTACATGGCTAACAGTTACGCGTGAACCACGGTTTCTCTCCCGTGTTTGACAGCAGATCATGCTGTACTTCTCTGACAACCTAGCAAGGCAACTGCTTGTCTACAAAGTTTGACGTACAAGTGCATATAGCGTAGCAAAAATATACACTTGTTGTTCCAACAGTTAGCTAGCGGTTAGCGGACTACTTAGCTACACTAAATATTTGCGATAGCACAACGGCGGTCAAGTTTCACAGAAGTGGCTCGTATGTGCTGAATACGATAGTTACTGCAAGTGCAGTCTGCCTACAAGTTCCAGCTAGCTAGCTAGCTTATATTACTACATGCAGCTAGTTAAGATTTGGCAATACACAACAAACCTATGTGCATATGTCCGATGCGTTTTTTGATTTCTACCTTCGACTACACCGCTGGCTTGGTTGCAAAAACCTAAAGGTCTGCTAATAAGACCTATATATTAATTTCTGTTTAATTCACGTGTGGAGCGGGGAAGACCATGTAAGTTAGCGTTATGGTTAGCTATTTAGCTGGCGTTTTAGCTCGCTAAGTCGTTTAACTTCCACTAACAGTTGGTTAACCCAAAAAAATCTGCTAGCAAGAATTTACCTTTTAAGCTTGGCTAGCTGACTCGTGTGCTACGTTTTTCAAAGCGTTCTAGCTAGTGCATTGAGTAACATATTTATACAGATAGCTCACTTGCGAGTTAGGCTACAGTTAGCTGCTGTTAGCCAACAAAAACCTCAACCGTTTCAGACAGAATCATAATGTCTCACCTCACGGTCCCGCGCAGTTTTCAACCTCAACCTTGTAATTATAAATGTAACAAAGAACACTTTCAAACAGTAATTTGTCAATATTGTACGTATTCACCCCGCCACATTTATGATCTCACACGCTCAGGTTCTATCGTGGGTTTATTATGGCGACCACGTTAAATCGTCATCGACAGCGACTGCAGTCGCGCTTTGATGACGTGAAATTAATTTGTTGCATTCTGGGGTAGTGTAGTTTTTATAATCCGTCTGCTCGTGCGCGAAATGTAACCATATAACGTTGATTTTCAAGATTGTAGACAAATGTACAAACGTAGCCGGGGAAGTCTGCTTCAGAGCACATATTACATTAATTAAAGTTAGCAGAATGCCACGAACTAGTTTGACATTAGCCTGTCATTAGCCTTATCACGAGTGCCGCCTATTTACTCTATCTTTCCAATAAGGTTAAAAGGCGCTACTGTTGTTATACGAGTGATATTTAAATGGAGAAAACATGAGGAGTATGTTAGTAATTCAAGCTATCGCACTGTGTACTACGAATGCTGCAAGATGACACCTGAAATCATATAAGAAACTAACGTGATAGCCAAAACAGAGTAATAAAGTAATGCACAATGTGCCTAAGAATAATTAGTACACTGTGCTTAACGTTTTGCTCATGTTTACCAGGGAGGCCAGTCAGATGAGCTCTCCTAAAAAAATAAGAAGCACATATCTAATAATATCTAATAAAGACACTGTCTTAAAAAGTTAATTTATAGAATTAATTGACATTGCATTATCACACGTAATTGTCAAATAAATTCCCCAACACTTTTATAACTGGACTAGAAAGCTCAAGAATTGAAGACGCCGAAGTAAGCCTGCAAAACGTTGAAATCACCCCACTGTAAAATCATGCGACTTTGAATCTTATTGATGGTCTTTTGACACTCACTTGGATAATGTGTTCCTTATTATTAGCTCATTTTGAAACTTGGATTTTGTTAAGGCCAGGCACTTTTGTTTTACCCTTTGAAAGTAATGCTCAAGTTACGCCCTAGTTGCACACATGCTTCGGAGTGGTCGGTTGTCAAACGACTGCGGGAGGGGTTGAGCACGTCTTTCATGTGCGAAAATATCTGCTCGCAGAGATACGTTGGCCCTAAGACTGTCAGCAAAGCCAGTGTAACGTTCCGGAGACAGCTGAACTTCTCCGGTACAGATGTCCATTAGGTGAAGATGCAAGTTATGTGATCTTGTACTGCCGTGGTTTCTAGCTGTTTCCATAGCTCTGCACACTTAGTCACCCACAGTGTTGAACTCTTCAGCTCAAAAAGCTGCATTTCCATGTCCTGTGTATCCATCCAGCCTATCAGAGATAAATCCAACCCGTGTCCGCCAAAGCTGTCGGACTTGATCAAGAAAGAGAACATGAGTCCATACTTCTGAAAGTCCCCATATCGTGTTGTGAACTCCGGCTCAAGCTCGCTCATGTATTTGCATATTTCAGCGAGGACAGCTCCCATGTGTGACTGAAGTAGCGGAAAGTAGAGGTAGAAACATTGCTTGAAAAGATTGCTAGCTTGTCGACAAAAGCTGTCCATGTGTCGAATATGTCCGAAACAGTCTGCCCTGCACCTTGCAATCGGAGATTCAGCTCGTTGAGGTGTCCCGTAATATCCGTGAGAAACATAAGTTTCACAGCCTACATCTCGTCCTCGAGTTATAGGTAGTCTAGACCTTTTTCAGCCACGAAGGCATCAAAGCAGCCGACAAAGTGCACAAAACGTTTCCGCAGCTTAGCCACCTAGCTAGAGGGATATTTTTTATGTTAAGATTTTGGACTGTTTCCCCTAACTGGACACGGCACATTTGATGGATTCTGTCTTGTCTGCCTGATCTTTAAAAGTTTTCTCGTGCTTTGTCTCAAAACGGCGCCTAACACTCGACGTTCGGCAAACAACATTTTCAAAACAAAGTACATACAGAACGTTTCTTCTATAAAACAAAACCGAACTCTGTCCATGAGTGCTTGAATGCCTAAACCTTTACTTTACGTTTCTTAGCTGGCGGGGTTGCCATCATCTAGCGAACCTGAACCGCTGCACAATGATTGCTGTGGGAAATTTGAGCAGGAGGCCGTAAAGTCAATCAAATTAAATAAGACATACCGCGCAACAGCCAAATGCGATTTGGCATGCAGCAGAGAGGGCACTTCAACATTTCTTTAAAAAAAAATACATTTAGAAAACTCTCGCACGCTTATCTCCAGCATGCCAAGGTTTACGCTGCCTATGGTTGCCAACCCCTGCCTTATACTATCATTGCATTGCTTTTGAATCAGTATCAGAATAGTTCATTTCAAGTATATATTTAGAAATCTTTTTTCATAAAGGAATGAGTTTTGAGAAGGATAAAAGTATTACCATATTATCAATTATTTGATGTTCAATAATTTTTTTATGTTGAGCTTCAGTTATCAATTCTTTTTAAAATATATTGCTGGTAGACATAATGTATGCATTTACATTTGTGACTTACCTTTTCTTATTTCTTGCATATGCTTTTTATGCCCTCTTTTGAGATGGCAGTTTCTCAAGATTTATTACAGCTGGTGCTTCTTTAATTTCTTTAACAATGTCACTGCACTCATTTCTATTAACATTTTCGAAGATAATGCATATGAGCCTAACGAGTTGAAATACACCGATCAGCTATAACATTATGACCACCTGTGTAATATTGTGTAGGTCCACCTTTTCCGCCAAAACCTCACTGACCTGTCGAGGCATGGACTCCACTAGACCTCTGGCGGTGTGCTGTGGTATCTGGCACCAAGGCAGCAGCAGATCCTTTAAGTCCTGTAAGTTGTGAGGTGGGGTCTCCATGGAGCAGACTTGTTTGTTCAGCTTTTCCATGAAAGGGTGTACATGGTCTGCAACAATGCTTAGGTAGTTGGTACGTATCAAAGTAATGACCACATTAATGGCGGGACCCAAGGTTTCCCAGCAGAACATTGCCCAAAGCATCATGCTACCTCCGCCAGCTTGCCTTCTTCCCATAGTGCATCGTGGTGTCATGTGTTCCCCAAGTAAGTGACGTACACGCACCCGGCCATCCACATAATACAAAAGAAAATGTGATTCATCAGATCAGACTATTGCTCCGTGGTCCGGTTCTGATGGTCACATGCCCATTGTTGGCACTTTCGGCAGTGGACAGGGGTCAGCATGGGCACCCTGACTGGGTGTCGCAGCCCCATACGCAACAAGCTGCAATGCATTCTGTGTTCTGACACCTTTCTATCAGAACCAGCATTAACTTTTTCAGCAGTTTGGGCTACAGTAGCTCATCTGTTGGATCGGACCACATGGGCCAGCCTTCGCTCCCCATGTGCATCAATGAGTCCTGGCCGCCTATGATTCTGTCACCGGTTCACCGCTTTTCCTTCCTTGGACCACTTTGATAGGTACTGGCCTTTGCAGACTGGAAACACCCTACAAGAGCTGCAGTTTTAGAGATGCTCTGACCCAGTCATCTAGCCATTTTGGCCCTTGTCAGAGTCACTGAAATCCTTACGCTTGCCCATTTTTCCTGCTTCTAACACATCAACTTTGAGGACAAAATGTTCACTTGCTTCCTCATATATCCCACCCACTGACAAGTGCCCTGATAACAAGCTAATCAGTGTTATTCACTTCACTTGTCAGTGGTCATAATGTTACGGCTGATCGGTGTATGTACAATGAGTTTATTTAACCACCCACTGAATCAGACACACAGTTGCGTGTTTAAATAGCCTTATGGCACAAAATGTTTTTGTAAGAAATACTTTAGCATAAAGAGAAAAGTGGTGCATATAATCTGTGGATTGGAAACACACCAACTGTGCCAGCAGCATATGGCTGAGACCTCTCAACCCTTCAAAGAGCACATTTTGTTGACATCACCTGGTGGGCCACCTAAGAGCGTGTGAGATTCAGGAAGATGCAAAACACTCCCTTCAAGACACACATTCACTCACACACAAAGGTTTTAAATTGACTCCATCACAGTAGTGCTTAATTTGCATATCCTTCTCCTCTGATGTGATGTAGTCACATAGATGTGTGTGAGGTGTCCGGATTTTCCGTTCTGCATACCTGCACCTTGGAGCACAGTTTATGTTTTGAGTGACTTGAGCAATCACCAGTACTTTTAGCCAATGAAAGCTGTGGCTCATTAGTACGAATTAATGAGTACATGGCCCAACCAATTGCCAGTTAAAAATATGATGTCATTTTTTCATTGGAAAACAAAATTAACATAACCATTTAGTTTTTGCCCAGGAAAGAGGTGACATTGAAACTGAAAGACAATATGAGGACCTAAACCATTTTCAGACTTACTAGCTAATGGGATGCAAACTCAAGTATTCTTTCCCACATGGTCAAATTTTGTAATATATATGTTCAGTTCATTAACAATTGTTTGTAATTCATAATTCATTGTACATTTAACTATGGTATACAGTCATGGAAAACAGAACAGCCTTCAGTTCCTGTAAATGCTTATATACATGGCTTTAAAAATGTTTATGCAATCATTTATAAATAGTAAGACTTTATTTATTATGTTTCTGGCTTTAGGTTAATAAAAATGACCTTGGAGTTTCTGTGAGGTAATGACGTTTCTTTTCATGGTTTAATAACATGCTGGCTTTGTGTAGTGTAGTCTGCATAGATTTACCAACTGACTATCCTGTCTGGTCATATCACAAAATAGCTGCTGACACAGTTTGAATATTAAGCCACTTATTCTCTCAGACATCCACAGCCTCCAGTTTTACAGCTGCTTTGGATCCTGACATGACGCGTGTCAAATTGCTGTTGATGGTGAATGACTTCGCCAAGCTTCACCACTTGATCTACAAGATGTCCATCCAGACTGAAAGTTGCAGAACACTCGATGATTCACTATTGGTGTAGCTTCTGGAATAGCCTCTCCTTGAAGTCCCTTTCTTTTGAGAGGAAATCCAGTTTCTTCAATGGTCTGGATACCATTTACCTGTTCTCACACTCATCATAAGTTTGTATATGAATCTTACAAATATAAATTATTGATGCAGGGGCTTAAGCACACCTTTACCACAGTGCCAACCTTTATGATCAGGCCCTCTCCCTGGGCCTGATCATACAGATGCTTCAGTGATGACTATGTCAGCTGACAGGCTGTGCCTCTTCTGTGGAAACCTTTGCTACATCTCAGGCCTCCATTTTGGATGAATAACGACTTCAGGTTAGTTTCATGGAGAGAATTTGTGTTGCTGCTGTCTAAGGCTAATTGATGAGGAGTGTTTAAGGCTTTACAATGTTGCTTGGTGTTGTACATTAAACACTGATTGGCTCAAACTCTGATACATACTCAGGGGCAAAAGGCGAATCTTGGATATTGGTGGTCACTCGAACATCCAGTAATGTGTGCCTCTGTGTAAATAAAATAACGTTACGCCCATCAATGATGGTAGCCCATGAGCATGGAAAATTATCAGCAGAAATAAAATGATGGGGCCTCTGGTGGCTCATAGGATAGATTGTTGCCTGCGGGCCCTGTGGTCAGGCCTCGTCATTCCCAGCCATGGTCAGAGGCTCCGTTGGCAAAGCAATAATTGGCCAGCTTCACCGGGGTTCAATATGGGGCAAGCCAGCCAAACCTGCTCCATTTATCTCATCACAGTAGTGCCCTCCCTGTCATGCTTGGGCACCTGCAGCAGCACGAACCGACCGTACACTGACCACATCCTCCTCCAACGTCATAGGCAGTGTGCAGTTAGCGGTGCAGCCGCAGCATGAAAAGAAGCAAAAGCGTCATCACATGAATCAGAGGAGTCACATGCTCAACTTCTCCTCCCACAGTTGTCAGGGCAGGTGCTGCAGTGAGGTCCACCAGTTCGGTTGTACGTTCAGGTTGGGAAAAGAGAGGGGAAAATCGGGAAAAAAAATCTGAAAAAAAAAAAGATCCAAATTGGCTTCTGATGTCACCAGCCATATTTTTTATGTTAGATTTAACAAGGGTGTAGAAGAGGAGAAATAGCTGGAGAAACATTACATTAGCTCAGTAAAACGTACTGCATACACTGAAGTTTCTGAGGAGCTCAAGGTAAATCCATGGTTTGGGTATGACTGTACATGATGGCTTTCAATAGCAGAGGAAAAGCTGCTGCTGCGCCCACATACATGCTGCTACTGTTTCTAAAATTGCATCCATACACAGAAACAGCAAAGGCGCACATTTTCCTGACTGAAATTTTCCTGCCCCATCTGATAGTCCAAACCCACTCCTCTATTTTCTGTTATTTACATCCTCTCCTCTTAAACATATCTTTAATACCTCTAACCATCACTGACTTTGTTTAGTTTGTCTAGCTTGTGTACACACCTACGCAGCCATGGACAGCCCATCTAGCTTCCTGCTGTGTTCCAATTCATGGCCTTGTGGATCAGGGCTTGTTATGCACTCTGCTGAAGTTCAGTTATTCCATTGCTCAGATGTTTTAAACAGCTCCATTCTAGGACTGTGCATCGCTGCTGGGTCTAGTGCATTGGGAGGAGACGTGGCAGGAAATGAAACTTTGACCCCACTATATCCACAGAGTGGAGCTTTTCACTGGAGCCCGATCCACGAGATTGCATGGCTGGTCGTGCTGAATCTGTGGACTGTGTGTTTCGATGAAACTGGGGGTGAGTACGGGGGGAAGGTTATCAGGTAGAAGGATCCTTTTTTTCTCCCACAGTTCTTCCTATCACAGCAGTCCCTCAAAGTTGAAGTTTCTAAGTCACAAGTTTCTCCATCATTACTGCATCTTCCTCTCTACAGGTGGTGCTCCGTGCCCTGCATGCCGGTTAAATCCACCTTCATGGCAGCCTATCTGTGCAGATAGACCTGCAGAGACCTGCAGGGCGAGGGTTCAGCTTCCTCCCCTTGTGATCACTGTTACATGGGATGGCATTAGCAAGTGTAGCTACGCAGGACATGAGCACTGTGCTCACCGGCCATACATTGAGTATCATGGTGGCAGCTGTGGAGTGGTTGGCACGCATGCCTAAACCCCCACAGCAGGGACAGTGAGGCCCGCTGAACCAGTGCTGGAGGTGTACAGAAGTGGGGGAGACAAAACTCCACCAGAGAGAACCAACCCTTCCTTGCCAAGCCCTCCCCCCACCCCACTGTCCTGGTGCACTATATGACAACTGCACACAGGGCAAGTCCATCCCCCACCTTAAAGCAGCAGTCCAGGAACCATGGTTGTGTGCTGTGTGATTACAGTGCCCCCTGTGGCTGACTGGTGTCACTGGGTCTGCTGACTGCACAGATCATATGCTGCCATATTTGGTCTGTCAGCCTGTGAATGCACAGCGCAGAGCTGCAGGCTGTAGGTCGTTCAGCTGCCTCCACACTCTGTGGGAGTGCTGCAGTTGGATTCCTCCTTCTGCATGTTCTGGTCCTTCAAAGTGTGATCGCATCTGTGCACAGAGGGCCACCATGACAAAAGGTTTTATAAGTGATATGCTTTTTTTGGGGGGGGGGGAGGTTGGGGTGGCAGCACATTCTCAAATTACACCCCTGGATATGAATATAGTTGTTACTATACTTTCCATTGAATGTTTTGCACTATTAAGTGAGCAATTCAGTTTAGTTGAGAACATTCCCCAGGGGGTGAGGCTTAGCACAGGGGCACCACAGGGGGGCGCTGTGGCATTGCTTATGGCTTTGGGTGTAGTTTGACTCATTGATGAGCTTCATGCACTGAGCAGCATCTGGACTTACCCAGGGTAATGGGACTCTGGGCCTGTGCATTTGTCTCCCTGTGGGAATGACCACCTGGGCTTTATGGGATCCCACCAATGTTTTTCCTACCATGAACCAAATATAACCTTTGGTTTTTCCATTACATGCAAAGAGGGGGAAAAAATAAACAAAGGATGTATGCAAAGATAAATTGATCCATTTCTGATTTTTCTGTCTTTGATTAGAATGTTAGAATGTACCGGAAGGCTGCTAGAGATGGACTAGCCATAACATCAACGGCTCTCACAGCATAATATCAGTGGCTTTCAATGCTATTAAGGGCAAAACAAGCGCATACAATTTTAGCCATGATGAGTTGATTTTAGTTTAATATTACTTTTATGATAAAAATTAATCATCTTGGCAGTTGATGTATACCCATTAATACATGGTCTGGAAATAAAAAAAGTCATCATCTGGTTTTAGTAGCCTTTCAATCATTATATTTGTGTTCATGTTCCTCATCTTCATTGCCGTACAGACTTCACAAGATTGCTGCTGCCATTTTTGGCAGTTATTTTGAATTTAGGACAGGGTCTATGCCATCCTAAGTTAGGATTCCTAACTTGGGAAATCCCTAAATTTGGACGGTTCTGCAATAGCTAAATTCCTATCCTAAAGATAAGATAGGCAGTAAGGAAACATGTTTCTGTGATACCAACAGTCCTACATGTCATCCTAAACTGAGGTAAAATAGGACTTGAGAAGTTTCTGTAATGAGGCCCTTAAACCGAAACCACCCATTAGATAACATTTAATGACTGTATATGAACATTTTTTTTCTCACTTCAGCTTGTTTACAAAAGTTATCCGGGCGGGCTGACCAAGTTAGCCGGATAACCAGTGAAACCTCTCCGTTGTACAGCGCCCTGATGTGCATCTGAGAAAGATGTCACTTTGACAGCAACAATGCGCCATCCTAATCCCTCCCATTGGCTGACAGGCCGTGATGCTACAATCGGTACCCCGCGCAGTGAGGAGCTTTCCTCTGCGTACATTGTACTGAAGGGAAAACGCTACGAGAACGACAACAGTAATTTGACGTTTTTTTTTTACTGCCACTGGAACTAAGGGCTCGTCATGTCAGTGAAAGCTTTTCCCGAAATAATCTTCTAGAATCAGTATAGAGACTAGAAGGAAATTAGTCGCAGTTAAGACTTCACACAGGTGAGATAAATCGTCTTCAGTCAACATGCCTGGCGGAACAGATGACTCCGAGAACAGTTTAACCTACCAGGTAAATTGCCTCACTTAATGTGTACTATGTATCCAGCTTTCTGTTGACTGCTTTACATCAAATAGCTGCAAATAGCAAATGATGGAAAATCTGGTCGACAATAACAGATCTTATACTAATTTTAGACTAATACACAGTATTGTGGACGAATAGCACTATTTTCCGTTAATGGTAATGTGGTTAAATCGATTGCTCTCTTTACTGTCAGCTTAATTTCGTCAAATGAGTGTGTTGAACATTGTGAATAGCTCATTTTAACTGGATTGCAGTGTTTTCATTTTCTTTTATCTGTATGATTTCCGAACCGACTGCTGGCATAGATCATAAATGAGGCAGGGAAGATTGAATGCTGGGCGTGCGTTGTTTTTTTTCTGGCACGTGCTTTGCAATAAAAAATAATGCAATTTTTGCTTATGTATTGTCAGTGCCTATCATGGTTTAATTACGAAAATAAAATGATATGTGAATTGTATGTTGTGGGCAACAGCTAGTAATCCATCTCAATTTTATTACAGATTTAAGCATGGGTTCGGTCTGTATTTAGCTCAGAGCCAGATTATTTGTTTTTTTAAATACACATTCAAGGGTCTATATGAGAATTTTACCGGGTTTTACATAGATTTACATAGAAGCTGAATTCATTCCCTGAATGACCTTGAAGACATGTTTCGACTGTTTTTCCACTGTTAGATGTGTACATATTAGCCGTTACAGGGTTAATTATTTTGCGGGAAATAGGACAATAGTTTCTGTAAACAAAAGTCTGATTCATGACGTAAATATGACACAATATAGCGCACCATTTTCGTAGTATGGTCGTTCTATTTTACCAGAGACAACCAGTTTTGCAAATTCTATACCCCTCTAAACAAAACGTTTTCATCGTAAAATAAGTTGTTCGCTCAATCCAAATATATCTGTAAAATCACTATTTTTAAAATCTGCTTTCACACTATTGGTATCAAAGTGATTAAAATAGCTTATAAAAAGTTATAACTAAATGCACCAATTTAGTTTCAGCAAACAAAATAAGAATTATTCTAATGCAACGCTGCTTGTTGTAACCCTATATTTGCACGGCATAGCTGTAACTTGCTCTGTAAGTTTCTGTATTATGAACTCAGCTGTGGAAGATGTGGCTGTATATTGATATAAATTTTAGTGCATTGTGGGAAAATATTGAATGGGCAGGGGCCCATTATATTATATTGTCATGCAGTCATCCAACCTAGAGATGCACATTTTTGCAAGCAAATGTAAGCTCCTATGTGCCCAGTCCTCAGCCATTGGACCAAAGAGGCATGGCTTGTTCGGTGAGGGTGAATCACTGATTTTATATGAGGCTCGTCTCCTACACTTGCCCCATCTGACCTCCTCCCTCATGAATAGCCCCCCCCCCCCCCCCCCTCCCCCCCCCCGCCAGCACCATATGGGGCCCCAGTGCAACCACCCAGATTCAGACGTTGGCCCCCCCAGCCCAGTCAGCTCCCACCCAGCCACAGAGAAATCCCTCACAGAAAAAGAGTGATATATGAGCTTCCCTTGTCTCAGACAGGGCTACTCTGCTGCCGCACCACCGCATAAGAACTTAATTCAGGAAATATGTTCATTTCATATCCAATTTCACGTTAAATCAATTAACTGGGATGTCTGGTTGAGGCAAAAGACCTGTTCTTATCCTCATATGTTTGTTGAGTTCATTTTCAGCCTCTTATGTCTGCATTGATGTCTGAAGCCAAAGTGTCTGCATTTATGTTCCGCACTCCATTTTGAAGCATATTTTACAGCTGCCATTTTGTCATACAGCCAGGCCACAATTTAACAGCCAATCCTCACACATATTCTCATAAACAAGTATTAGGTAAGTGAGCTGTTTTATAGTTATCATGGTGATAATGAGAGGATGGTGAGTTTGCATGTCGCTGTTTTCAGCACACAGTGGCTAAATCTCTGGAATCGTGTTCGGTGGAAGATTGATGCAGGTGTAGCAATATGAACCGCTACATTTTCTCTTAAGCTAATGCTCTGTCACATCGCGGCCATCTGAGCAATGATCTATGGGCAGAGATTGCTAAACAGTAGTTCAATGAGCTAAAAGCTTATGACAGCATATTTTCATAAGAAAAAGAAAAGTAAAACAGGCAAAGGAGGAAAACAGGGTGACTGTATCACAGAAAATGCCACAATGTTGAGTTTTTCAAAAATGAAAGATGTGCCAAAATTGGAAATTTGATGATTCATATGGATTTAGGTTTCCTGCAAAAATATATGTTTGGTGCATGATTTACAGAGAACTCTGATGTTTATGACTTTTGGAAGCCAGGCTCTCAGTTAATGGGTATCCCCACAATTCAGAGAAAATCATGGCTGATGAATATCTGCAGTTTCAGGGTAGCGTGAAGGATGAACTGAATACGTTCTCATCAAACACAGCATCCTGGAGCCGCAATCTGTTCTTGACCTTGTCTGATTGTGAATAGGAGTGTTCATTTTCAGGACTGGCAGGGATAAAACATTAACTGTGATCAAGAGAGTGTCATAAGAAGCACAATCCGTTGTTACTTTGGCTAGGGATTCAGAACTGTTGAGGTCCATTGATTTGAAAGAAACCATGAATGATTATTCTTTTTCAGGGTGTGTACTTTCAGTACACTGTCACTTTTGGTATTTAATATGTTATTGTTTAGATAACGACAGTTTAATGTATTTTTGGTGACGTTGCATTGTTTACTGTCGTTGGCTGCTACAAATATGATAGCTATGACACCGTCTCATGATGAGATGCCTGACAACCAGCATCCCAAACATGTTTTTTTGGTGGCCATGCACCAAATGACCAACTACAGCATATATCAAGAGTCAGTTATCATAATTATATCTAGCTAAGGGATCTTTATTTACACTCTTTCATCAAGGAGGTCACTGTGTTCTACAGTTTAGCTAAGGCTGCTGTCAGGTATGTAGTGATAATGCATCAGAATATCTGCTCCACTGATAACAGGATGCAGTTTGACAGACTGAAATTTATAGTGTGGCAATACATCAATATGCAGTATGTAGCTGTGTGATACTGGCTGTTTTGACGTTAAATCCCGATCCTATATCTTTCTTTGTAACTCAAAATGTTGTGAGTAGTTTTAGATTCAGTCACTACTTACCTGTGACCAAAAGTACTCAATAGCTCTTCCCAGTTTGGCTCCAGTACAATGGATTGAAGAAGGATGTTCCGAATAATGTATTTTGGCCTGTAGTGCATTCTGCCTTAGGCTGACATGTTGACAGTTTTCCCAGCAGTGCTAGGATGCAGGGCCTCATCTGAAACAATCTTAGTCATGGTAATAGAAATGGTAAATCCATTTTGAATTCTTTCTGAATTTTATAGTGAAATAATCTAGTGTCCACAAGCTTTGATGTCATTATAAATGTTTCTGCCACACATGTTGTAAGGTTCTGTAAATCATTGAAGATTTTACTGTACAATAGAAACATTTTAATGGAAATCAGATTATAGTACTCGTGGAAATTATTGTAGTTCACTGCACCTTGCTGTCAGTATGTTACAGTGAATTGCATTGGCATTGTTTTATATTGAAAGAACTTGATACTAGCAGTCAAGCCTGGGGGTAGTGTCATTGTTTGGTGATGCATTGCTGCATTAGGATCTGGATGACTTGACATAATTGAAGGAAAAATAAGTTATGCACTGTATCAAATAATTCAATATTACAGTTTTAACCAATCCACAGCAGAGTCATGAAGCAAGGCAATGATATGAAACACACAAGAAAGTATACAAGCAGAATTATTATTGCATTTATGTTACATTTTTTTCCAAAGCCTCTTTATATCACAGACTCCCCTGGAAGCAATGTACGGTTAAGGGCCCTTCTCAAGGCCCAACAGCTGCACTGATCTTATTGTACCTATACTAGGGCATGAAGCACGAACCTCTGATTCCTAGTCAAACACCTTAGCCACTATGCTGTAGGCCACGCCAGAAATGTTGAGGAGCAAGACATTCTAAAAAATGATATTTAAAAAGTCATCAGTTCAAAATGTTATTTTATCAATTAATAATTTGACAATCAACATCTAAACTAAATCTTTCTGAGGAAATAAACCCTTCACACCTTTAAAGAAATTTTAAAGAAAATGCTATACTTTCAGCTCTGTGATTGGTGGTCCAGGTATAAATTGGCAGTGGGCTGAGCAATAGTAATTCAATGAGAGACTAATTTCAATTGACCAATCATAGCTTCCCTCTAAATGGGTGGGCTTTGTTATCATTAACTCCCCGCCCTCTGTGGGGGACATGAATCACAAGCTAGTGGGAAAATTACCGCTGATTAACTAGCTAGTTACCCTGTTGGTTCAAGATGGAAGCCGTGAGTAACGTTACCGCTAGTGAGGAGGGCATCGTTGCAAATTTATTATCCACACCATTTTCATGATTGACTTGCAATGAAAAGTTGGAGTTGCATAATGACTGTTTTCCCAAATAAACCATAACATATATATTTAATTGGCCACTGTGCCAATCTAATAATAATATTTATTAACAATATTGCTCGTTTGTGGTGGTGGGTTCCAAAATGCCAAAAATGATCGCTGTTCACTGTCCATGTTTCTTAAGTGTCCTTCGCTAATGGTTGCTTGGCTGTGTGCGCACTGTCATGATGTGTAGGCTCACATGAAATTTTGTTGGTTTTGTGTGGTAGGAGGGGGTGGTTTTCATGTGTTTTTCACCCCGGCCCTTTGTCACCATATTTCACTGAAGCGCACACACAGCTTGTGTGATGATGCAATTATTTGTAAGGAGGATTTGCGTTTTGCTTAAGAAATAAGCTGTTTTTTGTTCTGGTGATAATTCACTCTCTCTGAGCTGTTTGCTCGTTGCATTGCTAAGGCTGGACTAGTCTTAATTTTGGTTTCAGAGCTGGAATTGTCACAGGTAACTTGTGCATTACTATAGGAGAGGACACAGTAAGCTAGGCTGGTAGTTTGCTTTTTCTTCCTGACGAGGGAAGGGGGGGTCAATGTTTAAGAGTCACGGTTCGCTACTGGACGAAACAAAATCCAGATCAGAAACCCACAACTTCCCCTGTGTTTTCACTTGGTTTTTCAACTCACTTAATATTTTGTTGTTAGTTGAAGATTCGGTAACATTCAGTGTTCATACAATATGTGTAAATACAGACACCTGACAAATGCAAATGGTTGTTCACGGAGAGCTTTGGGATAGAGTCTAAGCTCTGCTGTTGTACTGGCTTGGTGAAAGTGACAGCACCTGTCTTTCTGCGGGGGGGTTCAGTGCCCTGCCTCTGTGCGGCAGGCTGGTATGGAGGTGACAGGCCCTGTTGTGTGTGGAAAATCTGTCAGGGACACGTGTCGATGGCGCGAGGGGTGCTCGTCTGGGACTGACGGGTGGTTGAGACGAGGCCAGCCAGCAGCCGCGGGGAGAGCATCCCGCAGTGAGTGCAATCTGATGAAGCTGAAAGAAAGGTCATTAGCCTGTGACAGACTTCAGGCCACCATTTCCTAATGGTGTCTAATCAATACACACGTCCATTAAAACAAATCCCAACCTTCAGTGTAAAGATTCTACATTCCAATTTTGATTGAACTTAAGTTTTAGATTTTACATTGACAGTTGTTTGGTCATTTTCCTATCAATGGAATTCAGTTCTGTTAATTGGCTGCTTTAAGAATAAATTATTGTTTCAAGAGAATAATTTTCCCTCTGACAATTATAAAATCAAATAAAACTGACTCTCTTGTCTGTGCAATATGACTTAACAACTGCCTTATAATATAATATAATATAATATAATATAATATAATATAATATAATATAATATAATATAATACAATACAATACAATACAATACAATAAGCAGATCTTTCCAGAACATTAATCATAAACCATAAATCATCAAACATTTCAAAAATTTTCCTATAAAGTTGGAGATTTTACAACCTACAAAGAATTGTATAATAAAAATCTTATACACAAGCCAGAAAGCAACCTAAACCTAGTATTCACAGAACATCAGGAAAATGTTCCATTTTAACATGAGGTAAGCCTACGTCCCACGTTCATCTATTGTTTCCAGAACCTGGGAATAACATTCCAATATGCTGGAATATATATGCCACCTGGGATGTTGTTTAATCTGGAAATAGCACTGGAATGGCATTGGTTAGGATTTGCACTGTTAATGATATTTTGTGTGTGCAGAAGGGATGATAGCTGTGTTCTTTGGAAAAAGAACATTGCATACCGAATAAAAGTCTCGTGGGTAGCTTCCTCTGAAACATAAAAGCTGATGATAAGACAAGCTGAATCATCTGCCAGTACGCTGCAAAATTAAATGTTTTTTTCCCACATGGCATATAGACATTAATGTTGCTGCAAGTGTTAATTCAGTAGAATGTGAAAAGCAAGAATTGTAAGTGCATTACTTCTGAATCTCTGAAAGTAATGACACATACTGTGTCACCCTTTCCATCACACAGGTTGGGAATGCAACATTGACTTTCATACATGAATCTCTGAATTTCATTGTCAATATTAAAGTCAAATGTTGATCCAGGCCAAAGTTAAGGACAGGTTTTGTGAATTGAATCCGGGCCTCAGATTGCCTATGATGGTGTGTTTTTGTGTTTTGAACAGAGACCAGATGAAGAGGCAGTGGTGGACCAGGGCGGAACCAGCTCTGTGCTCAACATCCACTATGAGAAGGAGGAGCTTGAGGGTGAGCAATGGCTGAGGTCGTATTCTGACATCACTTCCTGGCTGCTCCCAGTATTAATGAAAGAGGTCATGGCAGGTTGTCTTTTGCTTTCAGAAAATTATTTATTTTTCTCTCTAGAATGTTATCAATTATTGACTTATTTCCAATTTTTTATTGTATGACTGGATCCTGGGAACAGCTTATTGCAGCTGCTGTATATTTATAATTACTGGGATAGTGAGAACTGTGTGTTCCAAAACAGGCCAAAAATTGAAACATTCTGCTTGTAGTAAAATTTCACAGAATAAAATGAATTAGAATTAGTCCATGACAGGAGGGTGTGAACCCATAAATCTGGTTCTGTTGCTTGGATGCCCAATCTGCCCCCCTAGGACACAGGACCCTATTTGTGGGGGTGCGTATGCCTCTCAGCCGGCAGACCCACCGGCACCATCGTCCCCACAGCTCCCGCTGCCGCAAACGGGACCGAACACGGGGGTCCATTCCACAGGACGAGGGTCCGACTGCAGCTCCGAATGAGACAGACATGAAGACCAACGGTGAGACCAGTACCCGTACACACACTCCTGATCCTTTCTAATACACACACAGCTGATCCTTACCCATATATACACGCTTGATCCTTACTAATACACACACTCCTGTCTGTTACCTGTACAGACAATGTTTGGAAAAATGGGGCAGAATTAGGTAACTTATGCTCATGTAGCAAAGAAAAAACCACAGTATTTCCATGACTCATCATGGAAATGACAAAGCATAGCTGTAAAGTCATGAACTGTGTTTTCAGCCTCAACTTTGTGGGGGTGGTGATGGTTCACAGGCTCTTTCGCTGAATTCCATCATTCTAGACCTCTGCTTTTGCTGTTGGGATTGATTTTATGACCTTTTTCGCTGATCGAATAAATGTTCCCTGCTGAACAAGAGGGGGCTTTTACTGAGTCCCTGTTCCATGTTAAAAGGGGAAGCCTGGCCAGTGGCTTGTAATCACAGGCCTGGTCAATATTGTCCTGGTTCGATAGTTTCATTTGCAGATCTAACAGCCCCATGGAACCAAATGTGACTGCCCCCTCCGGCAAAGATTGATTATTTAGCTATTTACATCCTCTCAGCAAGAGAGCCTCCTAGCCTCCTATTTACAGCCTCTGCAAGAGGTGCAAATTAAATGTGAGAGCTGGCTGAAATTAGAAAGTGTTGTCATTAGTGCATCAAAAGCACAAAAAAGTAATAAAATTGTAAGCAGGGGGGCATAGTGAAGTTTAAAACGCATCAACCCCCCCCCCCCCACTTGCTTTGTCAATTTCTCTGTTTTTTTCTTTATTCTCATTCTTCCTTCACCTGTTCATCTTTATTTTCCATCCCCCATCTGTCTTCTTCATCCCGCTTTTTCATGGCTCCTCCCACCCTTTGTGCTGGCAGATACCCCGTCCCAGCGTGTGCAGTTCATCCTGGGCAAAGAGGAGGATGAGGAGCACGTGGCTCACGACCTTTTCACTGAGCTGGACGAGATCTGTGTGAAGCAGGGCAAGGACGCAGAGTGGAAGGAGACTGCCAGGTGAGTGGACGTTGGCCAGGTGAGAGCCAAATCACCTGGTGGGTGAAGGATATCAAAGTAAATAAAGGACAGCCGTGTAAGTCAAATAAAAACATCCTGCTGAAAGATGATGGGGGGGGGGGGGGGGGGGGGGGGGAGTTGATCAGATGAGAAAGTCACAGGCAAGTCCATGAGTGTCTGCTGGACAGCATACTTAGCTGGAACATTTAGGAATTTCACCTGAGCCCATGAATGGAGGAGTCTTTCTTGGAGAGGGCTTGAAGCACTGACAGTCTGTGTCTCCATCCTGCACAGTACTGAAGCACTGACAGACTGTGCTCTCTGTCCTGCACAGTACTGAAGCACTGACAGACTGCTCTCTGTCCTGCACAGTACTGAAGCACTGACAGACTGTGTCTCCGTCCTGCACAGTACTGAAGCACTGACAGACTGTGCTCTCTGTCCTGCACAGTACTGAAGCACTGACAGACTGCTCTCTGCTCTGCACAACACTGAAGCACTGACAGACTGTGCTCTCCACTCTGCACAGTGCTGAAGTACTGACAGACTGTGCTCTCTGCTCTGCACAGCACTGAAGCAGTGACAGACTGTGCTCTCCGCTCTGCACAGCACTGAAGCACTGACAGACTGTGCTCTCGGCTCTCTGCTCTGCACAGGTGGCTGAAGTTTGAGGAGGATGTGGAGGACGGGGGCGAGCGCTGGAGTAAGCCGTACGTAGCCACGCTGTCCCTGCACAGCCTGTTTGAGCTGCGCAGCTGCATCATCAATGGCAGCGTGATGCTGGATGTGAAAGCCAGCTGCATCGAGGAGATTGCAGGTCAGAGCGCTGAACACCGTGACAACACTGAACACACTGCTCTAAACACTGAACACAACCTGTACGCACTGAACACATTGCACTGTACAGTGAACAAATACCTGTTGGCACTGCACACCCTGATCTATACACTGCACACAAACCAAAAACAATGAACACACTTGCCCTATACACTGAACACAAACCTGTAAGCACTGAGCACACCACTCCATACACTCAACACTAACTGAAAACACTGAACGCACTGAACGCACTGCTCTACAGACTGAACACAAACCTTTATACTCTGAACCCACCACTCTGTACACTGAAAAGAAGTCAAGTACACTGAACACACTCTATTCTATATTCAACACAAACCAAAAACACTGAACACACTGCTCTGTGCACGGAATATAAACCTGTAAACACCTAACACATTGCTCTGTGCGCGGAATATAAACCTGTACACTCTGAACACACTGATCTGTGCACTGAACACAAACCTGTACACACTGAACACAACAATCTGAAACACTGAAAAGAAATCAAGAACACTGAACACACTCTGTTCTATACACTCAACACTAACCAAGCACACTTAACACACTGCTCTGTACACTGAGTATAAACCTATGAACACTGAACACATCACCGTATACACTGAAAACAATGCCAATGCTCCAAACATTTGACAACTGTGTGAAATACAACTTCTTGATATCGGTATTGAATTTACCAAGCCAAATCAAGAAAAAATGTCTCTTTGTCCTAAAAATTATGGAGGGCACAGTAAATTAGTGTTCATGAAAATTCATGAGGTAATATGTCACGGACAGAGAGTCCATTGACACAGCATTGTCCTGAGCTTTTAATATTTAATACATATGGAGTTATGTAGCTGGTGGGCCTATAGAATCTCAAAATCAGGATAGTGATGGTGACCCCATTGCCAGCCCTAATGGAGACAGCCATGAGGGAGTCTTTACTTCCCTATACGTCTTTAGGCACTATTGTCTTGACTTATACACCTATGCATTGTTAGTCAGCCTGTGTAAGCCATTCTTTTACAGTTTTTCAATTGCTCAGACGCAAAACCTGTTACAACTCACCATTTTCCCAAATCTTCATACACACTTCATACACTGAGGACAAAGTGGAGATTCAGCCTATATGCACTACAACACTACATGTATCACATTAACCACAAGGCAAATTTCCTGTTCTCCCTTCTGAAGTCACGGACAATGGATGCAGCCGTGTAACTGCTTAGGTTGGGTTGCACTAGCTGTCCAGCTTCTCTCATAGTTCTCCCATGTATGAGCACATGATGAACAAGGGTGGCACTGATTTCATCTGTGATTACTTGTCTTTGATGTTGTCATCGTTATCGTTGTCCTCGTCTTCGTCCTCACTGTTGTCTTGCAACTTTGCCATTGTTAGGATCCATTGTTCCAAAGAACATGGACATGCCTTTAGGCCCTATTTATTGACTCTGCATTTTGGATTTCTGTGTTAACAATTTTGAGGCTCAGTGTTTGCACCTGGACAAAGGTGTGGTCTTTGATTTTGGGTTGTGATAACTTGAGTTAATTATATTGAGAGCATGTGTTTGCTGAAAGAACATATTGTGCAATGAATTATTTATTTAGCCACTTTTGTGTACGGTTTTGCAGAAAGAGTATTGAATATTGAAACGTGTGGAAACAGGTGAATAGTGTTTACGGTTATGGGAAATGTGTGTGTGCTTTTAGGGATGATGTAAGGGTGTGGGTTTTTTTGCTACAGGAACCAGTTTTTGTGTTTAAGCAATCACGAAAAACTGTAAACGCCTGTATTATAGTGCAAATCCACCCACGCTGTGTGATCCCCTGGCTCTCTCTTGCAGACATGGTGCTCGACCAGCAGGAGGCAGCACAGGAGATGGATGAAAGTGTGCGGGTGAGGGTGCGGGAGGCTCTCCTGAAGAGACATCACCACCAGAATGAGAAGAAGAGGAACAACCTCATCCCCATGGTGCGCTCCCTGGCTGACACCAGCCGCAAGCAGTCTGAGCCCCACATTGACAAAAGCGGTAAGATGGGCACCTGATGTGCGGATAAACACCCTGAACAACCATAGAGTTCATGAACAGTTATAGAGTTCATTTACTGATGCAGGGGATGGCCATAGCAGTCAAAATTCAGTTCTGAGTGCCAAACTGTGGCAAAGTGTTTATTTTTAAAATCCCAAAACTGTGATAACCAGAGAAAATGTACGAAATGTGTTAGCTCATTAATATACTGTAGTGCTTAACTCATACATTTCTGATAAGTGCCAGTCAGATTGCTCATAGAAAAGAATGAATACATTCTTTTGATAATTGTTTTAGGTTTGTGTTCAGCAGGGCAGCTTTTTCAAAGGTTGAAAACTACGTATCAGAGTATTGAGAATAAAAAACTGGTCTCACTCAGCCACAGCCTGAGACCACTGCTGCAGATGTGCTTGTGCACTGCTAACTGTGGACACAAAAAATCCACTGGTCCTGACCAACCGGTCTGCCGTGTAACTCAGCACCCCCCATATTCAGACCTTTAGCCCATGTGACCCCCAAGGTCTGTAAATCAGCCTCTGTACCCCCATGTCATAAACATGGTTACCTTAGTGATCTGGATCTGATTTCTGACTAAAAACGCCTAACAATTTGGCTTCAGACCTGAGTGTACGTCTATTACTGCATTTGTGAATGACATGGTAAGACAGGAAACTGTGCAGCACTTTTAATCAGTCCTAAAGCTTTTGATGTAGTGGCTCATTGTGCTGTGAGCGCTCATCTTCTGCCGGGCTGAAGCATGAGGAATGTGAGTGCTTCTATTATTATCTAACTGCTTGATCCCACTGTGTGAGTGTGGGTGGAATGCAGTAAGCCTGCATGCAATTTCTAAAGGGTTCTGGACCTCCCCATTGGTTTGTGTGGTAATAATTGTACATTTAATCTATATGCTGATGAAGCTATTGCACATGCAGGTGTCCCGCTGTAAACCTGGTGGAGCTTACCCATTGGGAATATTTTTTTGCTCGCGGGCAAATTTCACACGGTTAAATTATTACCAATATTAAGCACAGTTAGTAACCAGGGGAATCGTCCATCTCAGCGGGGCAGCTGAGATCATCGCAGCGATATTATCATGATGTCACAAAAGCCCAGTGCCAACTGGCCACTTGGTGGTTTTAACAGTCAGTTAAAATCTTTACTTGTAACTTTCGCACCATTTTGACTACAGACTTGAAGTCGGTAGATGTGTCTCCTCACAAAGAATACATTTCTCTCAAAGGACATATGAGTCCACAGCCCTGGATGCCCACCATTTTTATTTTTTCATAACTCTTAAAATGGTAACATTATAGCAATTTACATTAATTCAGTGCACAGCATGTTTGGAGCAAGTTCTATATAGATATGACTTTTCCAGTGGTTATGTGAAAAGTTGGCCAAATAATGAAATATTGCAATTTGGTACAAATGTTCACAACCTCATTAGGATATTACTGAATTACCAGTCGCTGCATCTCTCCACATGGTGGCACTAAAGAGCTCAGACACTGAGAATCATATCATTTTAAAACACACAAAAAGATCTATACCTTGCTAGAGAAGTCCAAATCCAATTTCAGTGACACCTTGCTTCTAAGCACAAACATGAGCTGTTTTATGTTCATTCATTAGTTTATCTCTCTCAGAGTTACAGAACTTTCATATGTGCTGAAATTCCAAAGGAGTTTGTACCACTAAGTCTCAACTATAGTTTTTCATGGTTATCCTTCAGACTATGGCTTTGTTCCCTATCGATCCATAAAAATCAATAGAGTCACTCAGGGAAGCTCTACAGTAAATCATAATTCTTAGTAATAAAATGCTTTTGTTTCTGCAGTTGAGACACAACAGCCTACCATTGCGACTAATGACTAATGATTTTCCTGTGTTTTGAGGAAAACTAGGTAGATAGATATTTACTGCTGTGCCTGTAGCTGTGTGATAATGGAACTTAAACAGTGAAGTAGGGGCTCAGCGCTGACTCATCCCCTCATTCCTTCCTCTCCCAAAAGCACCTGCCATCTCCCCTCAGCCTCCCCCCACTGATCCAGGAGTCAAAAACGGGGTCAACCAGGACAACAGCCAGGTGGACCGGAGCAAGGTAGGGGCATTCATTCTCACACACACACGCTGGCACAGATACACACACACACACATGCACACACTCTCACACAGATACTCTGACACAGATACATGCACACACTCACAAATACACAGATATGCTCTCACAAATACTGACACTCGCACACACAGTCACAGGCACACATACACGCTCTCACACAAATACTCACACACTGTCACACTGATACACACCACGCACACACACAGATATACATACACTCTCACACAGATACACACACAGATACACATACACTCTTGCACAGATAAACACACACTCACACAGATACATACACATACTCACACTTGCATGTTTCTTTGTCATTAGTCTTGTTTTTGTTAGTGGGCTGTACATGTACAGTACAGGGGTAACCTGTTTTCCAGGTGGACACACACTTCATGAAGAAGATCCCCATGGGTGCAGAGGCCTCCAATGTGCTGGTGGGTGAGCTGGACTTCCTGGAGAGGCCAATCGTGGCATTCATCCGTCTGTCCCCTGCGGTCCTGCTGTCTGGCCTGACAGAGGTCCCCATCCCCACCAGGTACCCCATTCTCTCTAATGCCCACCAGGTACCCCATTCTTTCTCTAATACCCACCAGGTACCCCATTCTCTCTCTAATGCCCACCAGGTGTCCCATTCTCTCTCTAATGCCCACCAGGTACCCCATTCTCTCTCTAATGCCCACCAGGTACCCCATTCTTTCTCTAATACCCACCAGGTACCCCATTCTCTCTCTAATGCCCACCAGGTACCCCACTCTCTCTCTAATGCCCACCAGGTACCCCGTTCTCTCTCTAATGCCCATCAGGTACCCCATTCTCTCTCCAATGCCCACCAGGTATCCCATTCTCTCAAATGCCCACCAGGTTCCCCATTCTCTCTCCAATGCCCACCAGGTTCCCCATTCTCTCTAATGCCCACCAGGTAGCCCATTCTCTCTCTAATGCCCACCAGGTATCCCATTCTCTCTCTAATGCCCACCAGGTACCCCATTCTCTCTCTAATGCCCACCAGGTATCCAATTCTCTCTCTAATGCCCACCAGGTATCCCATTCTCTCTCTAATGCCCACCAGGTATCCCATTCTCTCTCTAATGCCCACCAGGTATCCCACTCTCTCTCTAATGCCCACCAGGTACCCCATTCTCTCTCTAATGCCCACCAGGTATCCAATTCTCTCTCTAATGCCCACCAGGTATCCCATTCTCTCTCTAATGCCCACCAGGTACCCCATTCTCTCTTATGCCCACCAGGTACCCCATTCTCTCTCTAATGCCCACCAGGTACCCCATTCTTTCTCTAATACCCACCAGGTACCCCATTCTCTCTCTAATGCCCATCAGGTACCCCATTCTCTCAAATGCCCACCAGGTACCCCATTCTCTCTCTAATGCCCACCAGGTATCCAATTCTCTCTCTAATGCCCACCAGGTATCCCATTCTCTCTCTAATGCCCACCAGGTACCCCATTCTTTCTTATGCCCACCAGGTACCCCATTCTCTCTCTAATGCCCACCAGGACCCCATTCTTTCTTATGCCCACCAGGTACCCCATTCTGTCTAATGGGTTTTCTTGGGTTTTTAGCCTGCAGCTTCTCAGTTTCAGCTGCAGTCCCTTAAACTTTCCAGCCTCAGATACAGCTCCACTCAAATGGACAATATGCAGATCCTAGTAATGGAACCTCATACTGTAAGCTGAAAATATATTTTTATTGATAAGTTGTGCATTACATATGTGTGATTGGTAAGTATTTCTTTGATTTATGCAGGTTCCTTTTCATTCTCTTGGGCCAGGATGGGAAAGCCCAACAGTACCATGAGATTGGCCGCTCAATGGCCACCATCATGACCGATGAGGTGAGCAGATTCCTGCCCCTGCAATCCAATTTCCTCAAATGGTCTGAGAACCAGCAGAAGCTTGGAAGCCAAAAAAAAAACAGGAAAACAGCCTCCAGGTGGGAAGCAGGCCTGAGGCCTGGGACTGATGCTCGAGTCCCAGTGCCACCATTACTGCCTACGGCTGGAGATCTGCATTCAGTTCTGCCTGAAGGGCTTGGAATCCCAATGAAACCCACCAGCTAGCTCTTAGAAACCAAATAAACCAACAGACCAAAAACCACCAATACAAAAAAGTGAACATTAAACAGGAACATGACAGTTTTTCTGCTTCTTATTACCTTGCCCTCTATTGACAGTTGCTAATAATACTATATTGGGTCTCTATAAATTGTTGATTATGTGTTTTTCGCTTTCTATTTGTGCTTTGTTTTTGCACATTTGTATTAGCTTCATGTGAGGTATTTTTTCCAGTGTGCAGTAAGCACCTATATGGGTCAGACTTTTGTGTTTTTTTGCAGTGTTTGGTAAGCAACCCATATGTGTCAAATTGTTGTTTTTGGGTTTGTTGCAGTGTGCAGTTAGCACCCATATGGGTCAGACTGATGGGTTTGTTACAGTGTGCAGTTAGCACCCATATGGGTCAGACTGATGGGTTTGTTACAGTGTGCAGTTAGCACCCATATGGGTCAGGATGATGGGTTTGTTGCAGTGTGCAGTTAGCACCCATTTGGGTCAGTCTGTTGGGTTTGTTGCAGTGTGCATTTAGCACCCAAATGGGTCAGACTAATGGGTTTGTTGCAGAGTGCAGTTAGCTTTCTGGCTTTATTTGTCATATCACCTGCATCGTGCTAACTGCAGCACTTCTATTCCAGACATAAATGACATGGTATAACACATGCAATTTAAGATTCATGCCAGGTGACATAGGGTTTAGCCCAGTCATTATGTTTTAGCTTGTGACATAAATATAAAAATCTCCTCACTCCCTCTCTTTTTCTTCATCCCGTTATTGAGATCTTCCATGGCGTGGCCTACAAGGCTAAGGATCGTAGTGATCTCCTGGCCGGGATCGATGAGTTCCTGGACCAGGTGACTGTGCTGCCACCAGGGGAGTGGGACCCCTCCATCCGAATCGAGCCTCCAAAGAGCGTCCCATCTCAGGTGAGCCTCCAAAAGAACATCGCCTCTCAGATTAGCTTCGCCCCTAGTGAGTTTCTGCCTGCCAGGTTGGAGTGTGATCAAGGGATGAGTTTCATGTAGCTGTATGGTGCATTTTACCTGGACATTGTTGTGAAATGAGCATCCAGGTGACCTGCTGGAAACAATGTAGCCAAATGATACTGTGTAACAGGGATGTTCAACCCATACAAAAGGAGTAAATCTGTAAACAAACGGTTTCTCAACCATCTAGAAAGTTAAATAATGGCATTTATCTGTTCTTTCATATAGAAGTATGAATACTTTTCCTGTTTTAATAAAGATATGGGATGAAGCAGACTGCTCACAGGATCCCATTTTGTGGTCTGAGGTGCTGATTGTGGTTTCTCACAATGTCTATCTGATGCAGGAGAAGAGGAAGCTGCCAGGCATGCCCAATGGGCTGAGCTGCCAGGTGGAGGCAGAAGTGCACGCCGAACAGCACGGCCCCGAGCTGCAGAGGACCGGCAGGTAAGGCACCCTCCCTCACACCGGTGCATGCTGAACACTATGGCCCCAAGCTGCAGAGGACCTGCAGGTAAGCCACCCTACCTCACAGAAGTGCATGCTCAACACGACAGCCCCGAGCTGCAGAGGACCGGCAGGTAAGGCAACCTCTCTCACACCAGTGCATGCTGAACACTATGGCCCCAAGCTGCAGAGGACCTGCAGGTAAGCCACCCTACCTCACAGAAGTGAATGCCAAACACCACAGCCCTGAGCTGCAAAGGAATGGCAGGTAAGCTACCCTCCCGCACAGAAGTGCATGCCGGACACTACAGCCCCGAGCTGCAGAGGACCGGCAGGTAAGCCACCCTCCCTCACAGAAGTGCATGCCACACCAAGTGTTAGGCACCATCTCTCACCTGAACATGACAGCATGTAAGGCACCCTCCCTCACCTAAACACCACAGCATGTAAGTCACCCTGACTCACCTGGACACCTCAGCAGGTAAACCACACTACCTCACCTGGTGAAGCAGGTAGAATATGCCTTTTTACTTTATCATCACAATCATGTTTGCATTTAAATAAATGACCATTTGGAGAATCAGAGAGGGGTTAGAGCACAATGTACAGGGGTCATTCTGTGTCCAATCAACCAGTTGCATATAGATGCTGGCTTCAGATTTGTTGAAATTTTGAGAGAGTACTGCAGGTACACCCAATAAGCCACCTTCCAAATTTCAGCTCATGACCACTCATTCCAGAGATCACTGACCACTCATTCCATTTTTTGAAGACCACAACTCTTCTCCTAAAAGTAGGCATTCTTACATACATACCATCTTGCCATTTATAATACCAATAATATGTAAAAAAAGGCATCCATTATAAATTAAACATCCTTAGATGACAGGGCTACAAAAGGAACAAAAACAGTGTGTGTTTAACATTTTCATGAATTATGATCAGTCCCAAAAAGCAGCTTCAAAGTCTTGTATGAGCATGACCTCAAAATTGACCATCTGATTTATGTCTCAGTACCTCATTTTTTTGCACAGAGCACAGAATGCACAGTGCACAGAATCTTTAAGAAAAAATGTTTTTAATGTATGCAATGCAAAACCCTTGTAACATTTTACATCAACACCTTCATTCGACAGCAAAGTTCAGTCTTTTTTTGGGGTGCCGAGCTCCATTTTTCAAACGGCTATCTCTGGAGCGAGTGGTCTGATTGAGCTGAAATTTTGAAGGTGGGATGGGTCAGATGTTATAGAGATACAGATTTTCGGGAAATCCAGCAAATAAACGCTGGTCCCTTTCATCTTTATTGTGCAGGCTGTTCGGAGGCCTGGTTCTGGACATTAAGCGGAAGGTCCCCTTCTACCTCAGTGACTTCCGGGATGGGCTGAGCCTGCAGTGTGTGGCCTCCTTCCTGTTCCTATACTGCGCCTGCATGTCTCCGGTCATTACATTTGGCGGATTGTTGGGGGAAGCCACGGAGGGCCGCATTGTAAGCATGCCAAGCATGTTAAGATGTGGGCAAGCACAACTGCATACAGGATGCATTTGCACACTTGAATATTTTACCTACACATGCAGACGTGCACTCACACACACACACACAAACACTCATACACACACATGCATGCATGCACACACTCATACACATGCCGCTTCTTATGCTTTTACACACCCTGACACACTTATATGCTTGCACACACACATGCAAGAATGCACTCTAACACACGTACACATGCACATATGCACATACACGTGCATGCATGCACAGAGAAATTCACACCCTCCTGAATCGTAAGTCAAGAAAATTGTGGTGACAGATTGTTATTGTTTGTGTGTTTGTGACAGAGTGCGATTGAGTCCCTGCTGGGAGCATCTCTCACTGGCGTTGCCTATTCTCTGTTTGCGGGACAACCCCTCACCATCCTGGGCAGCACTGGGCCTGTCCTGGTCTTTGAAAAGATCCTCTTCAAGTTCTGCAAGTCAGTCTTCTCTTCCACAATTCAATATTACGTGCAGTTGGTCTGTCTCTGTGACTTCCCATAATGGTTCCTCCATTTGCCAGCACTCATTCCTGCTCTTTGCCACATTAAAACCTGTAGCCCTAATCCTAACCCTGTACCTTCACTTGTGCTAGGGATGTGCTCAAAATACAGACTCAGCATCTTGAAATCCCAATTCACTTCTCAATGATACATGGATCACTACAGAGACACCCATATTAACATATTTATATAATTTATATACAGTTGAATCTCAGGTTTATGGAACTCACAGTCAAAGAGCTAATGACATCTCCAACATGACTCAAGTGATTTACAAAGTTATGCATTCATTTAAAACAAATCAATGGCCGTCTGTACCAGAAACTTACGGAGATTTATTGATTTTTGCACCTTTATATTGTGCGTGTGAGTGTGTGCAGATCACCTTATTTCTCTGTTTAATGCTTCATCAGATCAATCATTGAAATTTTACTTTACAGTGTATGGAGGACTCTCAAATTGTTTAAAAAAATCTGAGGGGTTTTTGTGAACCTCTTACCCTTAGTCAAACTAGAATGATCCAGCTACATCCCATTCACATTTACTAGTGACATGACAGATGTTGTGTGTGTGACATGGTAACATACAGTAAATTATATAGTGTGTGATTTGTAAACCTCAGCCAATGTCAGAAAACGGGATGGGAAAACAAAACATCATAAGCCATATTACGGCTGTTCCTCCTTTGATATAAAGCTAACGTTCTATGAAATTTCAGGAAACAGGACAGATGTAAAGACTATAAACGTTTAACTTGCCTAACGATCCTATCATGGTGTGAGACTGAAACGTCTGTTCAGGTTCCTGTTCCTCTCGATGCGGATCATAACCTGATTTGTGCAAAGTGGCCTCGGCTGGCTTGAAGAGCTTGCTGTGTTGTTGTGCCCTGTCCGAGCAGAGATTACAACCTGTCGTACCTGTCTCTGCGTACGTGCATCGGGCTGTGGACGGCCTTCCTCTGTCTGCTGCTGGTTGCCACGGACGCCAGCGCACTGGTCTGCTATATCACCCGCTTCACTGAGGAGGCCTTCGCTTCCCTCATTTGCCTCATCTTCATCTATGAGGCCCTGGAGAAGCTGCTGCACCTAGGCGAGCTCTACCCCATCAACGCCCACAGCAACCTGGACGAACTCACGCTCTACTAGTGAGGACTCTCTTACTTTCTCTCCTCACACTTTATTATGCCAATTCTGGTATGAGCCTGGGACTGTTTTATACAGTACTGGCCAGTAAGTTCTGATTGGCTATTAGCCAGGTACTATTTTACACACTGCTGATTGGAGGAGATACACTCTGCTACTACCCTCAGTAGATGAGCTGATCTGATAAGTAAATGGGAGGCGTCATACATGTGGTGACTCTCGGTGTGTAATGTGCTTGTGTGGTATATCTGTGTGGTGTCTCTCCGTGTGTGATGTTTCTGTGCAGTATATCCGTGTGTTTGGTATCTCTTTGTGTGGTATATCTCTGTGTGGTATCTCTTTGTGTAGTATATCTTGTTGTGTGGTCTGCCTGTGTGGTATATCTGTATATCTTATCTGCTACCAGCTGCAGGTGTGCTGAGCCTGACAGCCCAAGCAACAGAACTCTGGAGCTGTGGAGCCAGAGGAACATCTCTGCAGCTTCTGCAGTGCCCTGGACCAACCTCACGGTCAAGGTAACCACACCCAGACACCTGAGCAGGGCCTCTCACACCCAGACACCTGAGCAGGGCCTTAGACACCCAGACACCTGAGCAGGGCCTTAGCCACACAGACACCTGAGCAGGGCCTCTCACACCCAGACACCTGAGCAGGGCCTTAGCCACACAGACACCTGAGCAGGGCCTCTCACACCCAGACACCTGAGCAGGGCCTGAGACACACAGACACCTGAGCAGGGCCTTAGACACACAGACACCTGAGCAGGGCCTCTCACACCCAGACACCTGAGCAGGGCTCTCACACACAGACACCTGATCACGGGCCTCTACACCCAGACACCTGAGCAGGGCCTTAGACACACAGACACCTGAGCAGGGCCTCTCACACCCAGACACCTGAGCAGGGCCTGAGACACACAGACACCTGAGCAGGGCCTCTCACACCCAGACACCTGATCACGGCCTCTCACACCCAGACACCTGAGCAGGGCCTTAGACACACAGACACCTGAGCAGGGCCTCTCACACCCAGGTACCTGAGCCCCGTAAGCCCAGGCGTGCAGGATTGTTCACAGAAGGGCTGGGGGTGGAGTAGATTCAGACTGACAGTACAACCCATATCTTTCAGCATGAAGCTAAGAAATAAGCCAAGTATTAGATATGATTAAAACTGAAAGTAACATTTGTTTAAATTTTGTAAACGGCAATTGTTACACTACAAAAAGGTTGAATTGTCTTACATCTCAGCATTTTTATTAAGCTGACAGGCTAGCGGCATTAGAAAACATGACAGGCTTCAGAAATATCTTGGAGGCATGTTCAGAGCTATGGAAATGTTTTTGCCCCTTGTATGATATTCTGCATTTTTTAACTAAATGTTGTGGTCTTCAACCAGAATGTGTTATCAGGGAACCTGAATGAACACCATGGAATTGACACCATGGTGTTCATTCACTTACTTGTGAAAGAAAGTTGTGCCAAATTCCACAGAATGGGAAAATAATCAATCCCATTCACTGTTACTAGTTACTCTACGTTTTGCAGCAGCGACTGCAAGCAAACACTTCCAGAGTTATTGACCAGTCTCTTGGGACTGCATAGGAATTTTAGCCAGAAACGCTTCAACTCAGCAACGTTTATGTTTTTGTGCACAAGCTGTCTGTTTCCGCTCACTTACCGTACTCTTGCTGTTCTTCCGTTAAGTCCTTTGACGGTCTCTTCACAGGCTCTGCTCAGGTGGTAGGCCATGCAGGTCCTGCTGTTGCAGAGCTTCCTCCGCATCATGCCCAAGCAGTAGTACGAGGTTCTGCCTGAAATAACGGCGCCCAAGTCATCCTAAAATTTCCGCACACTCTGTTCCATGTTGCATTTCCGTTGCTGTGTTCAGGAGTGCTGGAGTATAACAAGAACTGTGACCCAAACAAACCAAAAGTAGCATGAAAAGGCAGAGAAATGTGAGGTTTGTGCTGTGGCCCTTCAAGTCAAATGCAGTCCATGGTGTCAATTCCTCTATGTATTTATAACAGCTTATAACATAATAGTTTAATAGTTTATATCTTTAGCCATATAGAGATTAACACTGTTGAACATGGCATATCTTCATATCATGCCTGTTATTGAATTCCAGCCTATAATGGCATTATTTCCAGAATTAGAATTTCTATTTCATAGCCACATATAGGCACTGTCAGGTTTCTTTACGCGTGGTCATTGAGGGGTTGTTGTGGTACCTTGTGATCCAGGCAGGTGTAGACAGACGAGGCGGGTAGGCATAGCAGGTAATCGGCAGCCAGGACAGGTCAGGACAGGCAGGCAGGGTAGCAAGCAGGCAGGCGGGGAAGCAAGTGGGCAAACAAGGTAGCAGGCGGCGACGACGGTAAAACATTTTAGGCTTCAGTGCCTTCCACGTTCAATTCCATTGTCTAACTAAACTGGAAAGCCATTTTACTTAAAATACAAAATAAGAGTCTAAATTCAAATTAAAAGTTCTCTATTCTCTATTCAATAAGAGTTCTAAAGAATTAACTAAAGAAGACATCAGTAACAAACTTCTTGTTCAAATATATATATATTGCCCATGTTGTTTTCTTTCTTCCTATCTCTGATGTGTATGTGTCTGTGTGTATCTTTGTGTCACTGTATTTGTGTGTCTGTGTTTTGTTTTTGTGCAGGAGTGTTTGGAGCTCCAGGGCCAGTTTGTGGGAACAGCTTGTG
>JAFBMS010000747.1:0-63350 GCA_019788955.1 Albula glossodonta
TGGCACTTGCGAGTTTCTAAGGTGCTCACGAAACGCGTTCATCCGCTCCTGTGCTGTACGTGAGTCAAGAAAGCCAAAAAACTTCAAGTGAGTGAAGGAAAAGGTTTTCACTGTCAGTACACTCCAACAACTGCAAAAGTGTGTACGGATGCAAGATCCAAGTTTCCAAGCTTGTTGGGACTGAGAAAACTTAGTTTTGTCTTTGGCTCAGAAACACTGTCATGTAGTAATGATTGTTAATTCTTGGACTGGCAACACTTCAGTTTTCCTTCTTGGTCTGTGGCAGTGTAGGGTTCCTGGTTCCCTTCATTGTGAGAGCAGTACAGCTCTCTGCAATGAAAGGAACTCTCGCAGTGACTGAATGTTCACTCTGACATTACAGGCTGGATCGCACCTCGCAAACACTTTACCAACTACATGCGTGTGTAAAGCATTCAACAAAAGTCAACATTTTCAGTTTCTGCTTCTTCGCACACTTCCCAGCCTGTGCGATGACAAACATTACACCGATGAAAGGAAATGTTGTTCAATACGCGATATGGCACTTGCGAGTTTCTAAGGTGCTCACGAAACGCGTTCATTCGCTCCTGTGCTGTACATGAGTCAAGAAAGCCAAAAAACTTACAGTGAGTGAAGGAAAAGGTTTTCGCTGTCAGTACACTCCAACAACTGCAAAAGTGGGTACGGATGCAAGATCCAAGTTTCCAAGCTTGTTGGGACTAAGAAAACTTAGTTTTGTCTTTGGCTCAGAAACACTGTCATGTAGTAATGATTTTTAATTCTTGGACTGGGAACACTTCAGTTTTCCTTCTTGGTCTGTGGCAGTGTAGGGTTCCTGTTTCCCTTCATTGTGAGAGCAGTACAGCCCTCTGCAATGAAAGGAACTCTCACAGTGACTGAATGTTCACTCTGACATTACAGGCTGGATCGCACCTCGCAAACACTTTACCAACTACATGCGTGTGTAAAGCATTCAACAAAAGACAACATTTTCAGTTTCTGCTTCTTCGTACACGTCCCAGCCTGTGCGATGACAAACATTACACCGATGCAAGGAAATGTTGTTCAAAACGCGATATGGCACTTGCGAGTTTCTAAGGTGCTCACGAAACGCGTTCATTCGCTCCTGTGCTGTACATGAGTCAAGAAAGCCAAAAAACTTAAAGTGAGTGAAGGAAAAGGTTTTCGCTGTCAGTACACTCCAACAACTGCAAAAGTGTGTACGGATGCAAGATCCAAGTTTCCAAACTTGTTGGGACTAAGAAAACTTAGTTTTGTCTTTGGCTCAGAAACACTGTCATGTAGTAATGATTTTTAATTCTTGGACTGGCAACACTTCAGTTTTCCTTCTTGGTCTGTGGCAGTGTAGGGTTCGTGGTTCCCTTCATTGTGAGAGCAGTACAGCTCTCTGCAATGAAAGGAACTCTCGCAGTGACTGAATGTTCACTCTGACATTACAGGCTGGATCGCACCTCGCAAACACTTTACCAACTACATGCGTGTGTAAAGCATTCAACAAAAGTCAACATTTTCAGTTTCTGCTTGTTCGTACACTTCCCAGTCTGTGTGATGACAAACATTACACCGACGAAAGGAAATGTTGTTCAAAACACGATATGGCACTTGCGAGTTTCTAAGGTGCTCACCAAACGCGTTCATTCGCTCCTGTGCTGTACGTGAGTCAAGAAAGCCAAAAAACTTCAAGTGAGTGAAGGAAAAGGTTTTCACTGTCAGTACACTCCAACAACTGCAAAAGTGTGTACGGATGCAAGATCCAAGTTTCCAAGCTTGTTGGGACTAAGAAAACTTAGTTTTGTCTTTGGCTCAGAAACACTGTCATGTAGTAATGATTTTTAATTCTTGGACTGGCAACACTTCAGTTTTCCTTCTTGGTCTGTGGCAGTGTAGGGTTCCTGTTTCCCTTCATTGTGAGAGCAATACAGCCCTCTGCAATGAAAGGAACTCTCACAGTGACTGAATGTTCACTCTGACATTACAGGCTGGATCGCTCCTCGCAAACACTTTACCAACTACATGCGTGTGTAAAGCATTCAACAAAAGTCAACATTTTCAGTTTCTGCTTGTTCGTACACTTCCCAGCCTGTGCGATGACAAACATTACACCGATGAAAGGAAATGTTGTTCAAAACGCGATATGGCACTTGCGAGTTTCTAAGGTGCTCACGAAACGCGTTCATTTGCTCCTGTGCTGTACGTGAGTCAAGAAAGCTAAAAAACTTCAAGTGAGTGAAGGAAAAGGTTTTCACTGTCAGTACACTCCAACAACTGCAAAAGTGTGTACGGATGCAAGATCCAAGTTTCCAAGCTTGTTGGGACTAAGAAAACTTAGTTTTGTCTTTGGCTCAGAAACACTGTCATGTAGTAATGATTTTTAATTCTTGGACTGGCAACACTTCAGTTTTACTTCTTGGTCTGTGGCAGTGTAGGGTTCCTGGTTCCCTTCATTGTGAGAGCAGTACAGCCCTCTGCAATGAAAGGAACTCTCACAGTGACTGAATGTTCACTCTGACATTACAGGCTGGATCGCACCTCGCAAACACTTTACCAACTACATGCGTGTGTAAAGCATTCAACAAAAGTCAACATTTTCAGTTTCTGCTTGTTCGTACACTTCCCAGCCTGTGCGATGACAAACATTACACCGATGAAAGGAAATGTTGTTCAAAACGCGATATGGCACTAGCGAGTTTCTAAGGTGCTCACGAAACGCGTTCATTCGCTCCTGTGCTGTACGTGAGTCAAGAAAGCCAAAAAACTTCAAGTGAGTGAAGGAAAAGGTTTTCACTGTCAGTACACTCCAACAACTGCAAAGGTGTGTACGGATGCAAGATCCAAGTTTCCAAGCTTGTTGGGACTAAGAAAACTTAGTTTTGTCTTTGGCTCAGAAACACTGTCATGTAGTAATGATTTTTAATTCTTGGACTGGCAACACTTCAGTTTTCCTTCTTGGTCTGTGGCAGTGTAGGGTTCCTGTTTCCCTTCATTGTGAGCGCAGTACAGCCCTCTGCAATGAAAGGAACTCTCACAGTGACTGAATGTTCACTCTGACATTACAGGCTGGATCGCACCTCGCAAACACTTTACCAACTACATGCGTGTGTAAAGCATTCAACAAAAGTCAACATTTTCAGTTTCTGCTTCTTCGTACACTTCCCAGCCTGTGCGATGACAAACATTACACCGATGAAAGGAAATGTTGTTCAAAACGCGATATGGCACTTGCGAGTTTCTAAGGTGCTCACGAAACGCGTTCATTCGCTCCTGTTCTGTACGTGAGTCAAGAAAGCCAAAAAACTTCAAGTGAGTGAAGGAAAAGGTTTTCACTGTCAGTACACTCCAACAACTGCAAAAGTGTGTACGGATGCAAGATCCAAGTTTCCAAGCTTGTTGGGACTAAGAAAACTTAGTTTTGTCTTTGGCTCAGAAACACTGTCATGTAGTAATGATTTTTAATTCTTGGCCTGGCAACACTTCAGTTTTCCTTCTTGGTCTGTGGCAGTGTAGGGTTCCTGTTTCCCTTCATTGTGAGAACAGTACAGCCCTCTGCAATGAAAGGAACTCTCACAGTGACTGAATGTTCACTCTGACATTACAGGCTGGATCGCACCTCGCAAACACTTTACCAACTACATGCGTGTGTAAAGCATTCAACAAAAGTCAACATTTTCAGTTTCTGCCTGTTCGTACACTTCCCAGCCTGTGCGATGTCAAACATTACACCGATGAAAGGAAATGTTGTTCAAAACGCGATATGGCACTTGCGAGTTTCTAAGGTGCTCACGAAACGCGTTCATTCGCTCCTGTGCTGTACGTGAGTCAAGAAAGCCAAAAAACTTCAAGTGAGTGAAGGAAAAAGTTTTCACTGTCAGTACACTCCAACAACTGCAAAAGTGTGTACGGATGCAAGATCCAAGTTTCCAAGCTTGTTGGGACTAAGAAAACTTAGTTTTGTCTTTGGCTCAGAAACACTGTCATGTAGTAATGATTTTTAATTTTTGGACTGGCAACACTTCAGTTTTCCTTCTTGGTCTGTGGCAGTGTAGGGTTCGTGGTTCCCTTCATTGTGAGAGCAATACAGCCCTCTGCAATGAAAGGAACTCTCACAGTGACTGAATGTTCACTCTGACATTACAGGCTGGATCGCACCTCGCAAACACTTTACCAACTACATGCGTGTGTAAAGCATTCAACAAAAGTCAACATTTTCAGTTTCTGCTTGTTCGTACACTTCCCAGCCTGTGCGATGACAAACATTACACCGATGAAAGGAAATGTTGTTCAAAACGCGATATGGCACTTGCGAGTTTCTAAGGTGCTCACGAAACGCGTTCATTTGCTCCTGTGCTGTACGTAGGTCAAGAAAGCCAAAAAACTTCAAGTGAGTGAAGGAAAAAGTTTTCACTGTCAGTACACTCCAACAACTGCAAAAGTGTGTACGGATGCAAGATCCAAGTTTCCAAGCTTGTTGGGACTAAGAAAACTTAGTTTTGTCTTTGGCTCAGAAACACTGTCATGTAGTAATGATTTTTAATTCTTGGACTGGCAACACTTCAGTTTTCCTTCTTGGTCTGTGGCAGTGTAGGGTTCCTGTTTCCCTTCATTGTGAGAGCAGTACAGCCCTCTGCAATGAAAGGAACTCTCACAGTGACTGAATGTTCACTCTGACATTACAGGCTGGATCGCTCCTCGCAAACACTTTACCAACTACATGCGTGTGTAAAGCATTCAACAAAAGTCAACATTTTCAGTGTCTGCTTGTTCGTACACTTCCCAGCCTGTGCGATGACAAACATTACACCGATGAAAGGAAATGTTGTTCAAAACGCGATATGGCACTTGCGAGTTTCTAAGGTGCTCACGAAACGCGTTCATTTGCTCCTGTGCTGTACGTGAGTCAAGAAAGCCAAAAAACTTCAAGTGAGTGAAGGAAAAGGTTTTCACTGTCAGTACACTCCAACAACTGCAAAAGTGTGTACGGATGCAAGATCCAAGTTTCCAAGCTTGTAGGGACTAAGAAAACTTAGTTTTGTCTTTGGCTCAGAAACACTGTCATGTAGTAATGATTTTTAATTCTTGGACTGGCAACACTTCAGTTTTCCTTCTTGGTCTGTGGCAGTGTAGGGTTCCTGTTTCCCTTCATTGTGAGAGCAGTACAGCCCTCTGCAATGAAAGGAACTCTCACAGTGACTGAATGTTCACTCTGACATTACAGGCTGGATCGCACCTCGCAAACACTTTACCAACTACATGCGTGTGTAAAGCATTCAACAAAAGTCAACATTTTCAGTTTCTGCTTGTTCGTACACTTCCCAGCCTGTGCGATGACAAACATTACACCAATGAAGGGAAATGTTGTTCAAAACGCGATATGGCACTTGCGAGTTTCTAAGGTGCTCACGAAACGCGTTCATTCGCTCCTGTGCTGTACGTGAGTCAAGAAAGCCAAAAAACTTCAAGTGAGTAAAGGAAAAGGTTTTCACTGTCAGTACACTCCAACAACTGCAAAAGTGTGTACGGATGCAAGATCCAAGTTTCCAAGCTTGTTGGGACTAAGAAAACTTAGTTTTGTCTTTGGCTCAGAAACACTGTCATGTAGTAATGATTTTTAATTTTTGGACTGGCAACACTTCAGTTTTCCTTCTTGGTCTGTGGCAGTGTAGGGTTCCTGTTTCCCTTCATTGTGAGAGCAGTACAGCCCTCTGCAATGAAAGGAACTCTCACAGTGACTGAATGTTGACTCTGACATTACAGGCTGGATCGTACCTCGCAAACACTTTACCAACTACATGCGTGTGTAAAGCATTCAACAAAAGTCAACATTTTCAGTTTCTGCTTGTTCGTACACTTCCCAGCCTGTGCGATGACAAACATTACACCGATGAAAGGAAATGTTGTTCAAAACGCGATATGGCACTAGCGAGTTTCTAAGGTGCTC
Organism: Albula glossodonta; assembly: GCA_019788955.1. Lineage (NCBI taxonomy): Eukaryota > Metazoa > Chordata > Actinopteri > Albuliformes > Albulidae > Albula > Albula glossodonta. The sequence goes on from JAFBMS010000747.1 coordinate 5,957, forward strand.
ACGAAACGCGTTCATTCGCTCCTGTGCTGTACGTGAGTCAAGAAAGCCAAAAAACTTCAAGTGAGTGAAGGAAAAAGTTTTCACTGTCAGTACACTCCAACAACTGCAAAAGTGTGTACGGATGCAAGATCCAAGTTTCCAAGCTTGTTGGGACTAAGAAAACTTAGTTTTGTCTTTGGCTCAGAAACACTATCATGTAGTAATGATTTTTAATTCTTGGACTGGCAACACTTCAGTTTTCCTTCTTGGTCTGTGGCAGTGTAGGGTTCCTGTTTCCCTTCATTGTGAGAGCAGTACAGCCCTCTGCAATGAAAGGAACTCTCACAGTGACTGAATGTTCACTCTGACATTACAGGCTGGATCGCACCTCGCAAACACTTTACCAACTACATGCGTGTGTAAAGCATTCAACAAAAGTCAACATTTTCAGTTTCTGCTTGTTCGTACACTTCCCAGCCTGTGCAATGACAAACATTACACCGATGAAAGGAAATGCTGTTCAAAACGCGATATGGCACTTGTGAGTTTCTAAGGTGCTCACGAAACGCGTTCATTTGCTCCTGTGCTGTACGTGAGTCAAGAAAGCCAAAACACTTCAAGTGAGTGAAGGAAAAGGTTTTCACTGTCAGTACACTCCAACAACTGCAAAAGTGTGTACGGATGCAAGATCCAAGTTTCCAAACTTGTTGGGACTAAGAAAACTTAGTTTTGTCTTTGGCTCAGAAACACTGTCATGTAGTAATGATTTTTAATTCTTGGACTGGCAACACTTCAGTTTTCCTTCTTGGTCTGTGGCAGTGTAGGGTTCGTGGTTCCCTTCATTGTGAGAGCAGGACAGCTCTCTGCAATGAAAGGAACTCTCGCAGTGACTGAATGTTCACTCTGACATTACAGGCTGGATCGCACCTCGCAAACACTTTACCTGCTACATGCGTGTGTAAAGCATTCAACAAAAGTCAACATTTTCAGTTTCTGCTTCTTCGTACACTTCCCAGCCTGTGTGATGACAAACATTACACCGATGAAAGGAAATGTTGTTCAAAACGCGATATGGCACTTGCGAGTTTCTAAGGTGCTCACGAAACGCGTTCATTCGCTCCTGTGCTGTACATGAGTCAAGAAAGCCAAAAAACTTAAAGTGAGTGAAGGAAAAGGTTTTCGCTGTCAGTACACTCCAACAACTGCAAAAGTGTGGACGGATGCAAGATCCAATTTTCCAAGCTTGTTGGGACTAAGAAAACTTAGTTTTGTCTTTGGCTCAGAAACACTGTCATGTAGTAATGATTTTTAATTCTTGGACTGGCAACACTTCAGTTTTCCTTCTTGGTCTGTGGCAGTGTAGGGTTCATGATTCCCTTCATTGTGAGAGCAGTACAGCCCTCTGCAATGAAAGGAACTCTCACAGTGACTGAATGTTCACTCTGACATTACAGGCTGGATCGCACCTCGCAAACACTTTACCAACTACATGCGTGTGTAAAGCATTCTACAAAAGTCAACATTTTCAGTTTCTGCTTGTTCGTACACTTCCCAGCCTGTGCGATGACAAACATTACACCGATGAAAGGAAATGTTGTTCAAAACGCGATATGGCACTTGCGAGTTTCTAAGGTGCTCACGAAACGCGTTCATTCGCTCCTGTGCTGTACATGAGTCAAGAAAGCCAAAAAACTTAAAGTGAGTGAAGGAAAAGGTTTTCGCTGTCAGTACACTCCAACAACTGCAAAAGTGTGTACGGATGCAAGATCCAAGTTTCCAAGCTTGTTGGAACTAAGAAAACTTAGTTTTTTCTTTGGCTCAGAAACACTGTCATGTAGTAATGATTTTTAATTCTTGGACTGGCAACACTTCAGTTTTCCTTCTTGGTCTTTGGCAGTGTAGGGTTCCTGTTTCCCTTGATTGTGAGAGCAGTACAGCCCTCTGCAATGAAAGGAACTCTCACAGTGACTGAATGTTCACTCTGACATTACAGGCTGGATCGCACCTCGCAAACACTTTACCAACTACATGCGTGTGTAAAGCATTCAACAAAAGTCAACATTTTCAGTTTCTGCTTGTTCGTACACTTCCCAGCCTGTGCCGATGACAAACATTACACCGATGAAAGGAAATGTTGTTCAAAACGCGATATGGCACTAGCGAGTTTCTAAGGTGCTCACGAAACGCGTTCATTCGCTCCTGTGCTGTACGTGAGTCAAGAAAGCCAAAAAACTTCAAGTGAGTGAAGGAAAAGGTTTTCACTGTCAGTACACTCCAACAACTGCAAAAGTGTGTACGGATGCAAGATCCAAGTTTCCAAGCTTGTTGGGACTAAGAAAACTTAGTTTTGTCTTTGGCTCAGAAACACTGTCATGTAGTAATGATTTTTAATTCTTGGACTGGCAACACTTCAGTTTTCCTTCTTGGTCTGTGGCAGTGTAGGGTTCCTGTTTCCCTTCATTGTGAGAGCAGTACAGCCCTCTGCAATGAAAGGAACTCTCACAGTGACTGAATGTTCACTCTGACATTACAGGCTGGATCGCACCTCGCAAACACTTTACCAACTACATGCGTGTGTAAAGCATTCAACAAAAGTCAACATTTTCAGTTTCTGCTTGTTCGTACACTTCCCAGTCTGTGTGATGACAAACATTACACCGACGAAAGGAAATGTTGTTCAAAACACGATATGGCACTTGCGAGTTTCTAAGGTGCTCACGAAACGCGTTCATTCGCTCCTGTGCTGTACGTGAGTCAAGAAAGCCAAAAAACTTCAAGTGAGTGAAGGAAAAGGTTTTCACTGTCAGTACACTCCAACAACTGCAAAAGTGTGTACGGATGCAAGATCCAAGTTTCCAAGCTTGTTGGGACTAAGAAAACTTAGTTTTGTCTTTGGCTCAGAAACACTGTCATGTAGTAATGATTTTTAATTCTTGGACTGGCAACACTTCAGTTTTCCTTCTTGGTCTGTGGCAGTGTAGGGTTCCTGTTTCCCTTCATTGTGAGAGCAGTACAGCCCTCTGCAATGAAAGGAACTCTCACAGTGACTGAATGTTCACTCTGACATTACAGGCTGGATCGCACCTCGCAAACACTTTACCAACTACATGCGTGTGTAAAGCATTCAACAAAAGTCAACATTTTCAGTTTCTGCTTGTTCGTACACTTCCCAGCCTGTGCGATGACAAACATTACACCGATGAAAGGAAATGTTGTTCAAAACGCGATATGGCACTTGCGAGTTTCTAAGGTGCTCACGAAACGCGTTCATTTGCTCCTGTGCTGTACGTGAGTCAAGAAAGCCAAAAAACTTCAAGTGAGTGAAGGAAAAGGTTTTCACTGTCAGTACACTCCAACAACTGCAAAAGTGTGTACGGATGCAAGATCCAAGTTTCCAAGCTTGTTGGGACTAAGAAAACTTAGTTTTGTCTTTGGCTCAGAAACACTGTCATGTAGTAATGATTTTTAATTCTTGGACTGGCAACACTTCAGTTTTCCTTCTTGGTCTGTGGCAGTGTAGGGTTCCTGGTTCCCTTCATTGTGAGAGCAGTACAGCCCTCTGCAATGAAAGGAACTCTCACAGTGACTGAATGTTCACTCTGACATTACAGGCTGGATCGCACCTCGCAAACACTTTACCAACTACATGCGTGTGTAAAGCATTCAACAAAAGTCAACATTTTCAGTTTCTGCTTCTTCGTACACTTCCCAGCCTGTGCGATGACAAACATTACACCGATGAAAGGAAATGTTGTTCAAAACGCGATATGGCACTTGCGAGTTTCTAAGGTGCTCACGAAACGCGTTCATTCGCTCCTGTGCTGTACATGAGTCAAGAAAGCCAAAAAACTTAAAGTGAGTGAAGGAAAAGGTTTTCACTGTCAGTACACTCCAACAACTGCAAAAGTGTGTACGGATGCAAGATCCAAGTTTCCAAGCTTGTTGGGACTAAGAAAACTTAGTTTTGTCTTTGGCTCAGAAACACTGTCATGTAGTAATGATTTTTAATTCTTGGACTGGCAACACTTCAGTTTTCCTTCTTGGTCTGTGGCAGTGTAGGGTTCCTGTTTCCCTTCATTGTGAGAGCAGTACAGCCCTCTGCAATGAAAGGAACTCTCACAGTGACTGAATGTTCACTCTGACATTACAGGCTGGATCGCACCTCGCAAACACTTTACCAACTACATGCGTGTGTAAAGCATTCAACAAAAGTCAACATTTTCAGTTTCTGCTTGTTCGTACACTTCCCAGCCTGTGCGATGACAAACATTACACCGATGAAAGGAAATGTTGTTCAAAACGCGATATGGCACTTGCGAGTTTCTAAGGTGCTCACGAAACGCGTTCATTCGCTCCTGTGCTGTACGTGAGTCAAGAAAGCCAAAAAACTTCAAGTGAGTGAAGGAAAAGGTTTTCACTGTCAGTACACTCCAACAACTGCAAAAGTGTGTACGGATGCAAGATCCAAGTTTCCAAGCTTGTTGGGACTAAGAAAACTTAGTTTTGTCTTTGGCTCAGAAACACTGTCATGTAGTAATGATTTTTAATTCTTGGACTGGCAACACTTCAGTTTTCCTTCTTGGTCTGTGGCAGTGTAGGGTTCCTGTTTCCCTTCATTGTGAGAGCAGTACAGCCCTCTGCAATGAAAGGAACTCTCACAGTGACTGAATGTTCACTCTGACATTACAGGCTGGATCGCACCTCGCAAACACTTTACCAACTACATGCGTGTGTAAAGCATTCAACAAAAGTCAACATTTTCAGTTTCTGCTTGTTCGTACACTTCCCAGCCTGTGCGATGACAAACATTACACCGATGAAAGGAAATGTTGTTCAAAACGCGATATGGCACTTGCGAGTTTCTAAGGTGCTCACGAAACGCGTTCATTCGCTCCTGTGCTGTACGTGAGTCAAGAAAGCCAAAAAACTTCAAGTGAGTGAAGGAAAAGGTTTTCACTGTCAGTACACTCCAACAACTGCAAAAGTGTGTACGGATGCAAGATCCAAGTTTCCAAGCTTGTTGGGACTAAGAAAACTTAGTTTTGTCTTTGGCTCAGAAACACTGTCATGTAGTAATGATTTTTAATTCTTGGACTGGCAACACTTCAGTTTTCCTTCTTGGTCTGTGGCAGTGTAGGGTTCCTGTTTCCCTTCATTGTGAGAGCAGTACAGCCCTCTGCAATGAAAGGAACTCTCACAGTGACTGAATGTTCACTCTGACATTACAGGCTGGATCGCACCTCGCAAACACTTTACCAACTACATGCGTGTGTAAAGCATTCAACAAAAGTCAACATTTTCAGTTTCTGCTTGTTCGTACACTTCCCAGCCTGTGCGATGACAAACATTACACCGATGAAAGGAAATGTTGTTCAAAACGCGATATGGCACTTGCGAGTTTCTAAGGTGCTCACGAAACGCGTTCATTCGCTCCTGTGCTGTACGTGAGTCAAGAAAGCCAAAAAACTTCAAGTGAGTGAAGGAAAAGGTTTTCACTGTCAGTACACTCCAACAACTGCAAAAGTGTGTACGGATGCAAGATCCAAGTTTCCAAGCTTGTTGGGACTAAGAAAACTTAGTTTTGTCTTTGGCTCAGAAACACTGTCATGTAGTAATGATTTTTAATTCTTGGACTGGCAACACTTCAGTTTTCCTTCTTGGTCTGTGGCAGTGTAGGGTTCCTGTTTCCCTTCATTGTGAGAGCAGTACAGCCCTCTGCAATGAAAGGAACTCTCACAGTGACTGAATGTTCACTCTGACATTACAGGCTGGATCGCACCTCGCAAACACTTTACCAACTACATGCGTGTGTAAAGCATTCAACAAAAGTCAACATTTTCAGTTTCTGCTTGTTCGTACACTTCCCAGCCTGTGCGATGACAAACATTACACCGATGAAAGGAAATGTTGTTCAAAACGCGATATGGCACTTGCGAGTTTCTAAGGTGCTCACGAAACGCGTTCATTCGCTCCTGTGCTGTACGTGAGTCAAGAAAGCCAAAAAACTTCAAGTGAGTGAAGGAAAAGGTTTTCACTGTCAGTACACTCCAACAACTGCAAAAGTGTGTACGGATGCAAGATCCAAGTTTCCAAGCTTGTTGGGACTAAGAAAACTTAGTTTTGTCTTTGGCTCAGAAACACTGTCATGTAGTAATGATTTTTAATTCTTGGACTGGCAACACTTCAGTTTTCCTTCTTGGTCTGTGGCAGTGTAGGGTTCCTGTTTCCCTTCATTGTGAGAGCAGTACAGCCCTCTGCAATGAAAGGAACTCTCACAGTGACTGAATGTTCACTCTGACATTACAGGCTGGATCGCACCTCGCAAACACTTTACCAACTACATGCGTGTGTAAAGCATTCAACAAAAGTCAACATTTTCAGTTTCTGCTTGTTCGTACACTTCCCAGCCTGTGCGATGACAAACATTACACCGATGAAAGGAAATGTTGTTCAAAACGCGATATGGCACTTGCGAGTTTCTAAGGTGCTCACGAAACGCGTTCATTCGCTCCTGTGCTGTACGTGAGTCAAGAAAGCCAAAAAACTTCAAGTGAGTGAAGGAAAAGGTTTTCACTGTCAGTACACTCCAACAACTGCAAAAGTGTGTACGGATGCAAGATCCAAGTTTCCAAGCTTGTTGGGACTAAGAAAACTTAGTTTTGTCTTTGGCTCAGAAACACTGTCATGTAGTAATGATTTTTAATTCTTGGACTGGCAACACTTCAGTTTTCCTTCTTGGTCTGTGGCAGTGTAGGGTTCCTGTTTCCCTTCATTGTGAGAGCAGTACAGCCCTCTGCAATGAAAGGAACTCTCACAGTGACTGAATGTTCACTCTGACATTACAGGCTGGATCGCACCTCGCAAACACTTTACCAACTACATGCGTGTGTAAAGCATTCAACAAAAGTCAACATTTTCAGTTTCTGCTTGTTCGTACACTTCCCAGCCTGTGCGATGACAAACATTACACCGATGAAAGGAAATGTTGTTCAAAACGCGATATGGCACTTGCGAGTTTCTAAGGTGCTCACGAAACGCGTTCATTCGCTCCTGTGCTGTACGTGAGTCAAGAAAGCCAAAAAACTTCAAGTGAGTGAAGGAAAAGGTTTTCACTGTCAGTACACTCCAACAACTGCAAAAGTGTGTACGGATGCAAGATCCAAGTTTCCAAGCTTGTTGGGACTAAGAAAACTTAGTTTTGTCTTTGGCTCAGAAACACTGTCATGTAGTAATGATTTTTAATTCTTGGACTGGCAACACTTCAGTTTTCCTTCTTGGTCTGTGGCAGTGTAGGGTTCCTGTTTCCCTTCATTGTGAGAGCAGTACAGCCCTCTGCAATGAAAGGAACTCTCACAGTGACTGAATGTTCACTCTGACATTACAGGCTGGATCGCACCTCGCAAACACTTTACCAACTACATGCGTGTGTAAAGCATTCAACAAAAGTCAACATTTTCAGTTTCTGCTTGTTCGTACACTTCCCAGCCTGTGCGATGACAAACATTACACCGATGAAAGGAAATGTTGTTCAAAACGCGATATGGCACTTGCGAGTTTCTAAGGTGCTCACGAAACGCGTTCATTCGCTCCTGTGCTGTACGTGAGTCAAGAAAGCCAAAAAACTTCAAGTGAGTGAAGGAAAAGGTTTTCACTGTCAGTACACTCCAACAACTGCAAAAGTGTGTACGGATGCAAGATCCAAGTTTCCAAGCTTGTTGGGACTAAGAAAACTTAGTTTTGTCTTTGGCTCAGAAACACTGTCATGTAGTAATGATTTTTAATTCTTGGACTGGCAACACTTCAGTTTTCCTTCTTGGTCTGTGGCAGTGTAGGGTTCCTGTTTCCCTTCATTGTGAGAGCAGTACAGCCCTCTGCAATGAAAGGAACTCTCACAGTGACTGAATGTTCACTCTGACATTACAGGCTGGATCGCACCTCGCAAACACTTTACCAACTACATGCGTGTGTAAAGCATTCAACAAAAGTCAACATTTTCAGTTTCTGCTTGTTCGTACACTTCCCAGCCTGTGCGATGACAAACATTACACCGATGAAAGGAAATGTTGTTCAAAACGCGATATGGCACTTGCGAGTTTCTAAGGTGCTCACGAAACGCGTTCATTCGCTCCTGTGCTGTACGTGAGTCAAGAAAGCCAAAAAACTTCAAGTGAGTGAAGGAAAAGGTTTTCACTGTCAGTACACTCCAACAACTGCAAAAGTGTGTACGGATGCAAGATCCAAGTTTCCAAGCTTGTTGGGACTAAGAAAACTTAGTTTTGTCTTTGGCTCAGAAACACTGTCATGTAGTAATGATTTTTAATTCTTGGACTGGCAACACTTCAGTTTTCCTTCTTGGTCTGTGGCAGTGTAGGGTTCCTGTTTCCCTTCATTGTGAGAGCAGTACAGCCCTCTGCAATGAAAGGAACTCTCACAGTGACTGAATGTTCACTCTGACATTACAGGCTGGATCGCACCTCGCAAACACTTTACCAACTACATGCGTGTGTAAAGCATTCAACAAAAGTCAACATTTTCAGTTTCTGCTTGTTCGTACACTTCCCAGCCTGTGCGATGACAAACATTACACCGATGAAAGGAAATGTTGTTCAAAACGCGATATGGCACTTGCGAGTTTCTAAGGTGCTCACGAAACGCGTTCATTCGCTCCTGTGCTGTACGTGAGTCAAGAAAGCCAAAAAACTTCAAGTGAGTGAAGGAAAAGGTTTTCACTGTCAGTACACTCCAACAACTGCAAAAGTGTGTACGGATGCAAGATCCAAGTTTCCAAGCTTGTTGGGACTAAGAAAACTTAGTTTTGTCTTTGGCTCAGAAACACTGTCATGTAGTAATGATTTTTAATTCTTGGACTGGCAACACTTCAGTTTTCCTTCTTGGTCTGTGGCAGTGTAGGGTTCCTGTTTCCCTTCATTGTGAGAGCAGTACAGCCCTCTGCAATGAAAGGAACTCTCACAGTGACTGAATGTTCACTCTGACATTACAGGCTGGATCGCACCTCGCAAACACTTTACCAACTACATGCGTGTGTAAAGCATTCAACAAAAGTCAACATTTTCAGTTTCTGCTTGTTCGTACACTTCCCAGCCTGTGCGATGACAAACATTACACCGATGAAAGGAAATGTTGTTCAAAACGCGATATGGCACTTGCGAGTTTCTAAGGTGCTCACGAAACGCGTTCATTCGCTCCTGTGCTGTACGTGAGTCAAGAAAGCCAAAAAACTTCAAGTGAGTGAAGGAAAAGGTTTTCACTGTCAGTACACTCCAACAACTGCAAAAGTGTGTACGGATGCAAGATCCAAGTTTCCAAGCTTGTTGGGACTAAGAAAACTTAGTTTTGTCTTTGGCTCAGAAACACTGTCATGTAGTAATGATTTTTAATTCTTGGACTGGCAACACTTCAGTTTTCCTTCTTGGTCTGTGGCAGTGTAGGGTTCCTGTTTCCCTTCATTGTGAGAGCAGTACAGCCCTCTGCAATGAAAGGAACTCTCACAGTGACTGAATGTTCACTCTGACATTACAGGCTGGATCGCACCTCGCAAACACTTTACCAACTACATGCGTGTGTAAAGCATTCAACAAAAGTCAACATTTTCAGTTTCTGCTTGTTCGTACACTTCCCAGCCTGTGCGATGACAAACATTACACCGATGAAAGGAAATGTTGTTCAAAACGCGATATGGCACTTGCGAGTTTCTAAGGTGCTCACGAAACGCGTTCATTCGCTCCTGTGCTGTACATGAGTCAAGAAAGCCAAAAAACTTCAAGTGAGTGAAGGAAAAGGTTTTCACTGTCAGTACACTCCAACAACTGCAAAAGTGTGTGCGGATGCAAGATCCAAGTTTCCAAGCTTGTTGGGACTACGAAAACTTAGTTTTGTCTTTGGCTCAGAAACACTGTCATGTAGTAATGATTTTTAATTCTTGGACTGGCAACACTTCAGTTTTCCTTCTCGGTCTGTGGCAGTGTAGGGTTCCTGTTTCCCTTCATTGTGAGAGCAGTACAGCTCTCTGCAATGAAAGGAACTCTCACAGTGACTGAATGTTCACTCTGACATTACAGGCTGGATCGCACCTCGCAAACACTTTACCAACTACATGCGTGTGTAAAGCATTCAACAAAAGTCAACATTTTCAGTTTCTGCTTCTTCGTACACTTCCCAGCCTGTGCGATGACAAACATTACACCGATGAAAGGAAATGTTGTTCAAAACGCGATATGGCACTTGCGAGTTTCTAAGGTGCTCACGAAACGCGTTCATTCGCTCCTGTGCTGTACATGAGTCAAGAAAGCCAAAAAACTTCAAGTGAGTGAAGGAAAAGGTTTTCACTGTCAGTACACTCCAACAACTGCAAAAGTGTGTGCGGATGCAAGATCCAAGTTTCCAAGCTTGTTGGGACTACGAAAACTTAGTTTTGTCTTTGGCTCAGAAACACTGTCATGTAGTAATGATTTTTAATTCTTGGACTGGCAACACTTCAGTTTTCCTTCTCGGTCTGTGGCAGTGTAGGGTTCCTGTTTCCCTTCATTGTGAGAGCAGTACAGCTCTCTGCAATGAAAGGAACTCTCACAGTGACTGAATGTTCACTCTGACATTACAGGCTGGATCGCACCTCGCAAACACTTTACCAACTACATGCGTGTGTAAAGCATTCAACAAAAGTCAACATTTTCAGTTTCTGCTTCTTCGTACACTTCCCAGCCTGTGCGATGACAAACATTACACCGATGAAAGGAAATGTTGTTCAAAACGCGATATGGCACTTGCGAGTTTCTAAGGTGCTCACGAAACGCGTTCATTCGCTCCTGTGCTGTACATGAGTCAAGAAAGCCAAAAAACTTCAAGTGAGTGAAGGAAAAGGTTTTCACTGTCAGTACACTCCAACAACTGCAAAAGTGTGTGCGGATGCAAGATCCAAGTTTCCAAGCTTGTTGGGACTACGAAAACTTAGTTTTGTCTTTGGCTCAGAAACACTGTCATGTAGTAATGATTTTTAATTCTTGGACTGGCAACACTTCAGTTTTCCTTCTCGGTCTGTGGCAGTGTAGGGTTCCTGTTTCCCTTCATTGTGAGAGCAGTACAGCTCTCTGCAATGAAAGGAACTCTCACAGTGACTGAATGTTCACTCTGACATTACAGGCTGGATCGCACCTCGCAAACACTTTACCAACTACATGCGTGTGTAAAGCATTCAACAAAAGTCAACATTTTCAGTTTCTGCTTCTTCGTACACTTCCCAGCCTGTGCGATGACAAACATTACACCGATGAAAGGAAATGTTGTTCAAAACGCGATATGGCACTTGCGAGTTTCTAAGGTGCTCACGAAACGCGTTCATTCGCTCCTGTGCTGTACATGAGTCAAGAAAGCCAAAAAACTTAAAGTGAGTGAAGGAAAAGGTTTTCACTGTCAGTACACTCCAACAACTGCAAAAGTGTGTACGGATGCAAGATCCAAGTTTCCAAGCTTGTTGGGACTAAGAAAACTTAGTTTTGTCTTTGGCTCAGAAACACTGTCATGTAGTAATGATTTTTAATTCTTGGACTGGCAACACTTCAGTTTTCCTTCTTGGTCTGTGGCAGTGTAGGGTTCCTGGTTCCCTTCATTGTGAGAGCAGTACAGCTCTCTGCAATGAAAGGAACTCTCGCAGTGACTGAATGTTCACTCTGACATTACAGGCTGGATCGCACCTCGCAAACACTTTACCAACTACATGCGTGTGTAAAGCATTCAACAAAAGTCAACATTTTCAGTTTCTGCTTCTTCGTACACTTCCCAGCCTGTGCGATGACAAACATTACACCGATGAAAGGAAATGTTGTTCAAAACGCGATATGGCACTTGCGAGTTTCTAAGGTGCTCACGAAACGCGTTCATTCGCTCCTGTGCTGTACATGAGTCAAGAAAGCCAAAAAACTTAAAGTGAGTGAAGGAAAAGGTTTTCGCTGTCAGTACACTCCAACAACTGCAAAAGTGTGTACGGATGCAAGATCCAAGTTTCCAAGCTTGTTGGGACTAAGAAAACTTAGTTTTGTCTTTGGCTCAGAAACACTGTCATGTAGTAATGATTTTTAATTCTTGGACTGGCAACACTTCAGTTTTCCTTCTTGGTCTGTGGCAGTGTAGGGTTCCTGGTTCCCTTCATTGTGAGAGCAGTACAGCTCTCTGCAATGAAAGGAACTCTCGCAGTGACTGAATGTTCACTCTGACATTACAGGCTGGATCGCACCTCGCAAACACTTTACCAACTACATGCGTGTGTAAAGCATTCAACAAAAGTCAACATTTTCAGTTTCTGCTTCTTCGTACACTTCCCAGCCTGTGCGATGACAAACATTACACCGATGAAAGGAAATGTTGTTCAAAACGCGATATGGCACTTGCGAGTTTCTAAGGTGCTCACGAAACGCGTTCATTCGCTCCTGTGCTGTACATGAGTCAAGAAAGCCAAAAAACTTAAAGTGAGTGAAGGAAAAGGTTTTCGCTGTCAGTACACTCCAACAACTGCAAAAGTGTGTACGGATGCAAGATCCAAGTTTCCAAGCTTGTTGGGACTAAGAAAACTTAGTTTTGTCTTTGGCTCAGAAACACTGTCATGTAGTAATGATTTTTAATTCTTGGACTGGCAACACTTCAGTTTTCCTTCTTGGTCTGTGGCAGTGTAGGGTTCCTGTTTCCCTTCATTGTGAGAGCAGTACAGCTCTCTGCAATGAAAGGAACTCTCGCAGTGACTGAATGTTCACTCTGACATTACAGGCTGGATCGCACCTCGCAAACACTTTACCAACTACATGCGTGTGTAAAGCATTCAACAAAAGTCAACATTTTCAGTTTCTGCTTCTTCGTACACTTCCCAGCCTGTGCGATGACAAACATTACACCGATGAAAGGAAATGTTGTTCAAAACGCGATATGGCACTTGCGAGTTTCTAAGGTGCTCACGAAACGCGTTCATTCGCTCCTGTGCTGTACATGAGTCAAGAAAGCCAAAAAACTTAAAGTGAGTGAAGGAAAAGGTTTTCACTGTCAGTACACTCCAACAACTGCAAAAGTGTGTACGGATGCAAGATCCAAGTTTCCAAGCTTGTTGGGACTAAGAAAACTTAGTTTTGTCTTTGGCTCAGAAACACTGTCATGTAGTAATGATTTTTAATTCTTGGACTGGCAACACTTCAGTTTTCCTTCTTGGTCTGTGGCAGTGTAGGGTTCCTGTTTCCCTTCATTGTGAGAGCAGTACAGCTCTCTGCAATGAAAGGAACTCTCGCAGTGACTGAATGTTCACTCTGACATTACAGGCTGGATCGCACCTCGCAAACACTTTACCAACTACATGCGTGTGTAAAGCATTCAACAAAAGTCAACATTTTCAGTTTCTGCTTCTTCGTACACTTCCCAGCCTGTGCGATGACAAACATTACACCGATGAAAGGAAATGTTGTTCAAAACGCGATATGGCACTTGCGAGTTTCTAAGGTGCTCACGAAACGCGTTCATTCGCTCCTGTGCTGTACATGAGTCAAGAAAGCCAAAAAACTTCAAGTGAGTGAAGGAAAAGGTTTTCGCTGTCAGTACACTCCAACAACTGCAAAAGTGTGTACGGATGCAAGATCCAAGTTTCCAAGCTTGTTGGGACTAAGAAAACTTAGTTTTGTCTTTGGCTCAGAAACACTGTCATGTAGTAATGATTTTTAATTCTTGGACTGGCAACACTTCAGTTTTCCTTCTTGGTCTGTGGCAGTGTAGGGTTCCTGTTTCCCTTCATTGTGAGAGCAGTACAGCTCTCTGCAATGAAAGGAACTCTCGCAGTGACTGAATGTTCACTCTGACATTACAGGCTGGATCGCACCTCGCAAACACTTTACCAACTACATGCGTGTGTAAAGCATTCAACAAAAGTCAACATTTTCAGTTTCTGCTTCTTCGTACACTTCCCAGCCTGTGCGATGACAAACATTACACCGATGAAAGGAAATGTTGTTCAAAACGCGATATGGCACTTGCGAGTTTCTAAGGTGCTCACGAAACGCGTTCATTCGCTCCTGTGCTGTACATGAGTCAAGAAAGCCAAAAAACTTAAAGTGAGTGAAGGAAAAGGTTTTCGCTGTCAGTACACTCCAACAACTGCAAAAGTGTGTACGGATGCAAGATCCAAGTTTCCAAGCTTGTTGGGACTAAGAAAACTTAGTTTTGTCTTTGGCTCAGAAACACTGTCATGTAGTAATGATTTTTAATTCTTGGACTGGCAACACTTCAGTTTTCCTTCTTGGTCTGTGGCAGTGTAGGGTTCCTGGTTCCCTTCATTGTGAGAGCAGTACAGCTCTCTGCAATGAAAGGAACTCTCGCAGTGACTGAATGTTCACTCTGACATTACAGGCTGGATCGCACCTCGCAAACACTTTACCAACTACATGCGTGTGTAAAGCATTCAACAAAAGTCAACATTTTCAGTTTCTGCTTCTTCGTACACTTCCCAGCCTGTGCGATGACAAACATTACACCGATGAAAGGAAATGTTGTTCAAAACGCGATATGGCACTTGCGAGTTTCTAAGGTGCTCACGAAACGCGTTCATTCGCTCCTGTGCTGTACATGAGTCAAGAAAGCCAAAAAACTTAAAGTGAGTGAAGGAAAAGGTTTTCGCTGTCAGTACACTCCAACAACTGCAAAAGTGTGTACGGATGCAAGATCCAAGTTTCCAAGCTTGTTGGGACTAAGAAAACTTAGTTTTGTCTTTGGCTCAGAAACACTGTCATGTAGTAATGATTTTTAATTCTTGGACTGGCAACACTTCAGTTTTCCTTCTTGGTCTGTGGCAGTGTAGGGTTCCTGGTTCCCTTCATTGTGAGAGCAGTACAGCTCTCTGCAATGAAAGGAACTCTCGCAGTGACTGAATGTTCACTCTGACATTACAGGCTGGATCGCACCTCGCAAACACTTTACCAACTACATGCGTGTGTAAAGCATTCAACAAAAGTCAACATTTTCAGTTTCTGCTTCTTCGTACACTTCCCAGCCTGTGCGATGACAAACATTACACCGATGAAAGGAAATGTTGTTCAAAACGCGATATGGCACTTGCGAGTTTCTAAGGTGCTCACGAAACGCGTTCATTCGCTCCTGTGCTGTACATGAGTCAAGAAAGCCAAAAAACTTAAAGTGAGTGAAGGAAAAGGTTTTCGCTGTCAGTACACTCCAACAACTGCAAAAGTGTGTACGGATGCAAGATCCAAGTTTCCAAGCTTGTTGGGACTAAGAAAACTTAGTTTTGTCTTTGGCTCAGAAACACTGTCATGTAGTAATGATTTTTAATTCTTGGACTGGCAACACTTCAGTTTTCCTTCTTGGTCTGTGGCAGTGTAGGGTTCCTGGTTCCCTTCATTGTGAGAGCAGTACAGCTCTCTGCAATGAAAGGAACTCTCGCAGTGACTGAATGTTCACTCTGACATTACAGGCTGGATCGCACCTCGCAAACACTTTACCAACTACATGCGTGTGTAAAGCATTCAACAAAAGTCAACATTTTCAGTTTCTGCTTCTTCGTACACTTCCCAGCCTGTGCGATGACAAACATTACACCGATGAAAGGAAATGTTGTTCAAAACGCGATATGGCACTTGCGAGTTTCTAAGGTGCTCACGAAACGCGTTCATTCGCTCCTGTGCTGTACATGAGTCAAGAAAGCCAAAAAACTTCAAGTGAGTGAAGGAAAAGGTTTTCGCTGTCAGTACACTCCAACAACTGCAAAAGTGTGTACGGATGCAAGATCCAAGTTTCCAAGCTTGTTGGGACTAAGAAAACTTAGTTTTGTCTTTGGCTCAGAAACACTGTCATGTAGTAATGATTTTTAATTCTTGGACTGGCAACACTTCAGTTTTCCTTCTCGGTCTGTGGCAGTGTAGGGTTCCTGTTTCCCTTCATTGTGAGAGCAGTACAGCTCTCTGCAATGAAAGGAACTCTCACAGTGACTGAATGTTCACTCTGACATTACAGGCTGGATCGCACCTCGCAAACACTTTACCAACTACATGCGTGTGTAAAGCATTCAACAAAAGTCAACATTTTCAGTTTCTGCTTCTTCGTACACTTCCCAGCCTGTGCGATGACAAACATTACACCGATGAAAGGAAATGTTGTTCAAAACGCGATATGGCACTTGCGAGTTTCTAAGGTGCTCACGAAACGCGTTCATTCGCTCCTGTGCTGTACATGAGTCAAGAAAGCCAAAAAACTTCAAGTGAGTGAAGGAAAAGGTTTTCGCTGTCAGTACACTCCAACAACTGCAAAAGTGTGTACGGATGCAAGATCCAAGTTTCCAAGCTTGTTGGGACTAAGAAAACTTAGTTTTGTCTTTGGCTCAGAAACACTGTCATGTAGTAATGATTTTTAATTCTTGGACTGGCAACACTTCAGTTTTCCTTCTCGGTCTGTGGCAGTGTAGGGTTCCTGTTTCCCTTCATTGTGAGAGCAGTACAGCTCTCTGCAATGAAAGGAACTCTCACAGTGACTGAATGTTCACTCTGACATTACAGGCTGGATCGCACCTCGCAAACACTTTACCAACTACATGCGTGTGTAAAGCATTCAACAAAAGTCAACATTTTCAGTTTCTGCTTCTTCGTACACTTCCCAGCCTGTGCGATGACAAACATTACACCGATGAAAGGAAATGTTGTTCAAAACGCGATATGGCACTTGCGAGTTTCTAAGGTGCTCACGAAACGCGTTCATTCGCTCCTGTGCTGTACATGAGTCAAGAAAGCCAAAAAACTTCAAGTGAGTGAAGGAAAAGGTTTTCGCTGTCAGTACACTCCAACAACTGCAAAAGTGTGTACGGATGCAAGATCCAAGTTTCCAAGCTTGTTGGGACTAAGAAAACTTAGTTTTGTCTTTGGCTCAGAAACACTGTCATGTAGTAATGATTTTTAATTCTTGGACTGGCAACACTTCAGTTTTCCTTCTTGGTCTGTGGCAGTGTAGGGTTCCTGTTTCCCTTCATTGTGAGAGCAGTACAGCTCTCTGCAATGAAAGGAACTCTCACAGTGACTGAATGTTCACTCTGACATTACAGGCTGGATCGCACCTCGCAAACACTTTACCAACTACATGCGTGTGTAAAGCATTCAACAAAAGTCAACATTTTCAGTTTCTGCTTCTTCGTACACTTCCCAGCCTGTGCGATGACAAACATTACACCGATGAAAGGAAATGTTGTTCAAAACGCGATATGGCACTTGCGAGTTTCTAAGGTGCTCACGAAACGCGTTCATTCGCTCCTGTGCTGTACATGAGTCAAGAAAGCCAAAAAACTTCAAGTGAGTGAAGGAAAAGGTTTTCGCTGTCAGTACACTCCAACAACTGCAAAAGTGTGTACGGATGCAAGATCCAAGTTTCCAAGCTTGTTGGGACTAAGAAAACTTAGTTTTGTCTTTGGCTCAGAAACACTGTCATGTAGTAATGATTTTTAATTCTTGGACTGGCAACACTTCAGTTTTCCTTCTCGGTCTGTGGCAGTGTAGGGTTCCTGTTTCCCTTCATTGTGAGAGCAGTACAGCTCTCTGCAATGAAAGGAACTCTCACAGTGACTGAATGTTCACTCTGACATTACAGGCTGGATCGCACCTCGCAAACACTTTACCAACTACATGCGTGTGTAAAGCATTCAACAAAAGTCAACATTTTCAGTTTCTGCTTCTTCGTACACTTCCCAGCCTGTGCGATGACAAACATTACACCGATGAAAGGAAATGTTGTTCAAAACGCGATATGGCACTTGCGAGTTTCTAAGGTGCTCACGAAACGCGTTCATTCGCTCCTGTGCTGTACATGAGTCAAGAAAGCCAAAAAACTTAAAGTGAGTGAAGGAAAAGGTTTTCGCTGTCAGTACACTCCAACAACTGCAAAAGTGTGTACGGATGCAAGATCCAAGTTTCCAAGCTTGTTGGGACTAAGAAAACTTAGTTTTGTCTTTGGCTCAGAAACACTGTCATGTAGTAATGATTTTTAATTCTTGGACTGGCAACACTTCAGTTTTCCTTCTTGGTCTGTGGCAGTGTAGGGTTCCTGTTTCCCTTCATTGTGAGAGCAGTACAGCTCTCTGCAATGAAAGGAACTCTCGCAGTGACTGAATGTTCACTCTGACATTACAGGCTGGATCGCACCTCGCAAACACTTTACCAACTACATGCGTGTGTAAAGCATTCAACAAAAGTCAACATTTTCAGTTTCTGCTTCTTCGTACACTTCCCAGCCTGTGCGATGACAAACATTACACCGATGAAAGGAAATGTTGTTCAAAACGCGATATGGCACTTGCGAGTTTCTAAGGTGCTCACGAAACGCGTTCATTCGCTCCTGTGCTGTACATGAGTCAAGAAAGCCAAAAAACTTAAAGTGAGTGAAGGAAAAGGTTTTCACTGTCAGTACACTCCAACAACTGCAAAAGTGTGTACGGATGCAAGATCCAAGTTTCCAAGCTTGTTGGGACTAAGAAAACTTAGTTTTGTCTTTGGCTCAGAAACACTGTCATGTAGTAATGATTTTTAATTCTTGGACTGGCAACACTTCAGTTTTCCTTCTTGGTCTGTGGCAGTGTAGGGTTCCTGTTTCCCTTCATTGTGAGAGCAGTACAGCTCTCTGCAATGAAAGGAACTCTCGCAGTGACTGAATGTTCACTCTGACATTACAGGCTGGATCGCACCTCGCAAACACTTTACCAACTACATGCGTGTGTAAAGCATTCAACAAAAGTCAACATTTTCAGTTTCTGCTTCTTCGTACACTTCCCAGCCTGTGCGATGACAAACATTACACCGATGAAAGGAAATGTTGTTCAAAACGCGATATGGCACTTGCGAGTTTCTAAGGTGCTCACGAAACGCGTTCATTCGCTCCTGTGCTGTACATGAGTCAAGAAAGCCAAAAAACTTCAAGTGAGTGAAGGAAAAGGTTTTCACTGTCAGTACACTCCAACAACTGCAAAAGTGTGTGCGGATGCAAGATCCAAGTTTCCAAGCTTGTTGGGACTAAGAAAACTTAGTTTTGTCTTTGGCTCAGAAACACTGTCATGTAGTAATGATTTTTAATTCTTGGACTGGCAACACTTCAGTTTTCCTTCTCGGTCTGTGGCAGTGTAGGGTTCCTGTTTCCCTTCATTGTGAGAGCAGTACAGCTCTCTGCAATGAAAGGAACTCTCACAGTGACTGAATGTTCACTCTGACATTACAGGCTGGATCGCACCTCGCAAACACTTTACCAACTACATGCGTGTGTAAAGCATTCAACAAAAGTCAACATTTTCAGTTTCTGCTTCTTCGTACACTTCCCAGCCTGTGCGATGACAAACATTACACCGATGAAAGGAAATGTTGTTCAAAACGCGATATGGCACTTGCGAGTTTCTAAGGTGCTCACGAAACGCGTTCATTCGCTCCTGTGCTGTACATGAGTCAAGAAAGCCAAAAAACTTCAAGTGAGTGAAGGAAAAGGTTTTCACTGTCAGTACACTCCAACAACTGCAAAAGTGTGTGCGGATGCAAGATCCAAGTTTCCAAGCTTGTTGGGACTAAGAAAACTTAGTTTTGTCTTTGGCTCAGAAACACTGTCATGTAGTAATGATTTTTAATTCTTGGACTGGCAACACTTCAGTTTTCCTTCTTGGTCTGTGGCAGTGTAGGGTTCCTGTTTCCCTTCATTGTGAGAGCAGTACAGCTCTCTGCAATGAAAGGAACTCTCGCAGTGACTGAATGTTCACTCTGACATTACAGGCTGGATCGCACCTCGCAAACACTTTACCAACTACATGCGTGTGTAAAGCATTCAACAAAAGTCAACATTTTCAGTTTCTGCTTCTTCGTACACTTCCCAGCCTGTGCGATGACAAACATTACACCGATGAAAGGAAATGTTGTTCAAAACGCGATATGGCACTTGCGAGTTTCTAAGGTGCTCACGAAACGCGTTCATTCGCTCCTGTGCTGTACATGAGTCAAGAAAGCCAAAAAACTTAAAGTGAGTGAAGGAAAAGGTTTTCACTGTCAGTACACTCCAACAACTGCAAAAGTGTGTACGGATGCAAGATCCAAGTTTCCAAGCTTGTTGGGACTAAGAAAACTTAGTTTTGTCTTTGGCTCAGAAACACTGTCATGTAGTAATGATTTTTAATTCTTGGACTGGCAACACTTCAGTTTTCCTTCTCGGTCTGTGGCAGTGTAGGGTTCCTGTTTCCCTTCATTGTGAGAGCAGTACAGCTCTCTGCAATGAAAGGAACTCTCACAGTGACTGAATGTTCACTCTGACATTACAGGCTGGATCGCACCTCGCAAACACTTTACCAACTACATGCGTGTGTAAAGCATTCAACAAAAGTCAACATTTTCAGTTTCTGCTTCTTCGTACACTTCCCAGCCTGTGCGATGACAAACATTACACCGATGAAAGGAAATGTTGTTCAAAACGCGATATGGCACTTGCGAGTTTCTAAGGTGCTCACGAAACGCGTTCATTCGCTCCTGTGCTGTACATGAGTCAAGAAAGCCAAAAAACTTAAAGTGAGTGAAGGAAAAGGTTTTCGCTGTCAGTACACTCCAACAACTGCAAAAGTGTGTACGGATGCAAGATCCAAGTTTCCAAGCTTGTTGGGACTAAGAAAACTTAGTTTTGTCTTTGGCTCAGAAACACTGTCATGTAGTAATGATTTTTAATTCTTGGACTGGCAACACTTCAGTTTTCCTTCTTGGTCTGTGGCAGTGTAGGGTTCCTGGTTCCCTTCATTGTGAGAGCAGTACAGCTCTCTGCAATGAAAGGAACTCTCACAGTGACTGAATGTTCACTCTGACATTACAGGCTGGATCGCACCTCGCAAACACTTTACCAACTACATGCGTGTGTAAAGCATTCAACAAAAGTCAACATTTTCAGTTTCTGCTTCTTCGTACACTTCCCAGCCTGTGCGATGACAAACATTACACCGATGAAAGGAAATGTTGTTCAAAACGCGATATGGCACTTGCGAGTTTCTAAGGTGCTCACGAAACGCGTTCATTCGCTCCTGTGCTGTACATGAGTCAAGAAAGCCAAAAAACTTCAAGTGAGTGAAGGAAAAGGTTTTCACTGTCAGTACACTCCAACAACTGCAAAAGTGTGTGCGGATGCAAGATCCAAGTTTCCAAGCTTGTTGGGACTAAGAAAACTTAGTTTTGTCTTTGGCTCAGAAACACTGTCATGTAGTAATGATTTTTAATTCTTGGACTGGCAACACTTCAGTTTTCCTTCTTGGTCTGTGGCAGTGTAGGGTTCCTGGTTCCCTTCATTGTGAGAGCAGTACAGCTCTCTGCAATGAAAGGAACTCTCACAGTGACTGAATGTTCACTCTGACATTACAGGCTGGATCGCACCTCGCAAACACTTTACCAACTACATGCGTGTGTAAAGCATTCAACAAAAGTCAACATTTTCAGTTTCTGCTTCTTCGTACACTTCCCAGCCTGTGCGATGACAAACATTACACCGATGAAAGGAAATGTTGTTCAAAACGCGATATGGCACTTGCGAGTTTCTAAGGTGCTCACGAAACGCGTTCATTCGCTCCTGTGCTGTACATGAGTCAAGAAAGCCAAAAAACTTAAAGTGAGTGAAGGAAAAGGTTTTCACTGTCAGTACACTCCAACAACTGCAAAAGTGTGTACGGATGCAAGATCCAAGTTTCCAAGCTTGTTGGGACTAAGAAAACTTAGTTTTGTCTTTGGCTCAGAAACACTGTCATGTAGTAATGATTTTTAATTCTTGGACTGGCAACACTTCAGTTTTCCTTCTTGGTCTGTGGCAGTGTAGGGTTCCTGGTTCCCTTCATTGTGAGAGCAGTACAGCTCTCTGCAATGAAAGGAACTCTCACAGTGACTGAATGTTCACTCTGACATTACAGGCTGGATCGCACCTCGCAAACACTTTACCAACTACATGCGTGTGTAAAGCATTCAACAAAAGTCAACATTTTCAGTTTCTGCTTCTTCGTACACTTCCCAGCCTGTGCGATGACAAACATTACACCGATGAAAGGAAATGTTGTTCAAAACGCGATATGGCACTTGCGAGTTTCTAAGGTGCTCACGAAACGCGTTCATTCGCTCCTGTGCTGTACATGAGTCAAGAAAGCCAAAAAACTTCAAGTGAGTGAAGGAAAAGGTTTTCACTGTCAGTACACTCCAACAACTGCAAAAGTGTGTGCGGATGCAAGATCCAAGTTTCCAAGCTTGTTGGGACTAAGAAAACTTAGTTTTGTCTTTGGCTCAGAAACACTGTCATGTAGTAATGATTTTTAATTCTTGGACTGGCAACACTTCAGTTTTCCTTCTTGGTCTGTGGCAGTGTAGGGTTCCTGGTTCCCTTCATTGTGAGAGCAGTACAGCTCTCTGCAATGAAAGGAACTCTCACAGTGACTGAATGTTCACTCTGACATTACAGGCTGGATCGCACCTCGCAAACACTTTACCAACTACATGCGTGTGTAAAGCATTCAACAAAAGTCAACATTTTCAGTTTCTGCTTCTTCGTACACTTCCCAGCCTGTGCGATGACAAACATTACACCGATGAAAGGAAATGTTGTTCAAAACGCGATATGGCACTTGCGAGTTTCTAAGGTGCTCACGAAACGCGTTCATTCGCTCCTGTGCTGTACATGAGTCAAGAAAGCCAAAAAACTTCAAGTGAGTGAAGGAAAAGGTTTTCACTGTCAGTACACTCCAACAACTGCAAAAGTGTGTGCGGATGCAAGATCCAAGTTTCCAAGCTTGTTGGGACTAAGAAAACTTAGTTTTGTCTTTGGCTCAGAAACACTGTCATGTAGTAATGATTTTTAATTCTTGGACTGGCAACACTTCAGTTTTCCTTCTTGGTCTGTGGCAGTGTAGGGTTCCTGGTTCCCTTCATTGTGAGAGCAGTACAGCTCTCTGCAATGAAAGGAACTCTCGCAGTGACTGAATGTTCACTCTGACATTACAGGCTGGATCGCACCTCGCAAACACTTTACCAACTACATGCGTGTGTAAAGCATTCAACAAAAGTCAACATTTTCAGTTTCTGCTTCTTCGTACACTTCCCAGCCTGTGCGATGACAAACATTACACCGATGAAAGGAAATGTTGTTCAAAACGCGATATGGCACTTGCGAGTTTCTAAGGTGCTCACGAAACGCGTTCATTCGCTCCTGTGCTGTACATGAGTCAAGAAAGCCAAAAAACTTAAAGTGAGTGAAGGAAAAGGTTTTCGCTGTCAGTACACTCCAACAACTGCAAAAGTGTGTACGGATGCAAGATCCAAGTTTCCAAGCTTGTTGGGACTAAGAAAACTTAGTTTTGTCTTTGGCTCAGAAACACTGTCATGTAGTAATGATTTTTAATTCTTGGACTGGCAACACTTCAGTTTTCCTTCTTGGTCTGTGGCAGTGTAGGGTTCCTGGTTCCCTTCATTGTGAGAGCAGTACAGCTCTCTGCAATGAAAGGAACTCTCGCAGTGACTGAATGTTCACTCTGACATTACAGGCTGGATCGCACCTCGCAAACACTTTACCAACTACATGCGTGTGTAAAGCATTCAACAAAAGTCAACATTTTCAGTTTCTGCTTCTTCGTACACTTCCCAGCCTGTGCGATGACAAACATTACACCGATGAAAGGAAATGTTGTTCAAAACGCGATATGGCACTTGCGAGTTTCTAAGGTGCTCACGAAACGCGTTCATTCGCTCCTGTGCTGTACATGAGTCAAGAAAGCCAAAAAACTTAAAGTGAGTGAAGGAAAAGGTTTTCGCTGTCAGTACACTCCAACAACTGCAAAAGTGTGTACGGATGCAAGATCCAAGTTTCCAAGCTTGTTGGGACTAAGAAAACTTAGTTTTGTCTTTGGCTCAGAAACACTGTCATGTAGTAATGATTTTTAATTCTTGGACTGGCAACACTTCAGTTTTCCTTCTTGGTCTGTGGCAGTGTAGGGTTCCTGGTTCCCTTCATTGTGAGAGCAGTACAGCTCTCTGCAATGAAAGGAACTCTCACAGTGACTGAATGTTCACTCTGACATTACAGGCTGGATCGCACCTCGCAAACACTTTACCAACTACATGCGTGTGTAAAGCATTCAACAAAAGTCAACATTTTCAGTTTCTGCTTCTTCGTACACTTCCCAGCCTGTGCGATGACAAACATTACACCGATGAAAGGAAATGTTGTTCAAAACGCGATATGGCACTTGCGAGTTTCTAAGGTGCTCACGAAACGCGTTCATTCGCTCCTGTGCTGTACATGAGTCAAGAAAGCCAAAAAACTTCAAGTGAGTGAAGGAAAAGGTTTTCGCTGTCAGTACACTCCAACAACTGCAAAAGTGTGTACGGATGCAAGATCCAAGTTTCCAAGCTTGTTGGGACTAAGAAAACTTAGTTTTGTCTTTGGCTCAGAAACACTGTCATGTAGTAATGATTTTTAATTCTTGGACTGGCAACACTTCAGTTTTCCTTCTTGGTCTGTGGCAGTGTAGGGTTCCTGTTTCCCTTCATTGTGAGAGCAGTACAGCTCTCTGCAATGAAAGGAACTCTCGCAGTGACTGAATGTTCACTCTGACATTACAGGCTGGATCGCACCTCGCAAACACTTTACCAACTACATGCGTGTGTAAAGCATTCAACAAAAGTCAACATTTTCAGTTTCTGCTTCTTCGTACACTTCCCAGCCTGTGCGATGACAAACATTACACCGATGAAAGGAAATGTTGTTCAAAACGCGATATGGCACTTGCGAGTTTCTAAGGTGCTCACGAAACGCGTTCATTCGCTCCTGTGCTGTACATGAGTCAAGAAAGCCAAAAAACTTAAAGTGAGTGAAGGAAAAGGTTTTCGCTGTCAGTACACTCCAACAACTGCAAAAGTGTGTACGGATGCAAGATCCAAGTTTCCAAGCTTGTTGGGACTAAGAAAACTTAGTTTTGTCTTTGGCTCAGAAACACTGTCATGTAGTAATGATTTTTAATTCTTGGACTGGCAACACTTCAGTTTTCCTTCTCGGTCTGTGGCAGTGTAGGGTTCCTGTTTCCCTTCATTGTGAGAGCAGTACAGCTCTCTGCAATGAAAGGAACTCTCACAGTGACTGAATGTTCACTCTGACATTACAGGCTGGATCGCACCTCGCAAACACTTTACCAACTACATGCGTGTGTAAAGCATTCAACAAAAGTCAACATTTTCAGTTTCTGCTTCTTCGTACACTTCCCAGCCTGTGCGATGACAAACATTACACCGATGAAAGGAAATGTTGTTCAAAACGCGATATGGCACTTGCGAGTTTCTAAGGTGCTCACGAAACGCGTTCATTCGCTCCTGTGCTGTACATGAGTCAAGAAAGCCAAAAAACTTCAAGTGAGTGAAGGAAAAGGTTTTCACTGTCAGTACACTCCAACAACTGCAAAAGTGTGTGCGGATGCAAGATCCAAGTTTCCAAGCTTGTTGGGACTAAGAAAACTTAGTTTTGTCTTTGGCTCAGAAACACTGTCATGTAGTAATGATTTTTAATTCTTGGACTGGCAACACTTCAGTTTTCCTTCTTGGTCTGTGGCAGTGTAGGGTTCCTGGTTCCCTTCATTGTGAGAGCAGTACAGCTCTCTGCAATGAAAGGAACTCTCACAGTGACTGAATGTTCACTCTGACATTACAGGCTGGATCGCACCTCGCAAACACTTTACCAACTACATGCGTGTGTAAAGCATTCAACAAAAGTCAACATTTTCAGTTTCTGCTTCTTCGTACACTTCCCAGCCTGTGCGATGACAAACATTACACCGATGAAAGGAAATGTTGTTCAAAACGCGATATGGCACTTGCGAGTTTCTAAGGTGCTCACGAAACGCGTTCATTCGCTCCTGTGCTGTACATGAGTCAAGAAAGCCAAAAAACTTCAAGTGAGTGAAGGAAAAGGTTTTCGCTGTCAGTACACTCCAACAACTGCAAAAGTGTGTACGGATGCAAGATCCAAGTTTCCAAGCTTGTTGGGACTAAGAAAACTTAGTTTTGTCTTTGGCTCAGAAACACTGTCATGTAGTAATGATTTTTAATTCTTGGACTGGCAACACTTCAGTTTTCCTTCTTGGTCTGTGGCAGTGTAGGGTTCCTGGTTCCCTTCATTGTGAGAGCAGTACAGCTCTCTGCAATGAAAGGAACTCTCGCAGTGACTGAATGTTCACTCTGACATTACAGGCTGGATCGCACCTCGCAAACACTTTACCAACTACATGCGTGTGTAAAGCATTCAACAAAAGTCAACATTTTCAGTTTCTGCTTCTTCGTACACTTCCCAGCCTGTGCGATGACAAACATTACACCGATGAAAGGAAATGTTGTTCAAAACGCGATATGGCACTTGCGAGTTTCTAAGGTGCTCACGAAACGCGTTCATTCGCTCCTGTGCTGTACATGAGTCAAGAAAGCCAAAAAACTTAAAGTGAGTGAAGGAAAAGGTTTTCGCTGTCAGTACACTCCAACAACTGCAAAAGTGTGTACGGATGCAAGATCCAAGTTTCCAAGCTTGTTGGGACTAAGAAAACTTAGTTTTGTCTTTGGCTCAGAAACACTGTCATGTAGTAATGATTTTTAATTCTTGGACTGGCAACACTTCAGTTTTCCTTCTTGGTCTGTGGCAGTGTAGGGTTCCTGGTTCCCTTCATTGTGAGAGCAGTACAGCTCTCTGCAATGAAAGGAACTCTCGCAGTGACTGAATGTTCACTCTGACATTACAGGCTGGATCGCACCTCGCAAACACTTTACCAACTACATGCGTGTGTAAAGCATTCAACAAAAGTCAACATTTTCAGTTTCTGCTTCTTCGTACACTTCCCAGCCTGTGCGATGACAAACATTACACCGATGAAAGGAAATGTTGTTCAAAACGCGATATGGCACTTGCGAGTTTCTAAGGTGCTCACGAAACGCGTTCATTCGCTCCTGTGCTGTACATGAGTCAAGAAAGCCAAAAAACTTCAAGTGAGTGAAGGAAAAGGTTTTCGCTGTCAGTACACTCCAACAACTGCAAAAGTGTGTACGGATGCAAGATCCAAGTTTCCAAGCTTGTTGGGACTAAGAAAACTTAGTTTTGTCTTTGGCTCAGAAACACTGTCATGTAGTAATGATTTTTAATTCTTGGACTGGCAACACTTCAGTTTTCCTTCTTGGTCTGTGGCAGTGTAGGGTTCCTGTTTCCCTTCATTGTGAGAGCAGTACAGCTCTCTGCAATGAAAGGAACTCTCGCAGTGACTGAATGTTCACTCTGACATTACAGGCTGGATCGCACCTCGCAAACACTTTACCAACTACATGCGTGTGTAAAGCATTCAACAAAAGTCAACATTTTCAGTTTCTGCTTCTTCGTACACTTCCCAGCCTGTGCGATGACAAACATTACACCGATGAAAGGAAATGTTGTTCAAAACGCGATATGGCACTTGCGAGTTTCTAAGGTGCTCACGAAACGCGTTCATTCGCTCCTGTGCTGTACATGAGTCAAGAAAGCCAAAAAACTTCAAGTGAGTGAAGGAAAAGGTTTTCGCTGTCAGTACACTCCAACAACTGCAAAAGTGTGTACGGATGCAAGATCCAAGTTTCCAAGCTTGTTGGGACTAAGAAAACTTAGTTTTGTCTTTGGCTCAGAAACACTGTCATGTAGTAATGATTTTTAATTCTTGGACTGGCAACACTTCAGTTTTCCTTCTTGGTCTGTGGCAGTGTAGGGTTCCTGTTTCCCTTCATTGTGAGAGCAGTACAGCTCTCTGCAATGAAAGGAACTCTCGCAGTGACTGAATGTTCACTCTGACATTACAGGCTGGATCGCACCTCGCAAACACTTTACCAACTACATGCGTGTGTAAAGCATTCAACAAAAGTCAACATTTTCAGTTTCTGCTTCTTCGTACACTTCCCAGCCTGTGCGATGACAAACATTACACCGATGAAAGGAAATGTTGTTCAAAACGCGATATGGCACTTGCGAGTTTCTAAGGTGCTCACGAAACGCGTTCATTCGCTCCTGTGCTGTACATGAGTCAAGAAAGCCAAAAAACTTAAAGTGAGTGAAGGAAAAGGTTTTCGCTGTCAGTACACTCCAACAACTGCAAAAGTGTGTACGGATGCAAGATCCAAGTTTCCAAGCTTGTTGGGACTAAGAAAACTTAGTTTTGTCTTTGGCTCAGAAACACTGTCATGTAGTAATGATTTTTAATTCTTGGACTGGCAACACTTCAGTTTTCCTTCTTGGTCTGTGGCAGTGTAGGGTTCCTGTTTCCCTTCATTGTGAGAGCAGTACAGCTCTCTGCAATGAAAGGAACTCTCGCAGTGACTGAATGTTCACTCTGACATTACAGGCTGGATCGCACCTCGCAAACACTTTACCAACTACATGCGTGTGTAAAGCATTCAACAAAAGTCAACATTTTCAGTTTCTGCTTCTTCGTACACTTCCCAGCCTGTGCGATGACAAACATTACACCGATGAAAGGAAATGTTGTTCAAAACGCGATATGGCACTTGCGAGTTTCTAAGGTGCTCACGAAACGCGTTCATTCGCTCCTGTGCTGTACATGAGTCAAGAAAGCCAAAAAACTTCAAGTGAGTGAAGGAAAAGGTTTTCGCTGTCAGTACACTCCAACAACTGCAAAAGTGTGTACGGATGCAAGATCCAAGTTTCCAAGCTTGTTGGGACTAAGAAAACTTAGTTTTGTCTTTGGCTCAGAAACACTGTCATGTAGTAATGATTTTTAATTCTTGGACTGGCAACACTTCAGTTTTCCTTCTTGGTCTGTGGCAGTGTAGGGTTCCTGGTTCCCTTCATTGTGAGAGCAGTACAGCTCTCTGCAATGAAAGGAACTCTCGCAGTGACTGAATGTTCACTCTGACATTACAGGCTGGATCGCACCTCGCAAACACTTTACCAACTACATGCGTGTGTAAAGCATTCAACAAAAGTCAACATTTTCAGTTTCTGCTTCTTCGTACACTTCCCAGCCTGTGCGATGACAAACATTACACCGATGAAAGGAAATGTTGTTCAAAACGCGATATGGCACTTGCGAGTTTCTAAGGTGCTCACGAAACGCGTTCATTCGCTCCTGTGCTGTACATGAGTCAAGAAAGCCAAAAAACTTCAAGTGAGTGAAGGAAAAGGTTTTCGCTGTCAGTACACTCCAACAACTGCAAAAGTGTGTACGGATGCAAGATCCAAGTTTCCAAGCTTGTTGGGACTAAGAAAACTTAGTTTTGTCTTTGGCTCAGAAACACTGTCATGTAGTAATGATTTTTAATTCTTGGACTGGCAACACTTCAGTTTTCCTTCTTGGTCTGTGGCAGTGTAGGGTTCCTGTTTCCCTTCATTGTGAGAGCAGTACAGCTCTCTGCAATGAAAGGAACTCTCGCAGTGACTGAATGTTCACTCTGACATTACAGGCTGGATCGCACCTCGCAAACACTTTACCAACTACATGCGTGTGTAAAGCATTCAACAAAAGTCAACATTTTCAGTTTCTGCTTCTTCGTACACTTCCCAGCCTGTGCGATGACAAACATTACACCGATGAAAGGAAATGTTGTTCAAAACGCGATATGGCACTTGCGAGTTTCTAAGGTGCTCACGAAACGCGTTCATTCGCTCCTGTGCTGTACATGAGTCAAGAAAGCCAAAAAACTTAAAGTGAGTGAAGGAAAAGGTTTTCGCTGTCAGTACACTCCAACAACTGCAAAAGTGTGTACGGATGCAAGATCCAAGTTTCCAAGCTTGTTGGGACTAAGAAAACTTAGTTTTGTCTTTGGCTCAGAAACACTGTCATGTAGTAATGATTTTTAATTCTTGGACTGGCAACACTTCAGTTTTCCTTCTTGGTCTGTGGCAGTGTAGGGTTCCTGGTTCCCTTCATTGTGAGAGCAGTACAGCTCTCTGCAATGAAAGGAACTCTCGCAGTGACTGAATGTTCACTCTGACATTACAGGCTGGATCGCACCTCGCAAACACTTTACCAACTACATGCGTGTGTAAAGCATTCAACAAAAGTCAACATTTTCAGTTTCTGCTTCTTCGTACACTTCCCAGCCTGTGCGATGACAAACATTACACCGATGAAAGGAAATGTTGTTCAAAACGCGATATGGCACTTGCGAGTTTCTAAGGTGCTCACGAAACGCGTTCATTCGCTCCTGTGCTGTACATGAGTCAAGAAAGCCAAAAAACTTAAAGTGAGTGAAGGAAAAGGTTTTCGCTGTCAGTACACTCCAACAACTGCAAAAGTGTGTACGGATGCAAGATCCAAGTTTCCAAGCTTGTTGGGACTAAGAAAACTTAGTTTTGTCTTTGGCTCAGAAACACTGTCATGTAGTAATGATTTTTAATTCTTGGACTGGCAACACTTCAGTTTTCCTTCTTGGTCTGTGGCAGTGTAGGGTTCCTGGTTCCCTTCATTGTGAGAGCAGTACAGCTCTCTGCAATGAAAGGAACTCTCGCAGTGACTGAATGTTCACTCTGACATTACAGGCTGGATCGCACCTCGCAAACACTTTACCAACTACATGCGTGTGTAAAGCATTCAACAAAAGTCAACATTTTCAGTTTCTGCTTCTTCGTACACTTCCCAGCCTGTGCGATGACAAACATTACACCGATGAAAGGAAATGTTGTTCAAAACGCGATATGGCACTTGCGAGTTTCTAAGGTGCTCACGAAACGCGTTCATTCGCTCCTGTGCTGTACATGAGTCAAGAAAGCCAAAAAACTTAAAGTGAGTGAAGGAAAAGGTTTTCGCTGTCAGTACACTCCAACAACTGCAAAAGTGTGTACGGATGCAAGATCCAAGTTTCCAAGCTTGTTGGGACTAAGAAAACTTAGTTTTGTCTTTGGCTCAGAAACACTGTCATGTAGTAATGATTTTTAATTCTTGGACTGGCAACACTTCAGTTTTCCTTCTTGGTCTGTGGCAGTGTAGGGTTCCTGGTTCCCTTCATTGTGAGAGCAGTACAGCTCTCTGCAATGAAAGGAACTCTCGCAGTGACTGAATGTTCACTCTGACATTACAGGCTGGATCGCACCTCGCAAACACTTTACCAACTACATGCGTGTGTAAAGCATTCAACAAAAGTCAACATTTTCAGTTTCTGCTTCTTCGTACACTTCCCAGCCTGTGCGATGACAAACATTACACCGATGAAAGGAAATGTTGTTCAAAACGCGATATGGCACTTGCGAGTTTCTAAGGTGCTCACGAAACGCGTTCATTCGCTCCTGTGCTGTACATGAGTCAAGAAAGCCAAAAAACTTAAAGTGAGTGAAGGAAAAGGTTTTCGCTGTCAGTACACTCCAACAACTGCAAAAGTGTGTACGGATGCAAGATCCAAGTTTCCAAGCTTGTTGGGACTAAGAAAACTTAGTTTTGTCTTTGGCTCAGAAACACTGTCATGTAGTAATGATTTTTAATTCTTGGACTGGCAACACTTCAGTTTTCCTTCTTGGTCTGTGGCAGTGTAGGGTTCCTGGTTCCCTTCATTGTGAGAGCAGTACAGCTCTCTGCAATGAAAGGAACTCTCGCAGTGACTGAATGTTCACTCTGACATTACAGGCTGGATCGCACCTCGCAAACACTTTACCAACTACATGCGTGTGTAAAGCATTCAACAAAAGTCAACATTTTCAGTTTCTGCTTCTTCGTACACTTCCCAGCCTGTGCGATGACAAACATTACACCGATGAAAGGAAATGTTGTTCAAAACGCGATATGGCACTTGCGAGTTTCTAAGGTGCTCACGAAACGCGTTCATTCGCTCCTGTGCTGTACATGAGTCAAGAAAGCCAAAAAACTTAAAGTGAGTGAAGGAAAAGGTTTTCGCTGTCAGTACACTCCAACAACTGCAAAAGTGTGTACGGATGCAAGATCCAAGTTTCCAAGCTTGTTGGGACTAAGAAAACTTAGTTTTGTCTTTGGCTCAGAAACACTGTCATGTAGTAATGATTTTTAATTCTTGGACTGGCAACACTTCAGTTTTCCTTCTTGGTCTGTGGCAGTGTAGGGTTCCTGGTTCCCTTCATTGTGAGAGCAGTACAGCTCTCTGCAATGAAAGGAACTCTCGCAGTGACTGAATGTTCACTCTGACATTACAGGCTGGATCGCACCTCGCAAACACTTTACCAACTACATGCGTGTGTAAAGCATTCAACAAAAGTCAACATTTTCAGTTTCTGCTTCTTCGTACACTTCCCAGCCTGTGCGATGACAAACATTACACCGATGAAAGGAAATGTTGTTCAAAACGCGATATGGCACTTGCGAGTTTCTAAGGTGCTCACGAAACGCGTTCATTCGCTCCTGTGCTGTACATGAGTCAAGAAAGCCAAAAAACTTAAAGTGAGTGAAGGAAAAGGTTTTCGCTGTCAGTACACTCCAACAACTGCAAAAGTGTGTACGGATGCAAGATCCAAGTTTCCAAGCTTGTTGGGACTAAGAAAACTTAGTTTTGTCTTTGGCTCAGAAACACTGTCATGTAGTAATGATTTTTAATTCTTGGACTGGCAACACTTCAGTTTTCCTTCTTGGTCTGTGGCAGTGTAGGGTTCCTGGTTCCCTTCATTGTGAGAGCAGTACAGCTCTCTGCAATGAAAGGAACTCTCGCAGTGACTGAATGTTCACTCTGACATTACAGGCTGGATCGCACCTCGCAAACACTTTACCAACTACATGCGTGTGTAAAGCATTCAACAAAAGTCAACATTTTCAGTTTCTGCTTCTTCGTACACTTCCCAGCCTGTGCGATGACAAACATTACACCGATGAAAGGAAATGTTGTTCAAAACGCGATATGGCACTTGCGAGTTTCTAAGGTGCTCACGAAACGCGTTCATTCGCTCCTGTGCTGTACATGAGTCAAGAAAGCCAAAAAACTTAAAGTGAGTGAAGGAAAAGGTTTTCGCTGTCAGTACACTCCAACAACTGCAAAAGTGTGTACGGATGCAAGATCCAAGTTTCCAAGCTTGTTGGGACTAAGAAAACTTAGTTTTGTCTTTGGCTCAGAAACACTGTCATGTAGTAATGATTTTTAATTCTTGGACTGGCAACACTTCAGTTTTCCTTCTTGGTCTGTGGCAGTGTAGGGTTCCTGGTTCCCTTCATTGTGAGAGCAGTACAGCTCTCTGCAATGAAAGGAACTCTCGCAGTGACTGAATGTTCACTCTGACATTACAGGCTGGATCGCACCTCGCAAACACTTTACCAACTACATGCGTGTGTAAAGCATTCAACAAAAGTCAACATTTTCAGTTTCTGCTTCTTCGTACACTTCCCAGCCTGTGCGATGACAAACATTACACCGATGAAAGGAAATGTTGTTCAAAACGCGATATGGCACTTGCGAGTTTCTAAGGTGCTCACGAAACGCGTTCATTCGCTCCTGTGCTGTACATGAGTCAAGAAAGCCAAAAAACTTAAAGTGAGTGAAGGAAAAGGTTTTCGCTGTCAGTACACTCCAACAACTGCAAAAGTGTGTACGGATGCAAGATCCAAGTTTCCAAGCTTGTTGGGACTAAGAAAACTTAGTTTTGTCTTTGGCTCAGAAACACTGTCATGTAGTAATGATTTTTAATTCTTGGACTGGCAACACTTCAGTTTTCCTTCTTGGTCTGTGGCAGTGTAGGGTTCCTGGTTCCCTTCATTGTGAGAGCAGTACAGCTCTCTGCAATGAAAGGAACTCTCGCAGTGACTGAATGTTCACTCTGACATTACAGGCTGGATCGCACCTCGCAAACACTTTACCAACTACATGCGTGTGTAAAGCATTCAACAAAAGTCAACATTTTCAGTTTCTGCTTCTTCGTACACTTCCCAGCCTGTGCGATGACAAACATTACACCGATGAAAGGAAATGTTGTTCAAAACGCGATATGGCACTTGCGAGTTTCTAAGGTGCTCACGAAACGCGTTCATTCGCTCCTGTGCTGTACATGAGTCAAGAAAGCCAAAAAACTTAAAGTGAGTGAAGGAAAAGGTTTTCGCTGTCAGTACACTCCAACAACTGCAAAAGTGTGTACGGATGCAAGATCCAAGTTTCCAAGCTTGTTGGGACTAAGAAAACTTAGTTTTGTCTTTGGCTCAGAAACACTGTCATGTAGTAATGATTTTTAATTCTTGGACTGGCAACACTTCAGTTTTCCTTCTTGGTCTGTGGCAGTGTAGGGTTCCTGGTTCCCTTCATTGTGAGAGCAGTACAGCTCTCTGCAATGAAAGGAACTCTCGCAGTGACTGAATGTTCACTCTGACATTACAGGCTGGATCGCACCTCGCAAACACTTTACCAACTACATGCGTGTGTAAAGCATTCAACAAAAGTCAACATTTTCAGTTTCTGCTTCTTCGTACACTTCCCAGCCTGTGCGATGACAAACATTACACCGATGAAAGGAAATGTTGTTCAAAACGCGATATGGCACTTGCGAGTTTCTAAGGTGCTCACGAAACGCGTTCATTCGCTCCTGTGCTGTACATGAGTCAAGAAAGCCAAAAAACTTAAAGTGAGTGAAGGAAAAGGTTTTCGCTGTCAGTACACTCCAACAACTGCAAAAGTGTGTACGGATGCAAGATCCAAGTTTCCAAGCTTGTTGGGACTAAGAAAACTTAGTTTTGTCTTTGGCTCAGAAACACTGTCATGTAGTAATGATTTTTAATTCTTGGACTGGCAACACTTCAGTTTTCCTTCTTGGTCTGTGGCAGTGTAGGGTTCCTGGTTCCCTTCATTGTGAGAGCAGTACAGCTCTCTGCAATGAAAGGAACTCTCGCAGTGACTGAATGTTCACTCTGACATTACAGGCTGGATCGCACCTCGCAAACACTTTACCAACTACATGCGTGTGTAAAGCATTCAACAAAAGTCAACATTTTCAGTTTCTGCTTCTTCGTACACTTCCCAGCCTGTGCGATGACAAACATTACACCGATGAAAGGAAATGTTGTTCAAAACGCGATATGGCACTTGCGAGTTTCTAAGGTGCTCACGAAACGCGTTCATTCGCTCCTGTGCTGTACATGAGTCAAGAAAGCCAAAAAACTTAAAGTGAGTGAAGGAAAAGGTTTTCGCTGTCAGTACACTCCAACAACTGCAAAAGTGTGTACGGATGCAAGATCCAAGTTTCCAAGCTTGTTGGGACTAAGAAAACTTAGTTTTGTCTTTGGCTCAGAAACACTGTCATGTAGTAATGATTTTTAATTCTTGGACTGGCAACACTTCAGTTTTCCTTCTTGGTCTGTGGCAGTGTAGGGTTCCTGGTTCCCTTCATTGTGAGAGCAGTACAGCTCTCTGCAATGAAAGGAACTCTCGCAGTGACTGAATGTTCACTCTGACATTACAGGCTGGATCGCACCTCGCAAACACTTTACCAACTACATGCGTGTGTAAAGCATTCAACAAAAGTCAACATTTTCAGTTTCTGCTTCTTCGTACACTTCCCAGCCTGTGCGATGACAAACATTACACCGATGAAAGGAAATGTTGTTCAAAACGCGATATGGCACTTGCGAGTTTCTAAGGTGCTCACGAAACGCGTTCATTCGCTCCTGTGCTGTACATGAGTCAAGAAAGCCAAAAAACTTAAAGTGAGTGAAGGAAAAGGTTTTCGCTGTCAGTACACTCCAACAACTGCAAAAGTGTGTACGGATGCAAGATCCAAGTTTCCAAGCTTGTTGGGACTAAGAAAACTTAGTTTTGTCTTTGGCTCAGAAACACTGTCATGTAGTAATGATTTTTAATTCTTGGACTGGCAACACTTCAGTTTTCCTTCTTGGTCTGTGGCAGTGTAGGGTTCCTGGTTCCCTTCATTGTGAGAGCAGTACAGCTCTCTGCAATGAAAGGAACTCTCGCAGTGACTGAATGTTCACTCTGACATTACAGGCTGGATCGCACCTCGCAAACACTTTACCAACTACATGCGTGTGTAAAGCATTCAACAAAAGTCAACATTTTCAGTTTCTGCTTCTTCGTACACTTCCCAGCCTGTGCGATGACAAACATTACACCGATGAAAGGAAATGTTGTTCAAAACGCGATATGGCACTTGCGAGTTTCTAAGGTGCTCACGAAACGCGTTCATTCGCTCCTGTGCTGTACATGAGTCAAGAAAGCCAAAAAACTTAAAGTGAGTGAAGGAAAAGGTTTTCGCTGTCAGTACACTCCAACAACTGCAAAAGTGTGTACGGATGCAAGATCCAAGTTTCCAAGCTTGTTGGGACTAAGAAAACTTAGTTTTGTCTTTGGCTCAGAAACACTGTCATGTAGTAATGATTTTTAATTCTTGGACTGGCAACACTTCAGTTTTCCTTCTTGGTCTGTGGCAGTGTAGGGTTCCTGGTTCCCTTCATTGTGAGAGCAGTACAGCTCTCTGCAATGAAAGGAACTCTCGCAGTGACTGAATGTTCACTCTGACATTACAGGCTGGATCGCACCTCGCAAACACTTTACCAACTACATGCGTGTGTAAAGCATTCAACAAAAGTCAACATTTTCAGTTTCTGCTTCTTCGTACACTTCCCAGCCTGTGCGATGACAAACATTACACCGATGAAAGGAAATGTTGTTCAAAACGCGATATGGCACTTGCGAGTTTCTAAGGTGCTCACGAAACGCGTTCATTCGCTCCTGTGCTGTACATGAGTCAAGAAAGCCAAAAAACTTAAAGTGAGTGAAGGAAAAGGTTTTCGCTGTCAGTACACTCCAACAACTGCAAAAGTGTGTACGGATGCAAGATCCAAGTTTCCAAGCTTGTTGGGACTAAGAAAACTTAGTTTTGTCTTTGGCTCAGAAACACTGTCATGTAGTAATGATTTTTAATTCTTGGACTGGCAACACTTCAGTTTTCCTTCTTGGTCTGTGGCAGTGTAGGGTTCCTGGTTCCCTTCATTGTGAGAGCAGTACAGCTCTCTGCAATGAAAGGAACTCTCGCAGTGACTGAATGTTCACTCTGACATTACAGGCTGGATCGCACCTCGCAAACACTTTACCAACTACATGCGTGTGTAAAGCATTCAACAAAAGTCAACATTTTCAGTTTCTGCTTCTTCGTACACTTCCCAGCCTGTGCGATGACAAACATTACACCGATGAAAGGAAATGTTGTTCAAAACGCGATATGGCACTTGCGAGTTTCTAAGGTGCTCACGAAACGCGTTCATTCGCTCCTGTGCTGTACATGAGTCAAGAAAGCCAAAAAACTTAAAGTGAGTGAAGGAAAAGGTTTTCGCTGTCAGTACACTCCAACAACTGCAAAAGTGTGTACGGATGCAAGATCCAAGTTTCCAAGCTTGTTGGGACTAAGAAAACTTAGTTTTGTCTTTGGCTCAGAAACACTGTCATGTAGTAATGATTTTTAATTCTTGGACTGGCAACACTTCAGTTTTCCTTCTTGGTCTGTGGCAGTGTAGGGTTCCTGGTTCCCTTCATTGTGAGAGCAGTACAGCTCTCTGCAATGAAAGGAACTCTCGCAGTGACTGAATGTTCACTCTGACATTACAGGCTGGATCGCACCTCGCAAACACTTTACCAACTACATGCGTGTGTAAAGCATTCAACAAAAGTCAACATTTTCAGTTTCTGCTTCTTCGTACACTTCCCAGCCTGTGCGATGACAAACATTACACCGATGAAAGGAAATGTTGTTCAAAACGCGATATGGCACTTGCGAGTTTCTAAGGTGCTCACGAAACGCGTTCATTCGCTCCTGTGCTGTACATGAGTCAAGAAAGCCAAAAA
The DNA here is from genome assembly GCA_019788955.1 of Albula glossodonta. Lineage (NCBI taxonomy): Eukaryota > Metazoa > Chordata > Actinopteri > Albuliformes > Albulidae > Albula > Albula glossodonta. The sequence goes on from JAFBMS010000747.1 coordinate 43,741, forward strand.
ACTTAAAGTGAGTGAAGGAAAAGGTTTTCGCTGTCAGTACACTCCAACAACTGCAAAAGTGTGTACGGATGCAAGATCCAAGTTTCCAAGCTTGTTGGGACTAAGAAAACTTAGTTTTGTCTTTGGCTCAGAAACACTGTCATGTAGTAATGATTTTTAATTCTTGGACTGGCAACACTTCAGTTTTCCTTCTTGGTCTGTGGCAGTGTAGGGTTCCTGGTTCCCTTCATTGTGAGAGCAGTACAGCTCTCTGCAATGAAAGGAACTCTCGCAGTGACTGAATGTTCACTCTGACATTACAGGCTGGATCGCACCTCGCAAACACTTTACCAACTACATGCGTGTGTAAAGCATTCAACAAAAGTCAACATTTTCAGTTTCTGCTTCTTCGTACACTTCCCAGCCTGTGCGATGACAAACATTACACCGATGAAAGGAAATGTTGTTCAAAACGCGATATGGCACTTGCGAGTTTCTAAGGTGCTCACGAAACGCGTTCATTCGCTCCTGTGCTGTACATGAGTCAAGAAAGCCAAAAAACTTAAAGTGAGTGAAGGAAAAGGTTTTCGCTGTCAGTACACTCCAACAACTGCAAAAGTGTGTACGGATGCAAGATCCAAGTTTCCAAGCTTGTTGGGACTAAGAAAACTTAGTTTTGTCTTTGGCTCAGAAACACTGTCATGTAGTAATGATTTTTAATTCTTGGACTGGCAACACTTCAGTTTTCCTTCTTGGTCTGTGGCAGTGTAGGGTTCCTGGTTCCCTTCATTGTGAGAGCAGTACAGCTCTCTGCAATGAAAGGAACTCTCGCAGTGACTGAATGTTCACTCTGACATTACAGGCTGGATCGCACCTCGCAAACACTTTACCAACTACATGCGTGTGTAAAGCATTCAACAAAAGTCAACATTTTCAGTTTCTGCTTCTTCGTACACTTCCCAGCCTGTGCGATGACAAACATTACACCGATGAAAGGAAATGTTGTTCAAAACGCGATATGGCACTTGCGAGTTTCTAAGGTGCTCACGAAACGCGTTCATTCGCTCCTGTGCTGTACATGAGTCAAGAAAGCCAAAAAACTTAAAGTGAGTGAAGGAAAAGGTTTTCGCTGTCAGTACACTCCAACAACTGCAAAAGTGTGTACGGATGCAAGATCCAAGTTTCCAAGCTTGTTGGGACTAAGAAAACTTAGTTTTGTCTTTGGCTCAGAAACACTGTCATGTAGTAATGATTTTTAATTCTTGGACTGGCAACACTTCAGTTTTCCTTCTTGGTCTGTGGCAGTGTAGGGTTCCTGGTTCCCTTCATTGTGAGAGCAGTACAGCTCTCTGCAATGAAAGGAACTCTCGCAGTGACTGAATGTTCACTCTGACATTACAGGCTGGATCGCACCTCGCAAACACTTTACCAACTACATGCGTGTGTAAAGCATTCAACAAAAGTCAACATTTTCAGTTTCTGCTTCTTCGTACACTTCCCAGCCTGTGCGATGACAAACATTACACCGATGAAAGGAAATGTTGTTCAAAACGCGATATGGCACTTGCGAGTTTCTAAGGTGCTCACGAAACGCGTTCATTCGCTCCTGTGCTGTACATGAGTCAAGAAAGCCAAAAAACTTAAAGTGAGTGAAGGAAAAGGTTTTCGCTGTCAGTACACTCCAACAACTGCAAAAGTGTGTACGGATGCAAGATCCAAGTTTCCAAGCTTGTTGGGACTAAGAAAACTTAGTTTTGTCTTTGGCTCAGAAACACTGTCATGTAGTAATGATTTTTAATTCTTGGACTGGCAACACTTCAGTTTTCCTTCTTGGTCTGTGGCAGTGTAGGGTTCCTGGTTCCCTTCATTGTGAGAGCAGTACAGCTCTCTGCAATGAAAGGAACTCTCGCAGTGACTGAATGTTCACTCTGACATTACAGGCTGGATCGCACCTCGCAAACACTTTACCAACTACATGCGTGTGTAAAGCATTCAACAAAAGTCAACATTTTCAGTTTCTGCTTCTTCGTACACTTCCCAGCCTGTGCGATGACAAACATTACACCGATGAAAGGAAATGTTGTTCAAAACGCGATATGGCACTTGCGAGTTTCTAAGGTGCTCACGAAACGCGTTCATTCGCTCCTGTGCTGTACATGAGTCAAGAAAGCCAAAAAACTTAAAGTGAGTGAAGGAAAAGGTTTTCGCTGTCAGTACACTCCAACAACTGCAAAAGTGTGTACGGATGCAAGATCCAAGTTTCCAAGCTTGTTGGGACTAAGAAAACTTAGTTTTGTCTTTGGCTCAGAAACACTGTCATGTAGTAATGATTTTTAATTCTTGGACTGGCAACACTTCAGTTTTCCTTCTCGGTCTGTGGCAGTGTAGGGTTCCTGTTTCCCTTCATTGTGAGAGCAGTACAGCTCTCTGCAATGAAAGGAACTCTCACAGTGACTGAATGTTCACTCTGACATTACAGGCTGGATCGCACCTCGCAAACACTTTACCAACTACATGCGTGTGTAAAGCATTCAACAAAAGTCAACATTTTCAGTTTCTGCTTCTTCGTACACTTCCCAGCCTGTGCGATGACAAACATTACACCGATGAAAGGAAATGTTGTTCAAAACGCGATATGGCACTTGCGAGTTTCTAAGGTGCTCACGAAACGCGTTCATTCGCTCCTGTGCTGTACATGAGTCAAGAAAGCCAAAAAACTTCAAGTGAGTGAAGGAAAAGGTTTTCGCTGTCAGTACACTCCAACAACTGCAAAAGTGTGTACGGATGCAAGATCCAAGTTTCCAAGCTTGTTGGGACTAAGAAAACTTAGTTTTGTCTTTGGCTCAGAAACACTGTCATGTAGTAATGATTTTTAATTCTTGGACTGGCAACACTTCAGTTTTCCTTCTTGGTCTGTGGCAGTGTAGGGTTCCTGTTTCCCTTCATTGTGAGAGCAGTACAGCCCTCTGCAATGAAAGGAACTCTCACAGTGACTGAATGTTCACTCTGACATTACAGGCTGGATCGCACCTCGCAAACACTTTACCAACTACATGCGTGTGTAAAGCATTCAACAAAAGTCAACATTTTCAGTTTCTGCTTCTTCGTACACTTCCCAGCCTGTGCGATGACAAACATTACACCGATGAAAGGAAATGTTGTTCAAAACGCGATATGGCACTTGCGAGTTTCTAAGGTGCTCACGAAACGCGTTCATTCGCTCCTGTGCTGTACATGAGTCAAGAAAGCCAAAAAACTTAAAGTGAGTGAAGGAAAAGGTTTTCGCTGTCAGTACACTCCAACAACTGCAAAAGTGTGTACGGATGCAAGATCCAAGTTTCCAAGCTTGTTGGGACTAAGAAAACTTAGTTTTGTCTTTGGCTCAGAAACACTGTCATGTAGTAATGATTTTTAATTCTTGGACTGGCAACACTTCAGTTTTCCTTCTTGGTCTGTGGCAGTGTAGGGTTCCTGGTTCCCTTCATTGTGAGAGCAGTACAGCTCTCTGCAATGAAAGGAACTCTCGCAGTGACTGAATGTTCACTCTGACATTACAGGCTGGATCGCACCTCGCAAACACTTTACCAACTACATGCGTGTGTAAAGCATTCAACAAAAGTCAACATTTTCAGTTTCTGCTTCTTCGTACACTTCCCAGCCTGTGCGATGACAAACATTACACCGATGAAAGGAAATGTTGTTCAAAACGCGATATGGCACTTGCGAGTTTCTAAGGTGCTCACGAAACGCGTTCATTCGCTCCTGTGCTGTACATGAGTCAAGAAAGCCAAAAAACTTCAAGTGAGTGAAGGAAAAGGTTTTCGCTGTCAGTACACTCCAACAACTGCAAAAGTGTGTACGGATGCAAGATCCAAGTTTCCAAGCTTGTTGGGACTAAGAAAACTTAGTTTTGTCTTTGGCTCAGAAACACTGTCATGTAGTAATGATTTTTAATTCTTGGACTGGCAACACTTCAGTTTTCCTTCTTGGTCTGTGGCAGTGTAGGGTTCCTGGTTCCCTTCATTGTGAGAGCAGTACAGCTCTCTGCAATGAAAGGAACTCTCGCAGTGACTGAATGTTCACTCTGACATTACAGGCTGGATCGCACCTCGCAAACACTTTACCAACTACATGCGTGTGTAAAGCATTCAACAAAAGTCAACATTTTCAGTTTCTGCTTCTTCGTACACTTCCCAGCCTGTGCGATGACAAACATTACACCGATGAAAGGAAATGTTGTTCAAAACGCGATATGGCACTTGCGAGTTTCTAAGGTGCTCACGAAACGCGTTCATTCGCTCCTGTGCTGTACATGAGTCAAGAAAGCCAAAAAACTTAAAGTGAGTGAAGGAAAAGGTTTTCGCTGTCAGTACACTCCAACAACTGCAAAAGTGTGTACGGATGCAAGATCCAAGTTTCCAAGCTTGTTGGGACTAAGAAAACTTAGTTTTGTCTTTGGCTCAGAAACACTGTCATGTAGTAATGATTTTTAATTCTTGGACTGGCAACACTTCAGTTTTCCTTCTTGGTCTGTGGCAGTGTAGGGTTCCTGGTTCCCTTCATTGTGAGAGCAGTACAGCTCTCTGCAATGAAAGGAACTCTCGCAGTGACTGAATGTTCACTCTGACATTACAGGCTGGATCGCACCTCGCAAACACTTTACCAACTACATGCGTGTGTAAAGCATTCAACAAAAGTCAACATTTTCAGTTTCTGCTTCTTCGTACACTTCCCAGCCTGTGCGATGACAAACATTACACCGATGAAAGGAAATGTTGTTCAAAACGCGATATGGCACTTGCGAGTTTCTAAGGTGCTCACGAAACGCGTTCATTCGCTCCTGTGCTGTACATGAGTCAAGAAAGCCAAAAAACTTCAAGTGAGTGAAGGAAAAGGTTTTCACTGTCAGTACACTCCAACAACTGCAAAAGTGTGTGCGGATGCAAGATCCAAGTTTCCAAGCTTGTTGGGACTAAGAAAACTTAGTTTTGTCTTTGGCTCAGAAACACTGTCATGTAGTAATGATTTTTAATTCTTGGACTGGCAACACTTCAGTTTTCCTTCTTGGTCTGTGGCAGTGTAGGGTTCCTGGTTCCCTTCATTGTGAGAGCAGTACAGCTCTCTGCAATGAAAGGAACTCTCGCAGTGACTGAATGTTCACTCTGACATTACAGGCTGGATCGCACCTTGCAAACACTTTACCAACTACATGCGTGTGTAAAGCATTCAACAAAAGTCAACATTTTCAGTTTCTGCTTGTTCGTACACTTCCCAGCCTGTGCGATGACAAACATTACACCGATGAAAGGAAATGTTGTTCAAAACGCGATGTGGCACTTGCGAGTTTCTAAGGTGCTCACGAAACGCGTTCATTCGCTCCTGTGCTGTACGTGAGTCAAGAAAGCCAAAAAACTTCAAGTGAGTGAAGGAAAAGGTTTTCACTGTCAGTACACTCCAACAACTGCAAAAGTGTGTACGGATGCAAGATCCAAGTTTCCAAGCTTGTTGGGACTAAGAAAACTTAGTTTTGTCTTTGGCTCAGAAACACTGTCATGTAGTAATGATTTTTAATTTTTGGACTGGCAACACTTCAGTTCTCCTTCTTGGTCTGTGGCAGTGTAGGGTTCCTGTTTCCCTTCATTGTGAGAGCAGTACAGCCCTCTGCAATGAAAGGAACTCTCACAGTGACTGAATGTTCACTCTGACATTACAGGCTGGATCGCACCTCGCAAACACTTTACCAACTACATGCGTGTGTAAAGCATTCAACAAAAGTCAACATTTTCAGTTTCTGCTTGTTCGTACACTTCCCAGCCTGTGCGATGACAAACATTACACCGATGAAAGGAAATGTTGTTCAAAACGCGATGTGGCACTTGCGAGTTTCTAAGGTGCTCACGAAACGCGTTCATTCGCTCCTGTGCTGTACGTGAGTCAAGAAAGCCAAAAAACTTCAAGTGAGTGAAGGAAAAGGTTTTCACTGTCAGTACACTCCAACAACTGCAAAAGTGTGTACGGATGCAAGATCCAAGTTTCCAAGCTTGTTGGGACTAAGAAAACTTAGTTTTGTCTTTGGCTCAGAAACACTGTCATGTAGTAATGATTTTTAATTCTTGGACTGGCAACACTTCAGTTTTCCTTCTTGGTCTGTGGCAGTGTAGGGTTCCTGTTTCCCTTCATTGTGAGAGCAGTACAGCCCTCTGCAATGAAAGGAACTCTCACAGTGACTGAATGTTGACTCTGACATTACAGGCTGGATCGCACCTCGCAAACACTTTACCAACTACATGCGTGTGTAAAGCATTCAACAAAAGTCAACATTTTCAGTTTCTGCTTATTCGTACACTTCCCAGCCTGTGCGATGACAAACATTACACCGATGAAAGGAAATGTTGTTCAAAACGCGATATGGCACTTGCGAGTTTCTAAGGTGCTCACGAAACGCGTTCATTCGCTTCTGTGCTGTACGTGAGTCAAGAAAGCCAAAAAACTTCAAGTGAGTGAAGGAAAAGGTTTTCACTGTCAGTACACTCCAACAACTGCAAAAGTGTGTACGGATGCAAGATCCAAGTTTCCAAGCTTGTTGGGACTAAGAAAACTTAGTTTTGTCTTTGGCTCAGAAACACTGTCATGTGGTAATGATTTTTAATTCTTGGACTGGCAACACTTCAGTTTTCCTTCTTGGTCTGTGGCAGTGTAGGGTTCCTGTTTCCCTTCATTGTGAGAGCAGTACAGCCCTCTGCAATGAAAGGAACTCTCACAGTGACTGAATGTTCACTCTGACATTACAGGCTGGATCGCACCTCGCAAACACTTTACCAACTACATGCGTGTGTAAAGCATTCAACAAAAGTCAACATTTTCAGTTTCTGCTTGTTCGTACACTTCCAGCCTGTGCGATGACAAACATTACACCGATGAAAGGAAATGTTGTTCAAAACGCGATATGGCACTTGCGAGTTTCTAAGGTGCTCACGAAACGCGTTCATTCGCTCCTGTGCTGTACGTGAGTCAAGAAAGCCAAAAGACTTCAAGTGAGTGAAGGAAAAGGTTTTCACTGTCAGTACACTCCAACAACTGCAAAAGTGTGTACGGATGCAAGATCCAAGTTTCCAAGCTTGTTGGGACTAAGAAAACTTAGTTTTGTCTTTGGCTCAGAAACACTGTCATGTAGTAATGATTTTTAATTCTTGGACTGGCAACACTTCAGTTTTCCTTCTTGGTCTGTGGCAGTGTAGGGTTCCTGTTTCCCTTCATTGTGAGAGCAGTACAGCCCTCTGCAATGAAAGGAACTCTCACAGTGACTGAATGTTCACTCTGACATTACAGGCTGGATCGTACCTCGCAAACACTTTACCAACTACATGCGTGTGTAAAGCATTCAACAAAAGTCAACATTTTCAGTTTCTGCTTGTTCGTACACTTCCCAGCCTGTGCGATGACAAACATTACACCGATGAAAGGAAATGTTGTTCAAAACGCGATATGGCACTTGCGAGTTTCTAAAGGTGCTCACGAAACGCGTTCATTCGCTCCTGTGCTGTACGTGAGTCAAGAAAGCCAAAAAACTTCAAGTGAGTGAAGGAAAAGGTTTTCACTGTCAGTACACTCCAACAACTGCAAAAGTGTGTACGGATGCAAGATCCAAGTTTCCAAGCTTGTTGGGACTAAGAAAACTTAGTTTTGTCTTTGGCTCAGAAACACTGTCATGTAGTAATGATTTTTAATTTTTGGACTGGCAACACTTCAGTTTTCCTTCTTGGTCTGTGGCAGTGTAGGGTTCCTGTTTCCCTTCATTGTGAGAGCAGTACAGCCCTCTGCAATGAAAGGAACTCTCACAGTGACTGAATGTTCACTCTGACATTACAGGCTGGATCGCACCTCGCAAACACTTTACCAACTACATGCGTGTGTAAAGCATTCAACAAAAGTCAACATTTTCAGTTTCTGCTTGTTCGTACACTTCCCAGCCTGTGCGATGACAAACATTACACCGATGAAAGGAAATGTTGTTCAAAACGCGATATGGCACTTGCGAGTTTCTAAGGAGCTCACGAAACGCGTTCATTCGCTCCTGTGCTGTACGTGAGTCAAGAAAGCCAAAAAACTTCAAGTGAGTGAAGGAAAAGGTTTTCACTGTCAGTACACTCCAACAACTGCAGAAGTGTGTACGGATGCAAGATCCAAGTTTCCAAGCTTGTTGGGACTAAGAAAACTTAGTTTTGTCTTTGGCTCAGAAACACTGTCATGTAGTAATGATTTTTAATTTTTGGACTGGCAACACTTCAGTTTTCCTTCTTGGTCTGTGGCAGTGTAGGGTTCCTGTTTCCCTTCATTGTGAGAGCAGTACAGCCCTCTGCAATGAAAGGAACTCTCACAGTGACTGAATGTTCACTCTGACATTACAGGCTGGATCGCACCTCGCAAACACTTTACCAACTACATGCGTGTGTAAAGCATTCAACAAAAGTCAACATTTTCAGTTTCTGCTTGTTCGTACACTTCCCAGCCTGTGCGATGACAAACATTACACAGATGAAAGGAAATGTTGTTCAAAACGCGATATGGCACTTGCGAGTTTCTAAGGTGCTCACGAAAAGCGTTCATTCGCTCCTGTGCTGCACATGAGTCAAGAAAGCCAAAAAACTTAAAGTGAGTGAAGGAAAAGGTTTTCGCTGTCAGTACACTCCAACAACTGCAAAAGTGTGTACGGATGCAAGATCCAAGTTTCCAAGCTTGTTGGGACTAAGAAAACTTAGTTTTGTCTTTGGCTCAGAAACACTGTCATGTAGTAATGATTTTTAATCCTTGGACTGGCAACACTTCAGTTTTCCTTCTTGGTCTGTGGCAGTGTAGGGTTCCTGGTTCCCTTCATTGTGAGAGCAGTACAGCTCTCTGCAATGAAAGGAACTCTCGCAGTGACTGAATGATCACTCTGACATTACAGGCTGGATCGCACCTCGCAAACACTTTACCAACTACATGCGTGTGTAAAGCATTCAACAAAAGTCAACATTTTCAGTTTCTGCTTGTTCGTACACTTCCCAGCCTGTGCGATGACAAACATTACACCGATGAAAGGAAATGTTGTTCAAAACGCGATATGGCAATTGCGAGTTTCTAAGGTGCTCACCAAACGCGTTCATTCGCTCCTGTGCTGTACGTGAGTCAAGAAAGCCAAAAAACTTCAAGTGAGTGAAGGAAAAGGTTTTCACTGTCAGTACACTCCAACAACTGCAAAAGTGTGTACGGATGCAAGATCCAAGTTTCCAAGCTTGTTGGGACTAAGAAAACTTGGTTTTGTCTTTGGCTCAGAAACACTGTCATGTAGTAATGATTTTTAATTTTTGGACTGGCAACACTTCAGTTTTCCTTCTTGGTCTGTGGCAGTGTAGGGTTCCTGGTTCCCTTCATTGTGAGAGCAGTACAGCTCTCTGCAATGAAAGGAACTCTCGCAGTGACTGAATGTTCACTCTGACATTACAGGCTGGATCGCACCTCGCAAACACTTTACCAACTACATGCGTGTGTAAAGCATTCAACAAAAGTCAACATTTTCAGTTTCTGCTTGTTCGTACACTTCCCAGCCTGTGCGATGACAAACATTACACCGATGAAAGGAAATGTTGTTCAAAACGCGATATGGCACTTGCGAGTTTCTAAGGTGCTCACGAAACGCGTTCATTTGCTCCTGTGCTGTACGTGAGTCAAGAAAGCCAAAAAACTTCAAGTGAGTGAAGGAAAAAGTTTTCACTGTCAGTACACTCCAACAACTGCAAAAGTGTGTACGGATGGAAGATCCAAGTTTCCAAGCTTGTTGGGACTAAGAAAACTTAGTTTTGTCTTTGGCTCAGAAACACTGTCATGTAGTAATGATTTTTAATTCTTGGACTGGCAACACTTCAGTTTTCCTTCTTTGTCTGTGGCAGTGTAGGGTTCCTGTTTCACTTCATTGTGAGAGCAGTACAGCCCTCTGCAATGAAAGGAACTCTCACAGTGACTGAATGTTCACTCTGACATTACAGGCTGGATCGCACCTCGCTAACACTTTACCAACTACAGGCGTGTGTAAAGCATTCAACAAAAGTCAACATTTTCAATTTCTGCTTCTTCGTACACTTCCCAGCCTGTGCGATGACAAACATTACTCCGATGTAAGGAAATGTTGTTCAAAACGCGATATGGCACTTGCGAGTTTCCAAGGTGCTCACGAAACGCGTGCATTCGCTCCTGTGCTGTACATGAATCAAGAAAGCCAAAAAACTTCAAGTGAGTGAAGGAAAAGGTTTTCACTGTCAGTACACTCCAACAACTGCAAAAGTGTGTACGGATGCAAGATCCAAGTTTCCAAGCATGTTGGGACTAAGAAAACTTAGTTTTGTCTTTGGCTCAGAAACACTGTCATGTAGTAATGATTTTTAATTCTTGGACTGGCAACACTTCAGTTTTCCTTCTTGGTCTGTGGCAGTGTAGGGTTCCTGTTTCCCTTCATTGTGAGAGCAGGACAGCTCGCGGCAAGGAAAGGAACGCGCGCAGTGACTGAATGTTCACTCTGACATTACAGGCTGGATCGCACCTCGCAAACACTTTACCAACTACATGCGTGTGTAAAGCATTCAACAAAAGTCAACATTTTCAGTTTCTGCTTCTTCGTACACTTCCCAGCCTGTGCGATGACAAACATTACACAGATGAAAGGAAATGTTGTTCAAAACGCGATATGGCACTTGCGAGTTTCTAAGGTGCTCACGAAAAGCGTTCATTCGCTCCTGTGCTGCACATGAGTCAAGAAAGCCAAAAAACTTAAAGTGAGTGAAGGAAAAAGTTTTCGCTGTCAGTACACTCCAACAACTGCAAAAGTGTGTACGGATGCAAGATCCAAGTTTCCAAGCTTGTTGGGACTAAGAAAACTTAGTTTTGTCTTTGGCTCAGAAACACTGTCATGTAGTAATGATTTTTAATTCTTGGACTGGCAACACTTCAGTTTTCCTTCTTGGTCTGTGGCAGTGTAGCGTTCCTGTTTCCCTTCATTGTGAGAGCAGTACAGCCCTCTGCAATGAAAGGAACTCTCACAGTGACTGAATGTTCACTCTGACATTACAGGCTGGATCGCACCTCGCAAACACTTTACCAACTACATGCGTGTGTAAAGCATTCAACAAAAGTCAACATTTTCAGTTTCTGCTTGTTCGTACACTTCCCAGCCTGTGCGATGACAAACATTACACCGATGAAAGGAAATGTTGTTCAAAACGCGATATGGCACTTGCGAGTTTCTAAGGTGCTCACGAAACGCGTTCATTCGCTCCTGTGCTGTACGTGAGTCAAAAAGCCAAAAAACTTCAAGTGAGTGAAGGAAAAGGTTTTCACTGTCAGTAAACTCCAACAACTGCAAAAGTGTGTACGGATGCAAGATCCAAGTTTCCAAGCTTGTTGGGACTAAGAAAACTTAGTTTTGTCTTTGGCTCAGAAACACTGTCATGTAGTAATGATTTTTAATTTTTGGACTGGCAACACTTCAGTTTTCCTTCTTGGTCTGTGGCAGTGTAGGGTTCCTGTTTCCCTTCATTGTGAGAGCAGTACAGCCCTCTGCAATGAAAGGAACTCTCACAGTGACTGAATGTTCACTCTGACATTACAGGCTGGATCGCACCTCGCAAACACTTTACCAACTACATGCGTGTGTAAAGCATTCAACAAAAGTCAACATTTTCAGTTTCTGCTTGTTCGTACACTTCCCAGCCTGTGCGATGACAAACATTCCACCGATGAAAGGAAATGTTGTTCACAACGCGATATGGCACTTGCGAGTTTCTAAGGTGCTCACGAAACGCGTTCATTCGCTCCTGTGCTGTACGTGAGTCAAGAAAGCCAAAAAACTTCAAGTGAGTGAAGGAAAAGGTTTTCACTGTCAGTACACTCCAACAACTGCAAAAGTGTGTACGGATGCAAGATCCAAGTTTCCAAGCTTGTTGGGACTAAGAAAATTTAGTTTTGTCTTTGGCTCAGAAACACTGTCATGTAGTCATGATTTTTAATTCTTGGACTGGCAACGCTTCAGTTTTCCTTCTTGGTCTGTGGCAGTGTAGGGTTCCTGTTTCCCTTCATTGTGAGAGCAGTACCGCTCTCTGCAATGAAAGGAACTCTCACAGTGACTGAATGTTCACTCTGACATTACAGGCTGGATCGCACCTCGCAAACACTTTACCAACTACATGCGTGCGTAAAGCATTGAACTAAAGTCAACATTTTCAGTTTCTGCTTGTTCGTACACTTCCCAGCCTGTGCGATGACAAACATTACACCGATGAAAGGAAATGTTGTTCAAAACGCGATATGGCACTTGCGAGTTTCTAAGGTGCTCACGAAACGCGTTCATTTGCTCCTGTGCTGTACGTAGGTCAAGAAAGCCAAAAAACTTCAAGTGAGTGAAGGAAAAGGTTTTCACTGTCAGTACACTCCAACAACTGCAAAAGTGTGTACGGATGCAAGATCCAAGTTTCCAAGCTTGTTGGGACTAAGAAAACTTAGTTTTGTCTTTGGCTCAGAAACACTGTCATGTAGTAATGATTTTTATTCTTGGACTGGCAACACTTCAGTTTTCCTTCTTGGTCTGTGGCAGTGTAGGGTTCCTGTTTCCCTTCATTGTGAGAGCAGTACAGCCCTCTGCAATGAAAGGAACTCTCACAGTGACTGAATGTTCACTCTGACATTACAGGCTGGATCGCACCTCGCAAACACTTTACCAACTACATGCGTGTGTAAAGCATTCAACAAAAGTCAACATTTTCAGTTTCTGCTTGTTCGTACACTTCCCAGCCTGTGCGATGACAAACATTACACCGATGAAAGGAAATGTTGTTCAAAACGCGATATGGCACTTGCGAGTTTCTAAGGTGCTCACGAAACGCGTTCATTCGCTCCGGTGCTGCACATGAGTCAAGAAAACCAAAAAACTTAAAGTGAGTGAAGGAAAAGGATTTCACTGTCAGTACACTCCAACAACTGCAAAAGTGTGTACGGATGCAAGATCCAAGTTTCCAAGCTTGTTGGGACTAAGAAAACTTAGTTTTGTCTTTGGCTCAGAAACACTGTCATGTAGTAATGATTTTTAATTCTTGGACTGGCAACACTTCAGTTTTCCTTCTTGGTCTGTGGCAGTGTTGGGTTCCTGTTTCCCTTCATTGTGAGAGCAGTACAGCCCTCTGCAATGAAAGGAACTCTCACAGTGACTGAATGTTCACTCTGACATTACAGGCTGGATCGTACCTCGCAAACACTTTACCAACTACATGCGTGTGTAAAGCATTCAACAAAAGTCAACATTTTCAGTTTCTGCTTGTTCGTACACTTCCCAGCCTGTGCGATGACAAACATTACACCGATGAAAGGAAATGTTGTTCAAAACGCGATATGGCACTTGCGAGTTTCTAAGGTGCTCACGAAACGCGTTCATTTGCTCCTGTGCTGTACGTGAGTCAAGAAAGCCAAAAAACTTCAAGTGAGTGAAGGAAAAAGTTTTCACTGTCAGTACACTCCAACAACTGCAAAAGTGTGTACGGATGCAAGATCCAAGTTTCCAAGCTTGTTGGGACTAAGAAAACTTAGTTTTGTCTTTGGCTCAGAAACACTGTCATGTAGTAATGATTTTTAATTTTTGGACTGGCAACACTTCAGTTTTCCTTTTTGGTCTGTGGCAGTGTAGGGTTCCTGTTTCCCTTCATTGTGAGAGCAGTACAGCCCTCTGCAATGAAAGGAACTCTCACAGTGACTGAATGTTCACTCTGACATTACAGGCTGGATCGCACCTCGCAAACACTTTACCAACTACATGCGTGTGTAAAGCATTCAACAAAAGTCAACATTTTCAGTTTCTGCTTGTTCGTTCACTTCCCAGCCTGTGCGATGACAAACATTACACCGATGAAAGGAAATGTTGTTCAAAACGCGATATGGCACTTGCGAGTTTCTAAGGTGCTCACGAAACGCGTTCATTTGCACCTGTGCTGTACGTGAGTCAAGAAAGCCAAAAAACTACAAGTGAGTGAAGGAAAAGGTTTTCGCTGTCAGTACACTCCAACAACTGCAAAAGTGTGTACGGATGCAAGATCCAAGTTTCCAAGCTTGTTGGGACTAAGAAAACTTAGTTTTGTCTTTGGCTCAGAAACACTGTCATGTAGTAATGATTTTTAATTCTTGGACAGGCAACACTTCAGTTTTCCTTCTTGGTGTGTGGCAGTGTAGGGTTCCTGGTTCCCTTCATTGTGAGAGCAGTACAGCTCTCTGCAATGAAAGGAACTCTCACAGTGACTGAATGTTCACTCTGACAGTATGGGCATAATCGCACCTCGCAAAGACTTTGCCAACTACATGCGTATGTAAAGCATTCAACAAAAGTCAACATTTTCAGTTTCTGCTTCTCCGTACACTTCCCAGCCTGCGCGATGACAAACATTACACCGATGAAAGGAAATGTTGTTCAAAACGCGATATGGCACTTGCGAGTTTCTAAGGTGCTCACGAAACGCGTTCATTCGCTCCTGTGCTGTACATGAGTCAAGAAAGCCAAAAAAACTTCAAGTGAGTGAAGTAAAAGGTTTTCGCTGTCAGTACACTCCAACAACTGCAAAAGTGTGTACGGATGCAAGATCCAAGTTTCCAAGCTTGTTGGGACTAAGAAAACTTAGTTTTGTCTTTGGCTCAGAAACACTGTCATGTAGTAATGATTTTTAATTCTTGGACTGGCAACACTTCAGTTTTCCTTCTTGGTCTGTGGCAGTGTAGGGTTCCTGTTTCCCTTCATTGTGAGAGCAGTACAGCCCTCTGCAATGAAAGGAACTATCACAGTGACTGAATGTTCACTCTGACATTACAGGCTGGATCGCACCTCGCAAACACTTTACCAACTACATGCGTGTGTAAAGCATTCAAGAAAAGTCAACATTTTCAGTTTCTGCTTCTTCGTACACTTCCCAGCCTGTGCGATGACAAACATTACACCGATGAAAGGAAATGTTGTTCAAAACGCGATATGGCACTTGCGAGTTTCTAAGGTGCTCACCAAACGCGTTCATTCGCTCCTGTGCTGTACGTGAGTCAAGAAAGCCAAAAAACTTCAAGTGAGTGAAGGAAAAGGTTTTCACTGTCAGTACACTCCAACAACTGCAAAAGTGTGTACGGATGCAAGATCCAAGTTTCCAAGCTTGTTGGGACTAAGAAAACTTAGTTTTGTCTTTGGCTCAGAAACACTGTCATGTAGTAATGATTTTTAATTTTTGGACTGGCAACACTTCAGTTTTCCTTCTTGGTCTGTGGCAGTGTAGGGTTCCTGTTTCCCTTCATTGTGAGAGCAGTACAGCCCTCTGCAATGAAAGGAACTCTCACAGTGACTGAATGTTCACTCTGACATTACAGGCTGGATCGCACCTCGCAAACACTTTACCAACTACATGCGTGTGTAAAGCATTCAACAAAAGTCAACATTTTCAGTTTCTGCTTGTTCGTACACTTCAAAGCCTGTGCGATGACAAACATTACACCGATGAAAGGAAATGTTGTTCAAAACGCGATATGGCACTTGCGAGTTTCTAAGGTGCTCACGAAACGCGTTCATTCGCTCCTGTGCTGTACGTGACTCAAGAAAGCCAAAAAACTTCAAGTGAGTGAAGGAAAAGGTTTTCACTGTCAGTACACTCCAACAACTGCAAAAGTGTGTACGGATGCAAGATCCAAGTTTCCAATCTTGTTGGGACTAAGAAAACTTAGTTTTGTCTTTGGCTCAGAAACACTGTCATGTAGTAATGATTTTTAATTCTTGGACTGGCAACACTTCAGTTTTCCTTCTTGGTCTGTGGCAGTGTAGGGTTCCTGTTTCCCTTCATTGTGAGAGCAGTACAGCCCTCTGCAATGAAAGGAACTCTCACAGTGACTGAATGTTCACTCTGAAATTACAGGCTGGATCGCACCTCGCAAACACTTTACCAACTACATGCGTGTGTAAAGCATTCAACAAAAGTCAACATTTTCAGTTTCTGCTTCTTCGTACACTTCCCAGCCTGTGCGATGACAAACATTACACCGATGAAAGGAAATGTTGTTCAAAACGCGATATGGCACTTGCGAGTTTCTAAGGTGCTCACGAAACGCGTTCATTCGCTCCTGTGCTGTACATGAGTCAAGAAAGCCAAAAAACTTAAAGTGAGTGAAGGAAAAGGTTGTCGCTGTCAGTACACTCCAACAACTGCAAAAGTGTGTACGGATGCAAGATCCAAGTTTCCAAGCTTGTTGGGACTAAGAAAACTTAGTTTTGTCTTTGGCTCAGAAACACTGTCATGTAGTAATGATTTTTAATTCTTGGACTGGCAACACTTCAGTTTTCCTTCTCGGTCTGTGGCAGTGTAGGGTTCCTGTTTCCCTTCATTGTGAGAGTAGTACAGCTCTCTGCAATGAAAGGAACTCTCACAGTGACTGAATGTTCACTCTGACATTACAGGCTGGATCGCACCTCGCAAACACTTTACGAACTACATGCGTGTGTAAAGCATTCAACAAAAGTCAACATTTTCAGTTTCTGCTTCTTCGTACACTTCCCAGCCTGTGCGATGACAAACATTACACCGATGAAAGGAAATGTTGTTCAAAACGCGATATGGCACTTGCGAGTTTCTAAGGTGCTCACGAAACGCGTTCATTCGCTCCTGTGCTGTACGTGAGTCAAGAAAGCCAAAAAACTTCAAGTGTGTGAAGGAAAAAGTTTTCACTGTCAGTACACTCCAACAACTGCAAAAGTGTGTACGGATGGAAGATCCAAGTTTCCAAGCTTGTTGGGACTAAGAAAACTTAGTTTTGTCTTTGGCTCAGAAACACTGTCATGTAGTAATGATTTTTAATTCTTGGACTGGCAACACTTCAGTTTTCCTTCTTGGTCTGTGGCAGTGTAGGGTTCCTGTTTCCCTTCATTGTGAGAGCAGTACAGCCCTCTGCAATGAAAGGAACTCTCACAGTGACTGAATGTTGACTCTGACATTACAGGCTGGATCGCACCTCGCAAACACTTTACCAACTACATGCGTGTGTAAAGCATTCAACAAAAGTCAACATTTTCAGTTTCTGCTTGTTCGTACACTTCCCAGCCTGTGCGATGACAAACATTACACCGATGAAAGGAAATGTTGTTCAAAACGCGATATGGCACTTGCGAGTTTCTAAGGTGCTCACGAAACGCGTTCATTCGCTCCTGTGCTGTACGTGAGTCAAGAAAGCCAAAAAACTTCAAGTGAGTGAAGGAAAAGGTTTTCACTGTCAGTACACTCCAACAACTGCAAAAGTGTGTACGGATGCAAGATCCAAGTTTCCAAGCTTGTTGGGACTAAGAAAACTTAGTTTTGTCTTTGGCTCAGAAACACTGTCATGTAGTAATGATTTTTAATTCTTGGACTGGCAACACTTCAGTTTTCCTTCTTGGTCTGTGGCAGTGTAGGGTTCATGATTCCCTTCATTGTGAGAGCAGTACAGCCCTCTGCAATGAAAGGAACTCTCACAGTGACTGAATGTTCACTCTGACATTACAGGCTGGATCGCACCTCGCAAACACTTTACCAACTACATGCGTGTGTAAAGCATTCAACAAAAGTCAAAATTTT
This sequence comes from Albula glossodonta, assembly GCA_019788955.1. NCBI lineage: Eukaryota > Metazoa > Chordata > Actinopteri > Albuliformes > Albulidae > Albula > Albula glossodonta. The sequence goes on from JAFBMS010000747.1 coordinate 61,362, forward strand.
CAGTTTCTGCTTGTTTGTACACTTCCCAGCCTGTGCGATGACAAACATTACACCGATGAAAGGAAATGTTGTTCAAAACGCGATATGGCACTTGCGAGTTTCTAAGGTGCTCACGAAACGCGTTCATTTGCTCCTGTGCTGTACGTGAGTCAAGAAAGCCAAAAAACTTCAAGTGAGTGAAGGAAAAGGTTTTCACTGTCAGTACACTCCAACAACTGCAAAAGTGTGTACGGATGCAAGATCCAAGTTTCCAAGCTTGTTGGGACTAAGAAAACTTAGTTTTGTCTTTGGCTCAGAAACACTGTCATGTAGTAATGATTTTTAATTCTTGGACTGGCAACACTTCAGTTTTCCTTCTTGGTCTGTGGCAGTGTAGGGTTCCTGTTTCCCTTCATTGTGAGAGCAGTACAGCCCTCTGCAATGAAAGGAACTCTCACAGTGACTGAATGTTCACTCTGACATTACAGGCTGGATCGCACCTCGCAAACACTTTACAAACTACATGCGTGTGTAAAGCATTCAACAAAAGTCAACATTTTCAGTTTCTGCTTGTTCGTACACTTCCCAGCCTGTGCGATGACAAACATTACACCGATGAAAGGAAATGTTGTTCAAAACGCGATATGGCACTTGCGAGTTTCTAAGGTGCTCACGAAACGCGTTCATTTGCTCCTGTGCTGTACGTGAGTCAAGAAAGCCAAAAAACTTCGAGTGAAGGAAAAAGTTTTCACTGTCAGTACACTCCAACAACTGCAAAAGTGTGTACGGATGCAAGATCCAAGTTTCCAAGCTTGTTGGGACTAAGAAAACTTAGTTTTGTCTTTGGCTCAGAAACACTGTCATGTAGTAATGATTTTTAATTCTTGGACTGGCAACACTTCAGTTTTCCTTCTTGGTCTGTGGCAGTGTAGGGTTCCTGGTTCCCTTCATTGTGAGAGCAGTACAGCTCTCTGCAATGAAAGAAACTCTCGCAGTGACTCGAATGTTCACTCTGACATTACAGGCTGGATCGCACCTCGCAAACACTTTACCAACTACATGCGTGTGTAAAGCATTCAACAAAAGTCAACATTTTCAGTTTCTGCTTCTTCGCACACTTCCCAGCCTGTGCGATGACAAACATTACACCGATGAAAGGAAATGTTGTTCAAAACGCGATATGGCACTTGCGAGTTTCTAAGGTGCTCACGAAACGCGTTCATTCGCTCCTGTGCTGTACGTGAGTCAAGAAAGCCAAAAAACTTCGAGTGAAGGAAAAGGTTTTCACTGTCAGTACACTCCAACAACTGCAAAAGTGTGTACGGATGCAAGATCCAAGTTTCCAAGCTTGTTGGGACTAAGAAAACTTAGTTTTGTCTTTGGCTCAGAAACACTGTCATGTAGTAATGATTTTTAATTCTTGGACTGGCAACACTTCAGTTTTCCTTCTTGGTCTGTGGCAGTATAGGGTTCCTGTTTCCCTTCATTGTGAGAGCAGTACAGCCCTCTGCAATGAAAGGAACTCTCACAGTGACTGAATGTTCACTCTGACATTACAGGCTGGATCGCACCTCGCAAACACTTTACCAACTACATGCGTGTGTAAAGCATTCAACAAAAGTCAACATTTTCAGTTTCTGCTTGTTCGTACACTTCCCAGCCTGTGCGATGACAAACATTACACCGATGAAGGGAAATGTTGTTCAAAACGCGATATGGCACTTGCGAGTTTCTAAGGTGCTCACGAAACGCGTTCATTCGCTCCTGTGCTGTACGTGAGTCAAGAAAGCCAAAAAACTTCAAGTGAGTGAAGGAAAAGGTTTTCACTGTCAGTACACTCCAACAACTGCAAAAGTGTGTACGGATGCAAGATCCAAGTTTCCAAGCTTGTTGGGACTAAGAAAACTTAGTTTTGTCTTTGGCTCAGAAACACTGTCATGTAGTAATGATTTTTAATTTTTGGACTGGCAACACTTCAGTTCTCCTTCTTGGTCTGTGGCAGTGTAGGGT